>JARNME010000029.1:26183866-26577670 GCA_030179655.1 Scaptomyza flava | reverse complement strand
CCGCGTGGTTCAATGTTACAAAAAAAAAATGTATTTATTATTTATATATACAGTAGATGCCGGTTATAACGATACTCAAGGGACCAGCAATATAGCATCGTTATAACCGATATTCGTTATACCCGGTATTAAAGAAAACAATATTTTAACTATTAATAATTTTTTTACTACTTGTTTTTGATTTATTTTCTATGATTGTTTATATATGAATATAAGTATTTTAGGCATCTATTATAAAATCTGTAATTTTTGATTGCTTTAAATTAGTTTTCTCCTTATAAAACGTGTCGCGAACAGCATTTCCTAGCTGGTGCATTATTGTGTTCAGACGATCATTATTTAATTTAAACAACACAAACTTGCTGAGCACTTCAGCAGCTTTAAGTGCTTCGGAGGCGTCTGGCACTTCTTCATCCAAATGGTCTTCAACGTCGTGATCACAATCTTTGTTTTCATGGATAATATTCTGAAAAATTTTTTTATCACACGGTTCCTCACATATTTCGACAACATCGTCAATTGCAGCGTAATCTTCCAGTTCCTCTTGCGAAATTGGAATTTGATTTCCAAGTGCTTTTGCCCAAACTGACAATGGTAAATTATCTTCGTCGTCGTTATAAAGTGGTGATGCAATGATTAAGCAATTTGAATCGTTTTTGACCAATCCTGCATGCCGAAAGCAATTTTCAATTGTTGTTTTTGTAACTTTGTTCCAGGCATTGTCAATCATTGAAATGGCATCCAGTATTGTTATATTTGGGTACACGGTGCTTACATCTTTATTTTCATCGAAGCCACTAATAACTTGTAATACAAGATTTTTGCGATAGTTTACTTTTAATGCACGAATTATTCCTTGGTCCATTGGCTGCAAAACCGAAGTTGTATTTGGTGGTAGAAAAACTAGGGTTATACATTTTAAGCCAGCAATTGTAGGATGTGCAGGACAATTATCAACCAAAAGCATTATCTTTTTGTTCTCCTTCTGAAGCTTGCGATCCCAGTCACCCACTTGGTGAAAATTTCGGATGTCATCCAAGCCTTGCGATTACTTTCATAGTCCACAGGCAATGATTTAATATTTTTGAAACATCTTGGGTTTTTGGCCTTGCCGATTATCAACAATTTTTTTTTAGAATTGCCACTCAAATTTGCTGCAACCAAAACTGTTACTCTCTCTTTAGATAATTTTCCACCAGTGCATTTTTCGCCCTTGAATTTTAGTGTTCTATCCGGTGTTAATTTGAAGAATAATCCTGTCTCATCAGCATTGAAAATTTCATCGTCAGTGAATTGCGAACGTAATTTGGGCCAAACGTTTGATTTCCACTCGTCCACATCAAATTGTTTCACTGACATAGACTCTCCGGTTATTTTACCGGCGACAATATTGTGTCTTGCTTTGAAACGCTGAATCCAACTTGATGAACAAACAAAATTGTCAATCTTGAACTCCTTTGCAAAAACATTCGCTTTTTCCTGAAGTAACGGGCCACTAATAGGAATTCCACGACTACGCTGCATTTTTAACCACTGCAAAAGTGCTTTATCTATTTCATCATGCTTGCTCATTCTAACGCGTTTGGATTTTAGTTCATTATTATTAGCTTGCGCCTCTATCTTTTGTTTGTTGGCCTTGATCGTAGAAATTGTAGACAGATTTACACCAAATTCGTTCGCCAAACTTATAGATTTTTCACCTGCTTCTAAGCGCTGTAAAATTATGTTTTTAGTTTCCTTTGAGAAGCATATTCGTTTTGATTCCATCTTGCAAATTAAAGCGACGCGTGCCTCTCAAAACAAATAAAGCAAGTCATATATGTACAGACATGCATGATACAAGAAAGAAAGATAATGCATTGTGCATAAACAGCTGTTCGAAACGTCACATGTGATGAATTTTTTATATATTTTTTTAACAAAAATGAATGATAATAAAGTAAAAACTGCTTCTCTTATCAGATTATTATTATTATATTGTATTAAAAGCCAAAACATAGTCATTTAACATGTAAATGAGGCAAATATTCAACACGTGCATAACATGTGACGTCATCAGGGAAGTAAACGGTTGTGAAGCTGCTAACTAAGCGCTGAGTTCCCTGAACGCACCCAATGCTTGATTTTGATTTTCCACACATAAGCAAACATAACGGTAATTCACACAGATAGGCCGAAGTTGGCACGAAGTGTATTAAAGAGTGTCGAAACTAAATTACTCTTGCACAAATGCATTGATAATGTTTTTTGGGCTCTCTTTGTGCCGACCGCTGCTGTAATTTGCTCATTCTTTTGTTTTTGTTCTTACTTGTGATCGTTATAAGCGGTTTATGTTTTCAATGGCTAAGACGGTGCAATATTGTAGTCAACCCAGACAAATCCACACACACTACGTTTGCCCTGAGAAGAGGAGACTGCCCTGCCGTCAGCCTGGATGGTGTTGCCATACCCAGCAGCGTTACTGCAAAGTACCTAGGCCTGGTATTGGACAGGCGTTTAACCTGGAGTAGTCATCTCAAAAAAAAACGTTTGCAGTTGAACGTGAGGTTTCGCAAGCATCTGTGGCTGCTAGATAGAAGGTCCACCATCAAACTAAGGGTCAAACTCCTCATTTACAAAGCCATACTAAAACCTATGTGGACGTATGGCATAGCACTCTGGGGCACTGCAAAGAGAAACAACAGGGAAAGAATCCAAGTCTTCCAAAACAAGGTCCTGCGCATTATTTCTGAGGCGCACCCATATCATACAAATGCAGAAATTCACCAAGAACTAGAAGTCCCTCACATAAGCCAGGAGGTGGCTAGGCTCACGAAGGCATATCTGGACAGGCTGGACAACCATATCAACCCTCTGGCCATAAACCTGCTGGACAACAGTACAACGACTCGGCGACTGAAGAGGCTACACCCCCTGGATTTGCCACACACATAAAATTTCAAATCCTCCTCCCTCCTCGAACACCCCCCCCCCCCCCACCATCTTTTTAAACACCAATAACAGCTCCCAAGTCATGGCATAAAACATATTATACAGAAAAGTCAATGTTATGCAGTACAATTCGCTGATATTCCCCATAGGGACTGATTGCAAATAAAGACTACAAGTTAAAAAAAAAAATAAAATAAAATAAAATAAAATGTTTTCAAAATTCCTTCGCTATAAGCGGCATATCGTTAAAAGCGATATCGTTATAGCCGATTGTGCTTCCATACAAGTTTGTATGAAAACCAACCAAACCTTCTTGTGTGTATCGTTATAAGCGGAATATCGTTATAGCCGGCATCGTTATAACCGTCATTCACTGTTTATAATTTTACCATGTGTTACCTTCGTTGCGGGCTTCAAGTAGCTTGTAGTCCTTAGTCCCCAGACCAGAAACCTTGCCTCTGCTGGGCACGACTTTCCAGTAGACCGCCTCTAGCCTTGCGCCGGAATGGATTTCTCCCAATATAGCAACAGCTTTTTTTTTCGTCCTCGCTGGCAATTGCCTTAATGGTGCCCTGATACCATCTGGCATCTGAGCAACGAGGTGGCGGTCCGTCAGACAGCTCCATCAGGTCGACTACCTTGTCTTGGAGCTCGTTTTCAATAGCCCCCACCTGTTTCGCTGGATATGGCCTCTTTCTGGGCCTTAGCGAGGATCCCAATGAAAGCCTTCTCCTTAGTGGCTTCAGCGATGGACCGAGTGGACGGCTGAGGCTGCTGGGGTGGCCTGATCCGTTTGACTTGCAGGGACGGCTTTTTAACGGAGCGCTGACGCTTCTGCTTGGCTTTAGCAGAGGCGGCTGGGAAAGCTGGCTTGGAATCCGGCAGAGTGGATTTCGCTCACACTACGAGTCGGACGCCATCCGGAGGGAGGGCTAAGTGGTCAGATTCTGCTGCAGAATATCTGCCACTCGCCGCCGGTCCTGAATGGACGGCTTTTTGGCCACTGAAGTAGCGGGTCCCGGAGCAGTCGCCTGGGGCATGGACCTGGAAGCTGGTGTTGCAAACTTATGTTACAACCTCCAAGCTCCAAGAGCCAATTCAGGACGGTGCCTGGGGTGTGAAAACGAATAGCTTGTTCGTCGTGCACCTTTCCCGGTAGCGTCGTTGCGAGCTCCTGCTGGCGTACCAGGCGTTGGTGATGAGGTGCTAGCGCCTGAAGAGGGATTGTGTTCCCCCCGGGTTTTAAAGTGTCCCGGACACTGGGTTTTTGTTTTATACATTGAGCTCATTCTTGGACCCACGAGTAGACGGGAATGGAAAGTCACCCGCGACGTAGCCTGTGTGCCACAGGTAGCCTATTTAAACTGGAGGTCGGCAGCACCCCCTCGGCCACGAGTCCCTCGGCACAATGCTGTTCCACCTTGGACTGGGGTAATTTTATATTGTTTTGTTCTCTCGCCCGATTACCATTTCTCAGCACCCTTGGCAGAGACGTGACCGTACCAAAGGCCTGCTTCCACCCGCCCTCGCGTGAAGAGTGTATTCGCACTTCCAGTTATGAGCCGCAAGGACGACACGCACTGAACGGGCGTGCATTCCAATTGGCGGTATGAATGCGTTTCCCTGCGGAGCGCGTTCTTCCCCTTGTTGCTCCAATTGGCTGTCGGCCCAGTAATAGGCAATGGGCTACTAAAAACTCGGTTACAGTGGTAAGTTTGTTAAACTTTCGTAGTAGTTTTCTTGGGAACGCTTTCCAAAACTGGTGTCTTTTCGTTTAATATGGCTATGGGCAAAGAAGAATCACTTTCTTGGCTCAAGAATGCTGGTTACAGTTCTGTTGAATCGACGTTGCTGGAGTTGATGGACGTTAAGTTTACACGCCAATCAACTCTAAAAATGCCTTGAAATTTTGACTCGTAAAAATACGAATTTCCTAGGTATTTAAGAGGACCAGTGAAACCCATTTGGTGAATACATTGTGGAAAACCAATAGAATAGTATTGCCTTGCTTCGAGCGTGCTAATAGACTGGCAAATTCTGCGCATAACTCGGCCATGGGTTCCGCCGATTGATGTTCAGTGCATCGAACTTCTGGCATATCCCGCAGGAATTAAATTACCAGAGTTCATATCGGGAAATTCCAAGCCAGTATTATCGTTGTAATAGTCTCATTATAGTATTTCATATTCCCTGGTGCCACGCCGTTGGTGCATTATGACACTCCTGTTGCGCTCGTTTCTTGTGCTTTTTATCGACGCAAACCTTCCGTGGTTATTAAGTCATCATCATCTGCCTGATGGCGTAAATGTCGGTATAACTGACCGTTCTCCCCTTCGTAATAAAAAGACTTAGCAGGGTGCTTGGCTACATTGTCTCTCAGTCCTTGAATTCATTTACCAGACGATTTCTTTTGTACGATTTGTTGAAGTTCCTTAAACGGTTGTCTCGATAATGCATCCGCGTCTACGTTGAGTTTTTCTTTCCATCAAGGAACGTCGTACGTGCACTGCTGGTTAACTAACGCCCAGCGCACGATCCTTCCTAAAAACTCTCAATGGAGTTAAGCCATCTTAAATCCATTCCGCTCATGATTACATATAATCGATAGCCTTTCAGGTAACATTTTAGTTTCTGGATGGACCATACTATCGCGAGGAACTTCCGGTCGCCGAATAAGATTCTTCTGCCTTCGATAGTTTTCGCCTTGCATATGGTAAAGGCCACTTATTGAACTGTTGGGTAAGCACTACGGCGAGACCATAATGGCTTGCGTCTGGCTGCAATATAAACCTTTTGCTAATTTCAGGATATGCTTAAACAGGGCTGGCGTCTAACTTTGTTTAAGACAGTCTAACGCCACTTTCTGTTATTTTTCAGTAAGTCAGTCATCGGCTGTGCAATCGAAGCAAAATTCGGCACCAACCGTCGGTATCAAGACGTCATGCCTGGGCATTGTCCTAGCTACCGGTAGTAAATTCACATTCGCATTCGTTTGTCTGCTTGTGTACATGAGCTCATTGTTTTATCAGCTTATGTGACATGCCCTGGAAGCCACCGAAGAGGGCCAACTCTGCCTTCAAAAATTGCTGTATCTCTGGTTCTAAGTCCACAGGTGATTGTGGAGGGTCTGGGCGGCATCTGGCCAAAGCGAACTGCACACCACTCAAAGGCCCGCCACACCCCCGTATCACATGGAGGGTCTCTTACTTCTGAGGCCGAAGATCTGCCTTCTTCCTCACACCCGGAGAGTAGGGTCGGGCTCAAAAAATTAAAGGAGGGCTTGAGAGCCAAGGCCCAATACAAGGCAGCCCTATAGATCTGGGCTAAGCTCTCTTTTTGTTAAGGAGATCTCGCAGAGGATGAGAACTGCCAACAGAAGTAAGCCGACCAAAGGATTGGAGAGGGTAGGTCTCAATTCAAGAAAAAAAAGGAACATAGCGGCGAAGGACGTGAGTTTTGCCAACAAGGTGGAGGAGTTTGGCCGTTAAATGCCATTGCTTAACAGAAACCGCAAAAACAGAGGTGCCAGCTAGCAAGCGGCCCTGAAAAGAGCCAATGTCGCGGGCAAAACCGACGGCCAGTGATGTGTTGAGGCGGCATTTTATCGTCGCGCTCATCGGCCTAAGCGATCCAAACGGCAAGATGAAGCACGAACAGTGGAAAAAGGTTGAGGCACTACTTCTGAGGCATATGGGCTCTCTTGGAGAGGTATCATGCTTACTTATTGTCGAATTACAGTACTGAAGACCTCATGGTGGCAGCGTTAGAAAGTGGCAGAGATGAGTCAACCTTGATGGCATCCTGCTATGTGGCGCATGACTTCGATGCACCCCCTCAAAAGCTCACTCGACTAGTTAACGGAGACCTAGCTAAAAGGACAGGCCCTCATCATCGTAGCAGACGCCAACGCGCATCACACGGTATGGGCAAGCGGGGATATCAACAATAGAGGTAGGTAAGTGATTTCATACTTATTACTAATCTTCAGATAGCAAACGAGGGGAAGCAACAACCTATGTTGGACCTTCTTCGTCCAACGTCTTAGATATTATCCTCGCGTCGATAACGAAAACCGTGATAAAAGAGTGGATAGTCCTTAGTAGAAATTCCTCCTCAGACCACAGGTACATTAAATTCCGTGTTAACTTTGAACGAATGGTAAAGAAGAAGTCTTATAGAAACACGAAATACGGACTGAGAGCAGTTCGGTAAAGAGGTTGAAAGAAACCTACCACGTCAACCCAAGATAGCTTCACTAGATAAATTAGAGAAGTCCCTGGAGACACTCAATAAAAATCTGGTGGTGGCGTATCATTAAACATGTAGATCGTCCCAAGAGAAGAAGAGTCACAAACCCCTATTGTGGACTCCAGAACTCAAGGGGCAAGGGAAAAACGTACTAGAACTCTCCAAACTCGCAAAACAAGCGGAAGAAGAGCTAGTAAGGATCGAATACATAATACGGTTTCATGACTATGAGAAAAAAGTACGAGTAGTTTAAAACTCGCATTGCAAAAATTCTGCTTAGGTATTGAGAGGACAGCGGACACGGCAAGGTTAAGGAAGCTGATAGCTCGCCAACAGATTGTACAAAGCCAATTAAAGCGGTGAAGATGCGGCAAATGTGCTCCTGGAGGCGCATTTCCCTAACTGCGCAGAAGTCAACCCAAACACACAAACGATATCTCCAGCCAAAAAAGTGGAATTTCCTGAAAGAATTACAACAACGCGACTGGCAATGTGGGCTATAGACTCCTTTGAGAGCTACAAATCACCGGGTACAAACGGGATATTCCCGGCCATGCTGCCGAAGGTCAACCATTTGATCACTCCATGTATGAGGGAGGTTGCCTGAGGTATGGCTATGTGGCGGCGGCCTGGAGGACGGCACGGGTAATTTTCCTGCCTACGGCGGAAAAATTTAGACACGTGCTGCCTAAAGACAACAGTCCAATTAGCTTGACTTCGTACCTGCTAAAAACGCTAGAAAAACTGGTAGATCTGCACATCAAAGAGAGTACAGAAATGACTCAAGCATAATTATCACGGGCAAGTGTCCATCAGCTCAGTCACTCAAAGATACTAGCATTGGCCATGGAAGCCGGCCTAAGTATCAACGCAGACAAGACAGACCTCATTCTCTGCACAAAGAGATACAAGGTACCTCAGTGGACTCCACCGAAAATAAACGATAAGACGCTGATACCAAAGGAAAGTTTTAAATACCTGGGAAAAGTAATGGATAGCAAGCTGAGTTGGAAGCTCAATGTGGTGGAAAGGGTGAAGAAGGCTACCAATGAGGCTACCAATGAGCCTGTCACACAAACTCCCGGTCCACTGCAGTATATTCCAAGCGGAGATATTTACAAAAAGGAAAGCAGGGAAACGCTAGATGCACTCAGCGCATTTAAAAAAGTGCGCATCTATTGGATTCTCAGCCATAAGGGCTTCGAGGGTAACGGGTTAGCAGACACTTTGGCTAATCAAGGTGCAACGGGACTGAACAGTGATAGTGCGGATGTTCCTAAAATAATGAATAATGGATGAATCTCTAAAACAATGTGCAAAACCTACGACGACAAACTAACGCAACATATGCTAAAGCTACAAGGGCATGACTGCCGAAAGCTTGTGGGTCTTCTGACAGGCCACTGCCTAGTCGCAGTACACGCGAAAAAGCTGGGCATAACGTACAACGACGAATGCAGGAAATGCAAGAATCCAGGTGTCAAAGAAACGCTAGAGCACCTCCTTTGCAGCTGCCCCGCACTAGCAGCATAACGACTGCGCCACTTTTAAGTTCCCTTTCTGGCTCCGCACGGCCGCAAACCTTACCCTTTCTTTACCTATGTATTTCGCTAATTAGCTCCAGTCCAGCGTCGTTTTTATCTTTTATTTCTTCTTTGTTTCACCATTTCCTTCCTGACTCGACTGACTCTCCCATTCGTGCGTGACCTGAGTGCGTGGAACGCAATTTGGTCAATGCTTTCGTTCGTCTGGCTTCTGGACCCTAATGGCGGCTAACATTTAAAACATACTAACACTTATCTGATTATAAACCGACAATTATTAAATCTTTCTTCATTATATAATTCATATAATACTCATTATTTTTTTTTTTACAAAATCTCCGGTACCCAGACAGCATCGAAGCAATGTATGTGAGTTTGTATACAGAAAGAACATGCAATGCTAAATACTTGACTTAAAATCAGCCTTCGAAGCCATTGGTGTTTTTTCCCGATTTCGATTAAATTTACACGGACAATCCTTATTTATAGTCTTTGATGATTATTCAAATTTTTTTTTGCTATCGATTACATGTGTATATCGGAAATTGGAAGATTTATCGAAATCTTAAAACAATCTTGCACTGCCAATGCGTTAGAAGAGCGTATGTTCCAAATATCGAGTTCCTAGCTTTTATAGTCTTTGAGATCGACGCGTTACATACGGACAGACAGACAGAAGTACACACAAACATGGTCAAATCAATTTGATTATTGTTGCTTTTCTGAAAAATATATACTTTATGGGGTCAAATGTGCTTTTTTCTGCTTGTTATAGACATTTGCTCAAAACCATTATATCGTTCTGTTGGGTATATAAGCTCAGGATACTTTTTCAGTCAGATACATTGATATTTCCCAAAGATCTGTCACCCTCTTCTCTCCTCCTACCTTAAGCCGCACAACATCTGGAATGACTGTATTTTATAACAATTTAATCTACCCATTTCGACGGAAATTTAATATGTGGATTACTGATTTACACTGAAGTACATTATATTTTGTAGAGCCACCACATTGTGTTTACTTAAAACAGCAAACTGTGGCTCGTCTGAATGTGAGTACTGCAAAATCTTACATAAATTGGAAAGTATATGCGTCTTGCGGACTTCAATTTCAGCAACAGCTTCGCAGAGTTCCTAACTAGAAATTAAAAGAAACAGTTAGTTGATAAGTTAAAAAGTTCTAGTGAAGAACTTAAGAGCCCCTTTCATAATATTCCGGAGGCATAAATATCCAGTTCTTTGCTGGATCATTCATAGCCTCTACCATGAGTCGACTGAGTATCGAAAGAATAGTGCTGTAAATAAAAAATAAATATTAAAACGAAAGCATCAATTTTTTGTATGTAAAAATACACCAAAGACACTTACCAAACCATTAAAAAGTTTCTTGTCGGGAGAGCCCGACTAGAAGATAATCTGAACCCAGTTTTGGTATACTGACTTAACTTCAATCGATTATAGTCGATATCCCCGGTGTTTTTTATCCGATTTGGACGAAATTTTCAGAAAAGTTCTATCGTCACCCATTATTTCAACCCCCATTTTTGCATTATCCAAATTAGATATTTTTTTGTAATCGATTCCAAGTGTGTATCGGAAACCAGATTAGTTATCGATAATTTGAAACAAATTTGTTCTGCTCATGGTATAGGAGAACTTATATACAAAATCCGAAGTCTCTAGTTCTTGTGGTCTCTGAGATCCATGCGTTCATACAGAAGGACAGACGGACGAACGGACGGACGGACAGACGGACATGGTTATATCGTCTCGGCTGTTGATGCTGATCAAGTATATATACTTTATGGGGTCGGAGATGCATCCATCTGCCTGTTACATACTTTTGCACAAAACCATTATACCCTCTTTCTTATTTTATTAGTAAAGGGTATAAAAATTTGGTATTCCTTAATTTCAACTCGGTTTCACATATCTTTTTTTTTGTCTTTTTTATTTTTTGGTGCCGAAGAACTAGTGAGATGGTTCTGAGGTGGGCAAGCTGAGGCCACCGGACGGGTCGCAGGTTGCGGATAGCGCAAGGCCTCTAGTAGAGGTTAGCTGCGAATAGCGAATGTCGTGAATAAGCAGTCCCAGACAACAGCGGGTACCACACAGTATGTGGGACCGACAAGGCGCTTGTCTGACCGCCTTCTTAACATAGTCTCACACACACCCTTCTCCTACACATGTTTTCCTACCCAATTCCTACCCCCACATCTCACAAAGGGCAGTGGTGACGTCCTGGGGCAAGGGTGCCATTTCACCCCCCGAAGCCTGAGTGTTACGTGGGCCGTGCTCATTGGCTGGTTTGCAGTCAAGGGTAACCGACTGTATTTGAACGGAGCCTCACCGATACCTGGCCGCCTCGGTGAGTATACCTGGCCCCGGCGTGTTAGTGGGGGCTATGACACACCGGTACTACTTTCCCCTACACTCGTGGGATTTATATGGACAATTATAAATTTTTGAAAAACATGCGGGGCTTAACCGCAACTCAAACAGCAGAGCGGATGGAAGAGGTGGCTCTGGACAAAGGCGGAAAGCTGACGCCGCGCGGGGGCCAGGCCCCCAAAAGCACGGCCAAGCAGGCCGCTACACGGATGGACGTAGGGGGTGGGCCTGCAGTGCCTGGTCCTAGTGGACTGTATGGACGAGGATGCCAGGAAGTGGCTGGAGCTGAAAGTGCCCAGCATCAGTGCCGCAGTGGGTGTGGAGAGATACCGGAGTCTAACATCGTCACGGTGTACCTGCCACGCACGGCTGGTGAGACGGTGGAAAAATCACTTGGACTGCTCATTGAGCAGAATAAGGGTCTTCTCACCGAGACGTGGCGCATTCTCAGGCGCCTTGAAACCAAGGGCGGAAAGGTGCTGACCTTTGGTTTGGAGGATGAAGCTCTGTCACTCCTCAGTAATAGAGGAATGATGGTGAGCTTCAGATTTGGTCAGCTGAGGTGCCGCCTGCACAAAAAGCAAGCTGCGACAACGATGGCTGTGAAGGTGCCAGCAGACGAAGTGCCTGGCACCTCTTCTGCTGCAGCACCCACCGATGAGGCAGCCAAAGCCGAAGCGATTGCAGCCTGGGAAGCCGAGTTGGACTCGGACTTGTCACGGCTGCACGTGCGCAGCGAAGTAGGCTCTGGGAGCGAAGAGAAGCCGTCCGATGATGAGCAGACACCCACCGGGACGTTGTCAGAGGCATATCTGACGCTCTCGGAAGGGGAACCTGAGCTCTAAGGATGCTGGCCACCAGCGTGGCACAGATCAACCTGCATTACGCGAGGGTAGCTTCGGCTGACATCAGCAGGTTGATCTCCAGGTCTGACCTGGGGCTGGTGCTCATCCAGGAGCCATGGGTCGTCAGAGGTAGGATCTGCGGCCTTGACCAAGTAAGTTCGCAACTGGTTGTAAATATGAGGGAGACATCGCCAAGAGCATGCATCTTGGTCCGAAAGAACACTAACTTTCTTTGTCTCTCCAAATTTCTCAAATTCTCAAATTTCTCAATAATCTCGTAGCAGTGCTTATCACTGACGTGTTCTGGAGTATGGTGGTGGCGTCAGCCTACTTCCTGGGTGATACTGCGGAAGCCCCCCCAACAGAGGTTCAGGATCTGGTGGCACACTGCAGCAGCAATAGACTCCCATTGCTGCTGGGATGCGACGCAAACGCGCATAGCGTAGCGTGGGGCAGCACGGACAACAACAGTAGAGGTGAGTGCTTGCTTGACTATATTGAAGCTAATGACCTTATGGTGTTCAATATGGGGGCTGAACCCACTTTTATCACCAAAAATAGAGCCGAAGTACTTGATATTACTTTCGGCAATGGGAGAGCCTCTGGGTTGGTTTACAACTGGAGGGTCTCAACAGAACCATCAATGTCGGATCACAGGATCATCCTCTTCGACATAAGTAGTAATTTCAGGATTAGTAAAGTCATCAGGAATCCCCAGCGGACTGACTGGCCGCTCTACCAGTCACACCTGGGGTTAAATCTGAGCAGACTAAACCATAGTAGGAGGGTCTCTTCTCAGGAAGAGCTAGAGCAACTCTCGACAGACGTTGGCGAGACGATTATGCATGCCTATCATGCAAGTTGTCCAACCAACTCCATAGAGTCCAACAGGGACAACCCTTGGTGGAATAAAAAGCTTGGGATGCTTCGAGCAGAGGTCAGGAGGCTGCTTAACACAGCCAAAAAGAATAGTGACAGATGGGACTTATACACCAAGAAACTAACAGAATATAACAAAGAAATCAGGTACAGCAAACTTGCTCATTTCCGGAGATTTGGCTCTAACCTAGAGCAGGCCACACCTGCTGTGAGAGTCTTTAAGTCGATCTCGAAAGGCAAAGTGTTGTCCGAACTGTGCTTAAAGAGGCCAGATGGTTCCTTCACGGAAAATGAGGTGGAAAAGGCAGAACTTCTCCTGCAAACTCACTTTCCACTTTGTAAAACCATCACCGACACTGACAGCTGTTACGAAACGGTTCCCATCAGGAAACCGGACTGGAGCCTGGCTGCAGCCATAGTAACAGAGCAAAGAATAAGATGGGCCATTGGTACGCTTAGTCCCTACAAGGCCCCAGGTACGGACGGTATCCTCCCCGTCCATCTACAGAAGGGGATGGAACAGCTTATGGTGATCCTCATTCTTATTTTCCGGGGTA
Organism: Scaptomyza flava; assembly: GCA_030179655.1. NCBI lineage: Eukaryota > Metazoa > Arthropoda > Insecta > Diptera > Drosophilidae > Scaptomyza > Scaptomyza flava. The sequence continues at coordinate 26,564,273 of JARNME010000029.1, read as the reverse complement.
GCCTAGCTATGGGCTACACACCTAGGGCATGGAGGACGGCTAGGGTGATCTTTATCCCGAAAGTGGAGAAAAAGGACCCCTTTCACCCCAAATCTTTCAGGCCGATCAGCCTGACATCCTTCTTGCTAAAAACCCTTGAAAAGATAGTTAAAAATCACATCAGGATCTCGTACCTAGTGTCCAGTCCCCTGCATGATCACCAACATGCCTATAGAGAAGGAAAGTCGACAGAATCGGCTCTCCTAGACCTAGTAAACAGTCTTCAATGCTCAGTGAAGGCCAAAGGCAATGCTCTTTGTGCCTTCATGGACATAGAGGGTGCTTTTTATAACACAGCACATGATGTTGTGGTTAGGGCGCTTCAGGGAAAAGGGGTTGAGCCAGGACTTACTCTCTGGGTAGGCAAGCTCCTTGACACTAGAATTGCGGAAGTCTCTGTCAACAATTTGACGGTCAGGTCCCAAACCACCAGAGGTTGTCCACAGGGGGGTGTCCTATCACCTCTCCTCTGGAGTCTCTTGGTGGACGAGCTACTAGTCAAACTTACAGATAATGGATTTGAATGCCAAGGCTACGCTGATGACATTACCATTGTTTGTTAAGGCAACTTCCAGAACACGCTATGTGATAGAATAACTCTGGGTCTTGAACTTTGCTTGGACTGGTGCAAAGACGTGGGGCTGAATATCAATCCAGCAAAAACCACAATTGTCGCCTTCACCAATCGTTACAAGTTAAAGTCCATAAGACCCATATCTATTGGGGGTACGGTAATCCCATTCTCTACGGAGATAAAGTATCTGGGGGTTATCTTGGACAAGAGACTACTGTGGAGACAGCATATTGGGCACGCGTTACGCAAGGCTACAATAGCCCTAATGTGCTGTTGATCTCTCGGAGGGAAAAATTGGGGTGTGTCCCCAAAAATCCTTCTGTGGATGTACACAGCAATGGTGAGGCCCATAGTCAGCTACGGCGCTGTGGTATGGGCGGGACGTGTTGACCTGGATGTCACTAAACGGCAATTGGCTAACTCCAGAGACTTGCCTGCACGTGCATCTCGGGCGCAATGCGTACGTGCCCATCCTCTGCACTGGAAATTCTGCTAGGACTTCCGCCTTTGTATGTCTACATCAAACACAGTGCGAACAGATTGGCAGGAGCGAACGCAATCACCTCTGTCACTAGTGCAACTGGCACACTGTTGGCTTTTCCGCAAGATGCGCAGATGGCCCTTTTTAGTTTCGAGAAGCTCTTTAAAACGGAGCTTAGCAATAAAGCAGAATGGACTAGTCTGTCGACCACCTTTAATGTGAAACCACATACTATTAGATGGTACACGGACGGAGCATTAACAGATGAGGGTGCTGGAGCTGGAGTCTGCGGACCCCGACTCAAGTATCATGAGCCCCTGGGCAAATTCGCTAGCATTTTCCAAGCGGAAGTGCACGCGATTTAAAGATGTGCAACCTTCAACTTCGGAAGGGGATACATTCATAGAGATATAGCCATTTTCTCCGACAGCCAGGCAGCGATCAAAGCACTTAGTGCTTATAAAATCGTCTCGAAACTGGTTTGGCAATGTATTGAAGCACTCAACAGGTTGGGCAGTAATAACAAAGTCACCATCTATTGGGTACCGGGACATGCGGGTGTTCCCGGCAATGAGGTCACCGATATTTTGGCCAGGAGAAGAGCTAGCACTCCTTTCCAAGGCCCTGAACCTTTATGTGGGCTAGGACCAGGGTTTATCAGTCAGAGCAGTCGCATCGATCTGCTCAACGCATGTGAGGACGCTTGGCGGTTTTCACATGGGGCAAGACAGAGCAAGCGACTGCTAGGTAGTTACAACAAGAAGAGAACTAAGGACTGTCTGAAGCTGAGCAAAGGATCTCTTCGGATAGTCACGGGTTTCTTGACCGGGCACTGCAGACTGCGCAAGCATTTGCATAATCTCAGGTTAGGGGAAGACAGTCTTTGTAGACTGTGTCTGGGAGGGATGAAGCTCTGAGTTGTAACCCACAACAGTTAGAGGGCACAATAGATCCTAGTGGTCGCAATGCATGATCCTCGTTCCAAATAATAATAATAACATACCTTTTTTGCCTTTATTTTAGCTTTTCTACGTACATTCTTCAACTTCTTTTGTTTTATTTGCTTTTAAGATTTTGAGAAATTTTTACTCAAATATTTAAACTGAAGTATTTATGCTCGGCTACTAAAGGTCAAGAGCATATTAAAACTGTGCAATGTGCGTCATGGTAGCTGTCCGTCCGTCCATCTGTATGAAAGAAATTTCTTTGACAACCGCACCCTTTCTACTAATAAATAAATTCGATAACTGAAAGTGGATAAGTCTCCAAATATTCCTAGTTCTTACAGCTAGAAGTACCAATATTGATAAGAAGATACTTACTGGCGTCCCCCAAAAAACTGCATCAAAACTGTGGTGTGACGTCCACAGGGTGAGCTCTAAGCCACTCAAAGGTTTCGGCACCGCACCGGCAAGCCGACCAAAGGATTGCAGAGGGGAGGTCTCACTTCGAGAAAAAAAGGAACATAGTGGCGAAGGACGTCAGTTTTGCCAACAAGGTGGAGGAGCTTGGCCGTTAAATGCCATTGCTCAACAGAAACCGCAAAAACAGAGGTGCCAGCTAGCAAGCGGCCCTGAAAAGAGCCAATGTCGCGAGCAAAACCGACGGCCAGTGATGTGGCGAGGCGGCATTTCATCGTAGTGCTCATCGACCTGAGCGATCCAAACGGCAAGATGAAGCACGAACAGTGGAAAAAGGTTGAGGCACTCCTGTATGATTCGCTTCTGAGGCATATGGGCTCTCTGGGAATTACAGTACTGAAGACCTCATGGTGGCAGCGTTAGAAAGTGGCAGAGATGAGTCAACCTTGATGGCATCCTGCTATGTGGCGCATGACTTCGATGCACCCCCTCAAAAGCTCACTCGACTAGTTAACGGAGACCTAGCTAAAAGGACAGGCCCTCATCATCGTAGCAGACGCCAACGCGCATCACACGGTATGGGCAAGCGGGGATATCAACAATAGAGGTAGGTAAGTGATTTCATACTTATTACTAATCTTCAGATAGCAAACGAGGGGAAGCAACAACCTATGTTGGACCTTCTTCGTCCAACGTCTTAGATATTATCCTCGCGTCGATAACGAAAACCGTGATAAAAGAGTGGATAGTCCTTAGTAGAAATTCCTCCTCAGACCACAGGTACATTAAATTCCGTGTTAACTTTGAACGAATGGTAAAGAAGAAGTATTATAGAAACACGAAATACGGACTGAGAGCAGTTCGGTAAAGAGGTTGAAAGAAACCTACCACGTCAACCCAAGATAACTTCACTAGATAAATTAGAGAAGTCCCTGGAGACACTCAATAAAAATCTGGTGGTGGCGTATCATTAAACATGTAGATCGTCCCAAGAGAAGAAGAGTCACAAACCCCTATTGTGGACTCCAGAACTCAAGGGGCAAGGGAAAAACGTACTAGAACTCTCCAAACTCGCAAAACAATCGGAAGATGAGCTAGTATGGATCGAATACAAAATACGGCTCCGTGACTTTAAGAAAAAAGTACGAGTAGCCAAAAGACATGGCTATGTGCCGGAGGCCTGGAGGACAGCACGGGTAATTTTCCTGCCAAAAGCTGGAAAATGTAGCCACGTGCTGCCGAAGGACTTCAGACCCATTAGCCTGACTTCGTTCCTCCTGAAAACTCTAGAAAAGCTGATAGATCTCCACATCAGAGAGAATACAGAAATGACTCTAGAGCAGAACCAACACGCATACACAAAGGGCAAGTCGGTGGAAACAGCGCTACACTCCCTTGTAGCTACCATAGAGAAAGCACTACATCACAAAGAATACGCCCTAGGCGCATTTCTCGACATCTCAGGCGCATTCAACAATGTGTCGACGGAAGCAATAATGCACAGCCTAAGAGCTGTGACCCCAGCTGTGACTAGCGGAATGGGGAACCACTACCGCAATCAGGGAAGCCAAGTGTGGCACTCCCCAAGGAGGAGTGCTCTCACCCCTACTGTGGAACTTGGTGGTAAACGGACTTCTTAAAAAATTCAAACGGAAAGCCCCGAAGATAACTGCCTATGCAGACGACATAAGCATAATTATCACAGGCAAGTGTCCATCGACAATCAGCTCTGTCATGGATCACACACTTAAAGAGATACTAGAATGGGCCATGGAAGCTGGTCTAAGTATCAACGCGGACAAGACGGACCTCATTCTCTTCACAAAGAGATACAAGGTACCTCGCTGGACTCCACCAAAAATAAACGATAAGGCACTGATACCGAAAGAGAGTATCAAATACCTAGGGATAGTATTGGATAGCAAGTTGAGTTGGAAGCTCAATGTGGAGGAAAGGGTGAAGAAAGCCACCAATGCACTTTATACATCGCAAAAGATGTTGGGTAGCACTTGGGGACTCTCACCACGACTGACACACTGGATTCTCATCTCGATTGTGCGCCCCATACTACTCTACGGAATACTGGTATGGTGGGAAGCCACAGAGAAATCCACATACCTAAAACGAATGGAAAAAACTCAGCGACATGCACTTATATGCATCACAGGGGCGCTGAGGACAACACCAACCAAAGCACTACAGACAATACTTAATGTCAACCCAATGGACATACAGGCACGCCTAACAGCAAAAAAGACTGCTCAACGTCTTTGCACGATAGGCAACATGAAGATTCTCAACTACGGGCATAGTATAATTGGAAGAGGGATCCAAGTCGAAACAGACTATATGATCCAAAGAAACAATTTTAACTATACGCCCACGCTCCTAGGAAAAGATGATTGGCGCTCAGGAGCTGAGCAGACGGCCATCAACGTATATACAGACGGCTCAAAAATGATGGAGGGAGTCGGCGCAGTATACTGCTGCCACCACCCATGAGCCTGTCTTACAAACTCCCGGACCACTGCAGCATATTCCAAGCGGAGATATTCGCAATCAGGAAAGCAGCAGAAGTAGTCTTAAAAACGAATACAACGCAGGACATGGTGAACATATTCGTAGATAGCCAGGCGGCAATCAAAGCCCTACAGGCTCACCACATAAGCTCTCGGAATGTCCTGAAGTGCAGGGAAACGCTAGATGCACTCGGCACCGTTAAAAAAGTGCGCATCTACTGGATTCCAAGCCACCAGGGCTTCGAGGGCAACGAAACAGCGGACACTCTGGCTAAGCAAGGTGCAACGGGACTCAACAGTGACATTGTTGATGTCCCGATCTCCCTGCGAACGTTACACTCCTATATGGAGACACAGGCACGGGACACAGCAGTACGAAGGTGGACATACACCTCCGACTGCAGAATCTCAAGAATAATGTGCAAAACCTACGACGAGAAACTAACGAAATATGCACTAATGCTAAAAAGGCATGACTGCCGAAGGCTGGTAGGTCTCTTCACAGGCCACTGCCTAACCGCAGTACACGCGAAAAGGCTAAGCATAACTGACAACGACGAATGCCGGAAATGCAACGTTTCTGGTGTCAAAGAAACGCTTGAGCATCTCCTGTGCAGCTGCCCCGCACTGGCAGCACAAAGACTACGCTATCTACATGCTCCCCTTCAAGCTTCACTCGATGAAGCCAGTAAGCGGGAACCCAACAAGCTTCTGGCATTTGCCCGAAGTTCGCTTACCCAGCTGGACACCACTTAGAGAGGTAGTCCATCGGGATAGCCCTCAACACCTCTAAACACCGGCCTCACTAAGGACCCTTCAGCGGTCTATGTGTGGCGATCCCCCTGGGAGTGCCAGCCGGCATAACCTAACCTAACCTATTTTAACCTGAAAAAGAACTAAAGAAAAGCAGGTGGATTAAAACTGCAGAGGGGGGGGGGGGGAGGGGGGGGGGGGTGAAATTTGCTTTAAGCATACTCACATAAAAAGTGAGTGTGATCCAGAGCGAGCGGCAAACGGCATGGCCTGGAAAAGAGAACGAGACTTAGGATATGGTGGAGATGGCGCAGGGCGCGAAAATATGTTACTTACCTTGCTTTTTAGTTCCTTTTCAGCAACAACAAAACAATTGCAAAGTGCAAATTGTATGTCATGGCCGACTAGTGTTGGATAGTTGCGTGTGGCCATATCGATCTGGCCACATCGCAAATATCGATCAGGCCGTATCGAGTAACACCGGGCGATGCAAAGCTGGCTGCTATGGGGTAACGCACCACTAGATGGCGTTACGCGACCACCAGCTGATCGCTACAGCGACACTGCGAACGGACGCCAAGGTTCAAAACGGAGGCGCGCGATTTGAAAGACGCAAAATTAAGTGGAAGGCTACCACTTCCGGAGAAAGAGGGGAGTGTGAGGAGCCATATTCACGTATAGCGCCTCACAGAAGGCGATTGCACTTATAGCCGCAGCCGGACCTGAGTTGCGGCGAATTCGCATGCTGTCTCGCTCTGACACAGGATGTCAGCGCTAAGGTACGTGTTTGGCATATGGGAGCCGCAAAATACGTACCGTAAAAGTCGTGGCAAAGTGCCGTTGGTGTGTGAGCGGTGCATCCACGGGATATAGTGATCACCGTCACACCAACGACAGGCGTGATCAGCAACGAGGAACCGTTGTTGCTAGGCAAAACTCACTGGAACGACCACGCCACCTTTGCCCTTGGGCGACATTGGCAGCGCTGACAGGCCCCGGTCCAGCGAGACAGCAGAAGGGTATAAAAGGAGCCGCCTTTGACAGAGCGGCAAGTCAGTACAAAATTAGTACAAAGTTAGTGCGGAGTACGAAGTAAAGTGAAAAGTCAGTGCGCAACATAAACGTGAACAAAGGATTCGGAGTGCAAGAGTCCAGCTCGAAAGGATAATATAAGAATAAGAGGACTCATACCGAAATAAGGACGGATCAAATCGTATCCTTAGCGACTAACAAACCCTTTACTAAAGAAATCAATACGCGGAATTTATCAAGCCTTGTGTTGTGTTGCATTTGCAAAGCAACCTCAAATCAAAACCAAGTATGAGACTAGTGAGCCTGGCGAAGGACAGGTGAAGCTAAAGCCAGAACCTGAGAAAAGGAAAGATTATTGGCGAAATCCTTGTGGTAACAAGGAGGCCATAGTAGAGCCTGGCAAATTTCAGGCGCTGCTAGCTAAAACCTCGTTTAGTAGGCGCAACATTGGCATTGATTATTTGGTGCGACGAGAGCGCCATTATTGTAAATAAATCCACGACACAAGGTCCGTACGATTCCATAAAACTCTACTAAGGAATATCACTTAAGTGTACTAATAAATTGTAAAAACCCAACGTGAAAACTAGCAGAGAGTGCAGATTTAAAATATATGTATAAAAAGCAAAAACCAAATTGTGTTATTATTGCCGCAGCCGCCACAAATATAAATTTGTTGGCACGTACCCTCAGTACCGCGAGAGTTAGCCCAGCTAAAACCGCGTGACAACCGTAGGTTCGTTACAAAGTTTACCAGCAATATTGTTTGACTTGTAAGATTTCTAAGCCCTCAGGCAAAGTGCAAAGAGCAATGCATCCTATTCCAATAATTAAAATTCCGTGGCATACTATTCATATAGATATTAGCGGCAAAGTGGCAAGAATGACATGAAGGAGTACGTCATCGTACAAATTGACAGATTTATTCAATTTACTTACCTTCATCAAACGCAAAACTTAGATGTAGAAAATTGTTTCAATGCAGTTAGATCAGGCATTTCGTTGTATGGTGTGCCCATTCGAATAATTGCTGACCAAAGTAGAAGTTTTGCAGGTGGTAAATTCCGTGAGTTTTGTTTGACGAATAAAATAGAGCTGCACAGGAGCCACAGGAGCCAGTCGGGCAAACGGGCAAGTAGAGCGAATCATGAGCACCATGAAGAGTATGTTGACAGCTGTCGAGACAAGCGAGAGATCATGGCAGGATGCATCAGAAGACGTGCAGCTTGCTATGAACTGCGCAACTAATCATGTAACTAAGTTTAGTCCACTAGAGCTATTAATTGGAAAAGAGGCTTGACCATTAGGCATGGTATGCGTAAATAAAGGGAGTGACGTTGATTTTGACGATGTAAGGACACGATGCCAAAGAAAAACAAGTGGAAACGTTGCAGTCGTACGCAACCGACTGCGGTATACTCGATACCAGTATTAAAAATTTTGATGCCCATCCATGTGGGATGTCAATTGCTATCTTCATACCAAATTTGGTGACTCTAGCTCGAAGTTTGTATAAGTGGGAAAAGGGGGGCTGGGGGCGGTATGGTTGGGCATGTAATTCAAATTTTTGGTGCAGATCTATGTGGGATGTCAATTGCTATCTTCATACCAAATTTGGTGACTCTAGCTCGAAGTTTGTATAAAGTGGGGAAAGGGGGGCTGCGGGCGGTATGGTTGGGCGTGGCATCCAAATTTTTGGTGCCGATCTAAGTGGGATGTCAAATGCTACCTTCATACCAAATTTGATGACTCTAGCTCGAAGCATGTAAAAGGTGGTGACAGGGGGGCTATGGGGCTTGGGGCGGTATGGGTGGGCGTGGCATTCAAATTTTTGCTGCCGATCCATGTGGGATGTCAATTGCTCTCTTCATACCAAATTTGGTGACTCTAGCTCGAAGTTTGTATAAAGTGGGGAAAGGGGGGCTGGGGGTGGTATGTTTGGGCGTGGCATCCAAATTTTTGCTGCAGATCCTTGTGGAATGTCAAATGCTACCTTCATACCAAATTTGGTGACTCTAGCTCAAAGTTTGTATAAGGTGGGGAAAGGGGGGCGGAATGGATGGGCTAGGCTCCAAAACTTTGATGCAGATTGTTGGGGGTCGTTGCCAGCTATCTTCCTACCAAATTTGGTGGCTCTAGCTCCACCACTCTGGAAGATACACGCATTCCCTTTTTTGACGAAGCGTTGGGGCAGATGGGGGTGGCTAGGGCGGTATTGGTGGGCGTGGCATCCAAACTTTTGATGCAGTTTTTGGGGGGTCATCATCATCTATCTTGGCACCAAATTTGGTGACTCTAGCTAAAAAACTGTGGGAGATATAGGCTTTTCTGATTTTTAAATGCGGGGGGGCTGGGGGCGGGATGGGTGGGCGTGGCTCCAAAACTTTGATGCAGTTCTTTTGGGGTCGTTACCAGCTATCTTCCTACCAAATTTGGTGGCTCTAGCTCCACTACTCTGGAAGATACACGCATTCCCGTTTTCTACGAAGCTTTGGGTCATCTGGGGGTGGCTAGGGTGGTATTGGTGGGCGTGGCATCCAAACTTTTGGTGCAGTTTTTGGGGGGTCATCATCAGCTAAATTGGCACCAAATTTGGTGGCTCTAGCTCAAAAACTGTGGGAGATATAGGCTTTTTTGACTTTAAAATGCGGGGGGTCTGGGGGCGGAATGGTTGGGCGTGGCATCCAAAATTTTTGATGCAGTTTTTTGGGGGTTGCTAGTAGCTATCTTCTTACCAAATTTGGTAGTTCTAGCTGTAAGGGTGTGTGAAATATGCGGATTTATCGTTTTTGAGTTATCGAATTCATCGATTTGCCAGCCCCCCAGTTATCGTAGAACGCCAATCTTGACACTTTAATTTACTATCCCATAGATAAAGAGAATTGGAAAGTTTCAAGTCCCTAGCTTGAAGGGTGTGGAAAAAACTTGCACACATACGGACGGACAGACGGACAGACGGATAGACACCATGACGGACATTGCACAAAACCAATATACTCTTTACCTTCGGTATCGAGTATACAAAATTGACAAGAATGCAGTTTATAAGAAAAATATAGTTGATTCAATTAGAGCAGAAATTGTAAGGCACAAGGTTGGCGATCATGTCTTGCTGAAATGCGAAGAGCGATACCAAACGAAACTAGATCCGAGGTTCAAAAGGCCATTCGTGGTAAATGAGCTGTTGGAAGGTGATAGATACCTGTTGAAATCTATGACTAGCAAAAGAAGAATGGATGACTACAGTGAAAAAAACGTAGGTCATCGGGTACTCCCTGCCACCGAGGGTGCAGGGAATATCCTGCAGGGGGGCTGGTCCAAGCAGCAATGTTCATGTCATGTCATGGTGCAGAATGAAATTGCTTGTGACGGATGGATGCTCAAGTGATGGATCAAGACACTGCAGGTGCAGAGAGTCGCAGAGTGGCGGCAAGAGCCCGAGAACCATGAACAGATGAAATTGATAGCGAAATGGGCGAATTTCGGTAGAAACTGAATTTTGAATAATTGCAAGACATGAGAATGCTAAGTTGTATGTTCTGAGCGAAGTATGATGAATTGTCGAGCAATTTATGATGACAAGCCTGATGTTTATGGTTCGTTATTCCACTACAGCAAGATGCAAGTATGTAATTGGAACTCGAAGATGCCGCATCTTTTTGTACATTTGTACAATGGGAATCTTATTCAAATTTTCCGAGTTGGCTGGCTGCATTCCCAGTTGGTTCGAAGCCGACCAACTGGGAATGTTAGAAGTTAACATTACAGAGCACTGAACAGAACCTTAACATACCTAACAGAGCGGAACTCAGAGCTGCCATTTCAATTTTAGTGGTGCATCACCACTGGTACTTACAATAGCTGCAGTAAGCCCGTGTCAAATCGGTAACATCTTTCCGCAGCCACTCCTTTTCGCACTTCATCACACACACCAAAATGCAAGAGTTGTAAGAATTCTATCGAAATATTATCGATGATGCGTTAGTGCTGTAAAAGCCTTAAAAAAAATGCTAATGTATGAAAATATAGTTTAATACACATAAACGCTGAAAAACGCTAAGTCGAACTGAAATAAAGCTGAATTAGCTTCTTCCCACTGCTTTACAAATTTTCCCGCAATCGCAATTGAAAAAACGCCAAATCTGGGGGGAAAAACACTAAAACGGCAACACTGATCACCAGACCTACGTTTGGGCACCTATACAAAACGAGAGCGTACAGCTGCTTGTGTTGTGATTATTGCTTCTGTTTACTTTTAAGGGAAGCCGCCATATTTAAAATGGTTTGTTTTGATCATGCAGCGACGCTGTTTTTTATACCCTTAACCCATAAAATGGGTTTGTAAGGGTATAATGGTTTTGTGCAAAAGTATGTAAAAGGTGGAAGGAAGCATCTCCGACCCTATAAAGTATATATATTCTTGATCAGCATCAACAGCCGAGACGATATAGCCATGTCCGTCTGTCCGTCTGTATGAACGCGTGGATCTCAGAGACTACAAGAGCTAGAGACTTCAGATTTTGGATACCATAAGCAGAACAAATTTTCTTCAAATTATCGATAACTATTATGGTTTCCTATATACACATGATATCGATAACAAAAAATATCGAATTTGGAAAATCTAAAAATGGGGGTTGACGTAATGGGTAATGATAGAACTTTTCTGAAAATTTCGTCCAAATCGGTTGAGATACACCGGAGATATTGAACTTAATCGATTGAAGCTAAGTCAGTATACCAAAGTCAATTATAAATTTAATTTATTTATTGCAACTGGGTTCAGGATATTTTCTAGTCGGGCTCTCCCGACTAGAGCCTTCTTAATTGTTTTTTTTTTTTTTTTTTGTACGATGCTTGTGTGCGCTGAAATTTCGTTTGCAGGACATGAACATATTTTTGGTGTTTATATTATTTATTTTATTCACATATATAAGTACGTAAATATGCATATGAATACAATCAAAACACTTATGACATACAATGTTTGGGTGCGCTGAGTTTGTAAGGCATCTACATATGTACGTATGATGTTAATATTATTATTATTATTATATTATACAATCAAAGAACATATTGGCTATATTTTTCTTAAGAAATATCAATATACAATATATGTATGAAATTAAAGTTAAATGGAATGACACTAATCATCATTATTAATATGCATTCTAAGCTTTTTTATGTAAATTGATTCAGCAGACAATCAGATGGCAGTTTATAATGTTGTTATTAGAGCTTGTTAGATCTGCAATCTTACTATTTCAGTAGTTGAAATTGTCAAATAATAATATTTGGGCAGGTCAATAAATGAGAATACAATTGCCACCCATGCATTTGAACATACTTCATATGCATGCACACATGTAAATGAAGAGCGCAGAAAAAGAAAAAATATGTGTATCAAAAATCTCCCAAACGCAAAAGTGCAGTGATATAGAAGCTTATAAAATATATATTTTATGCGAAAAGGCGCTAAGTGCAATGTATCTGCACAAATTGCTTTTTAACAAGTGGAAACGCTGCAGTCGGACGCAACCGACTGCGGTATACTCGATACCAGTATTAAAAATTTTGATGCCCATCCATGTGGGATGTCAATTGCTATCTTCATACCAAATTTGGTGACTCTAGCTCAAAGTTTGTAAAAGTGGGGAAAGGGGGACTGGGGGCGGTATGGTTGGGCGTGGCATTCAAATTTTTGGTGCAGATCTATGTGGGATGTCAATTGCTATCTTCATACCAAATTTGGTGACTCTAGCTCGAAGTTTGTATAAAGTGGGGAAAGGGGGGCTGCGGGCGGTATGGTTGGGCGTGGCATCCAAATTTTTGCTGCAGATCCTTGAGGAATGTCAAATGCTACCTTCATAACAAATTTGGTGACTCTAGCTCAAAGTTTGTAAAAGTGGGGAAAGGGGGGCTGGGGGCGGTATGGTTGGGCGTGGTATTCAAATTTTTGGTGCCGATCTATGTGGGATGTCAATTGCTATCATCATACCAAATTTGGTGACTCTAGCTCGAAGTTTGTATAAAGTGGGGAGAGGGGGGCTGCGGGCGGTATGGTTGGGCGTGGCATCCAAATTTTTGCTGCAGATCCTTGTGGAATGTCAAATGCTACCTTCATACCAAATTTGGTGACTCTAGCTCAAAGTTTGTATAAAGTGGGGAAAGGGGGGCTGCGGGCGGTATGGTTGGGCGTGGCATCCAAATAATTGCTGCAGATCCTTGTGGAATGTCAAATGCTACCTTCATACCAAATTTGGTGACTCTAGCTCGAAGCATGTAAAAGGTGGCGAAAGGGGGGCTATGGGGCTTGGGGCGGTATGGGTGGGCGTGGCTTTCAAATATTTGCTGCAGATCCTTGTGGAATGTCAAATGCTACCTTCATACCAAATTTGGTGACTCTAGCTCGAAGCATGTAAAAGGTGGTGAAAGGGGGGCTATGGGGCTTGGGGCGGTATGGTTGGGCGTGGCATCCAAATTTTTGCTGCAGATCCTTGTGGAGTGTCAAACGCTACCTTCATACCAAATTTGGTGACTCTAGCTCAAAGTTTGTATAAAGTGGGGAAAGGGGGGCTGCGGGCGGTATGGTTGGGCGTGGCATCCAAATTTTTGCTGCAGATCCTTGAGGAATGTCAAATGCTACCTTCATAACAAATTTGGTGACTCTAGCTCAAAGTTTGTAAAAGTGGGGAAAGGGGGGCTGGGGGCGGTATGGTTGGGCGTGGTATTCAAATTTTTGGTGCCGATCTATGTGGGATGTCAATTGCTATCATCATACCAAATATGGTGACTCTAGCTCGAAGTTTGTATAAAGTGGGGAAAGGGGGGCTGCGGGCGGTATGGTTGGGCGTGGCATCCAAATTTTTGCTGCAGATCCTTGTGGAATGTCAAATGCTACCTTCATACCAAATTTGGTGACTCTAGCTCAAAGTTTGTATAAAGTGGGGAAAGGGGGGCTGCGGGCGGTATGGTTGGGCGTGGCATCCAAATTTTTGCTGCAGATCCTTGTGGAATGTCAAATGCTACCTTCATACCAAATTTGGTGACTCTAGCTCGAAGTTTGTATAAAGTGGGGAAAGGGGGGCTGGGGGCGGTATGGTTGGGCGTGGCATCCAAATTTTTGCTGCAGGTCCTTGTGGAATGTCAAATGCTACCTTCATACCAAATTTGGTGACTCTAGCTCAAAGTTTGTATAAAGTGGGGAAAGGGGGGCTGCGGGCGGTATGGTTGGGCGTGGCATCCAAATTTTTGGTGCCGATCTAAGTGGGATGTCAATTGCTATCTTCATACCAAATTTGGTGACTCCAGCTCGAAGTTTGTATAAAGTGGGGAAAGGGGGGCTGCGGGCGGTATGGTTGGGCGTGGCATCCAAATTTTTGCTGCAGATCCTTGTGGAATGTCAAATGCTACCTTCATACCAAATTTGATGACTCTAGCTGAAAGTTTGTATAAAGTGGGGAAAGGGGGGCTGCGGGCGGTATGGTTGGGCGTGGCATCCAAATTTTTGCTGCAGGTCCTTGTGGAATGTCAAATGCTACCTTCATACCAAATTTGGTGACTCTAGCTCAAAGTTTGTATAAGGTGGGGAAAGGGGGGCGGAATGGATGGGCTAGGCTCCAAAACTTTGATGCAGATTGTTGGGGGTCGTTGCCAGCTATCTTCCTACCAAATTTGGTGGCTCTAGCTCCACTACTCTGGAATATACACGCATTCCCGTTTCTGACGAAGCGTTGGGGCAGATGGGGGTGGCTAGGGCGTTATTGGTGGGCGTGGCATCCAAACTTTTGATGCAGTTTTTGGGGGGTCATCATCATCTATCTTGGCACCAAATTTGGTGACTCTAGCTATAAAACTGTGGGAGATATAGGCTTTTCTGATTTTTAAATGCGGGGGGGCTGGGGGCGGGATGGGTGGGCGTGGCTCCAAAACTTTGATGCAGTTCTTTTGGGGTCGTTACCAGCTATCTTCCTACCAAATTTGGTGGCTCTAGCTCCACTACTCTGGAAGATACACGCATTCCCGTTTTTTACGAAGCGTTGGGGCATCTGGGGGCGGCTAGGGTGGTATTGGTGGGCGTGGCATCCAAACTTTTGGTGCAGTTTTTGGGGGGTCATCATCAGCTAAATTGGCACCAAATTTGGTGACTCTACCTCAAAAACTGTGGAAGATATAGGCTTTTTTGACTTTAAAATGCGGGGGGTCTGGGGGTGGAATGGGGGGCGTGGGTCCAAAATTTTTGATGCAGTTTTTTGGGGGTTGCTAGTAGCTATCTTCTTACCAAATTTGGTAGTTCTAGCTGTAAGGGTGTGTGAAATATGCGGATTTATCGTTTTTGAGTTATCGAATTTATCGATTTGCCAGCCCCCCAGTTATCGTAGAACCCCAATCTTGACACTTTAATTTACTATTCCATAGAAAAAGAGAATTGGAAAGTTTCAAGTCCCTAGCTTGAAGGGTGTGGAAAAAACTTGCACACATACGGACGGACAGACGGACAGACGGACGGACGGACAGACGGACAGACACCATGACGGACATTGCACAAAACCAATATACTCTTTACCTTCGGTATCGAGTATAAAAATCTGCAATTCAAACAAATCAATTGACTTTTAACAAATAATAGGCCATACAAAAGCCTACTGTACACTGCGCTCGGTATGCGTATACTGTGGGGAACTGCACAGCTCCGCAAGTTGCCCAGTAAGCAAAGAAGACTCTAGCAAAAAATTCTGCAACAACTGCGAAGGCAAGCATACAGCAAACTACAGAGGCTGCCAAGTCTACAAGGAACTTAAAAATCGTATCCATCAGCGCTGTACCACTGCACGCTCGCAACACGCACCGACTACCTTCACTCCATCGAAACACAACCCAGACGTCTTCTTTTCATCTGCAGCCAGATCCTCACTTGGCCCCGAGTTCTCAACCAATAACGCAACTAATGCAAGCGCCCTAAGATCCGGACTGGCTCTTCCTGCCTCAAACACACCGTACTTACAACCAAAACAAGTGAGCACAAACGCTGCACAGGAGCAGCAACAAAGTAACATCGAAGCACTCGTATGTACCCTGCAGCAGAGCATGAACGAGTTTATGTCATTCATGAAAACAACTATGCAGGAACTAATGCGTAATCAAAATCTCTTGTTACAAATGCTTGTATCACAACAGTCAAAATAATCAATGGCTGAGATACGAATATCTACGTGGAACGCTAATGGCGTCTCACAGCATAAACTTGAATTAGCTCAATTCCTACTCGATAAGCACATCGACGTAATGCTACTTTCCGAAACACACCTTACAAACAAATATAACTTTAACATAAGTGGATACTTATTCTATGGTACAAATCATCCCGATGGTAAAGCACACGGTGGAACTGGTATTTTGATCAGAAGCCGCCTCAAGCACCACTACTATAAAGAGTTTGCTGAAAACTTTCTACAGGCCACATCTCTAAAAATACATTTAAACAGTGGGAACCAACTTACTCTTGCCGCTGTATACTGCCCTCCGCGTTATACCATATATATATCTATATCTATATCTATATCTATATCTGAAGACCCATTTATGGAATTTTTTAACTCACTAGGAGAATGCTTTATAACGGCAGGAGACTACAATGCCAAGCACACACACTGGGGATCTCGTCTAGTGAATCCAAAAGGAAACAAGCTCTACAATGCAATTATAAAAGCTAACAACAAGGTCGACTACGTTTCTCCTGCCAGACCAACATACTGGCCGACAGATCCCAAAAAACTACCCGATTTGATTGACTTTGCAGTTTCCAAAAACATTTCGCGTGGACTGATAAGTGCAGAGTGCCTTTCGGATCTATCATCCGATCACTCCCCAGTCCTAATAAATCTGCAACGACACCCTGAATACATAAATCGACCCAGTAAGTTAACTTCACATAAAACTAACTGGCTCAGATACAAAAATATATAAGCTCACACATTGAGCTTAAGCCACGTCTCGTTGATGTAGCTGACATTGACAGTTTTGTTAACACTCTGGAGACTGTCTTCGTCGCCGCAGCTCGCGCCGCTACGCCTCAAATACCAAAAACAATACACAACCAAAGGACAACAAATCTACAAATTGAACAGCTCGTTCTTGAAAAGCGGCGCTTACGACGTGACTGGCAATCGAACAGATCGCCATTGGCAAAGCAAAAACTAAAAGACGCCACACGTAAACTCACCAAAGCGTTAAAAATCGAGGACGAGCGCGCTCAACGCCGTTACATCGAGCAATTATCAACCACCAGTACGAAAAACTCATTGTGGAGAGCTCACCCAACTCTAAGCTCACCAACAGAAACAGTAATGCTTATAAGAAACTTCGCAGGCGGCTGGGCTCGCAGCGATGAAGAAAAAGCTAACACATTTGCTACTCATCTCCAAAAAGTGTTCAAACCTAACCCTGCAACAAATACGTTTGCACTACCGACTTCTTCAAACGGCTCTCAGCTTCAAGATGATCCAATCATGTTTCACCAGAATGAAAATGTTAGAATCATTAATGAGCAACTGAACCCAAAAAAATCTCCAGGAGGTGACCAAATAACCCCAAAGATGATGATTGAGCTTCCTTACTGTGCGATCTGCATAATTGCCCAGCTCTTCAATACTATCACCAAACTTGGCCACTATCCAGACAGATGGAAAAAGTCAATTATCATTATGATACCAAAGCCTGGAAAAGATCACACAGTTCCCACGTCGTATAGACCTATAAGCTTATTACCGTGTCTATCAAAACTTTTTGAAAAATGTTTGCTGTCCCGGATAAATCCATTCCTGAATCTTCATAACATAATCCCGTCACACCAATTTGGCTTTCGTGAAAAGCACGGAACAATTGAGCAGGTTAACAGAATAACATCAGAGATACGAAGCGCGTTCGAAAATAGAGAATACTGCACTGCAATATTTCTGGATGTTTCTCAGGCATTCGACAAAGTTTGGTTGGAAGGTCTAATGCATAAGATCAAAGCAATGCTCCCAAACAACACACATAAGCTGCTTAAGTCGTACCTATACGACAGGAAGTTCGCAGTAAGATGTAACACTGCAATGTCTGACGAACACAGTATCGAAGCTGGTGTTCCACAGGGCAGCGTACTGGGACCAACACTGTACGTGCTGTTCACAGCAGACATCCCAATAAGCAGCCGATTGACAACATCTACCTTTGCTGATGATACAGCTATTCTCAGCCGCTCCAGATGCCCAATACAAGCAACAGCGCAACTAGCCCTTCATCTGGTCAACGTGGAAAAATGGTTATCAGATTGGCGAATTAAGGTAAACGAACAAAAATTTAAGCAAGTAACTTTCACCCTTAACAGGCAAGATTGTCCACCGCTCACGTTAAACAACACCACACTTCCAAAAGCAAACGATGTAACGTATCTGGGCGTACACTTAGACAGAAGACTAACATGGCGGCGACACATTGAAGCTAAAAGAACACATCTCAAACTGAAAGCCAATATCCTCCATTGGCTCATCAATGCTTGCTCTTCCATTAGTTTGGACTACAAGGTCCTGTTTTACAACTCTGTTCTAAAACCAATCTGGACCTATGGTTCCCAGTTATGGGGGAACGCTAGCAACAGCAGCATTGACATTGTCCAGAGAGCCATGTCAAAAATATTGAGAACTATTACCGGGGCACCGTGGTATGTTCGAAACGAAAACATTCATAAAGACTTAAACATCTCAACATTCAAGGAGGAAATAGAGGAACAAAAAGTAAAATATCTTATCAAGCTCTCATCGCACACAAATCATCTCGCGAGAGGTCTCACAAGGCTGCGCAGCCGATCCCGTCTTCGTCGTAACGACTTACCAACCCAGCGATGATTTTTAGGGACGCGCACTCAGAATACAGTCAAAAACAAAAATGAACTGTTAGCTAAGGTTTATTTATAAGATTTGTATACTTATTGCTAGTTTTCTAATTCACTAGAAAAGATTCAATAAATAAGACCAGCAATTTAAAAAAAAATAAAAATAAAATAATCTCGACACAGCACACAATGGGTAATTTGACCACTTTTGGTGGCAATAATTTACAAACCGTGAACAAAGCAAAATATTCTTATTAGGTGATGAAATTACCCAAAGTGCAGCAGACCCAGCAAGAATGAAACAAACGGACAGGCATACAAATACTAACAAATTTTTACCACTCTTGGTTTCTGCTGGCCTGCCGCCACTCCTTTAATACAAAGGCCGTTGAACGCAAAGCGCAATTGAAATAAAACAACAACGTGCTGGCTTGCCGTAGCTAAAACGCACGAAATGTGTAAAGTAAAAATACTCTTTGTCCCAATATTAATTTATAGTCAAAATTATATAAATTATAGAATTTAATATATAGATAAATTATATTAAGTATATAACTAGTAAGTGGCCCGCTTACTTCGCTGCGCGGATAGTTTATAAAAATCTTAGCAGTAGAAGATAGATACAAAATAAATAAATTAGAAAATATTTCACAAAATATTAACGCAAAGTATTTAATATTCTTTTTTCCACGCCACCATTGAGGTATAGAATCAGGCGCGTCATTTTTTATTGTGGTTTCCCCAGCAGGCCTTATCCACTTATTGAATTTAATTTGCAATAATTAACAACTTCTAATAGCTTCTTTATAAACGACATTGGTTGTTTTTCCGTCAAGTGCTAATACAAATAAACTTTTTGGTGAACTGACTCTTGAGCAGGCTACATAAAATTGGCCATGAGAAAAACAATCTTTTCTTAAGTCTTGTCCGGCTAATTTAAGAGTTTGTCCCTGTAATTTATTAATTGTTAATGCAAAGCAAACTTTTAAAGGAATTTGCAATCTTTTAAATTGAATTGGCAATTCAGAATCAGAAGGTATTAATGGAATTCTCGGTATAAAAACCGTTTCCCCTATACCATTGCCATTAAAGATAATTGCTACAAAAACATTCTTATGAAGGACTTTAACTTGCAATCTTGTACCATTGCAGAGTTTCGGCGGTTTCAAGTTGCGAATCAACATTACAGATGAACCAATCTTTCAAGATAATTAATGTTGGGGCAGGCCAGCCGGATTTAATGAATTAAGAAACTCGACGGGGTAATGAACTGCAATTTCGATTTCAGTCACAGAATCAAGAGAGTTATATTTTATTTTTTCACTTTGAAATGGTTTTAATAAAAATTCGTTCATTTCCAATTCATTGTCATGTCTCGCAGTCAAAATAGCACGTACTGAAAACCATTCGAGTGATTTTTTTTAGAGATATTTGTAATATCCGTAAATGTTTTTAGAGTTAGTTCTTCAATACTTTTCTCATCATGAAAAAAAGTTGATGATAAAGTTATTTTGCCATCATGGGTTGGAAATAATCCATTTCCTATTTGAAGAAGCATTTCACCTTTTAAGTAAACTCGCATATTTTGCGTTAACGCAATTTTCTGTATTTTGGGCCACAAAATTGAAGACTTTAAGCACGCATTTATTTCATCTGCTCTTGTTCCTCTGGGGATCACTGGAAGAGTTTGTCGAAAATCACCAGCTAAGAGAACAGTTATGCCACCCATTAGGTATTCACTATCTCGAATGTCTTTCAAAGATCGATCTACAGCTTCAAAAGCACCTTTATGAGCCATAGTACACTCATCCCAAACAATAAGCTTGCAATCTTTGAGCACAGCAGCAATATTAGATTGCTTTGAAATTGAGCAATGTGGTGTTTCTAAATGAATCAAATTAAATGGAATCTTAAGTGTAGAATGCGCTGTGCGACCACCATTAAGTAAAGTGGCTGCGATACCGGAAGAATCAACGGCCAATGCAATTTTTTTACTTTGCCTTACCTTTGCCAATAATAAATTAAAAGATACGTTTTACCTGTTCCACCAGGTGCATCTAAAAAATAGATTTCTCCCTTTTCTGCGTCAACGCTATGTAGTATCTTTTCGTATACTTTTTTTTGCTCAGCAGTAAGGAGTAGCTCATAATTAACAACAAAATTATCGCAATTTTCATAATTTGTTTCTCTATGATATTCAATATTTGGAACAATTTCCTCGGATCTAATTGGTAGTGGAAGTCCATAATAAGTCAAGTTTTGACCAAAAGACAGTACAATATCTTCAGTGTAAATAAGACATTTATTTAATACATTATTCACAATACTTTCATCAATATTTCTGTCTTGTGAAAAATGAAAGGCTCTAAAAATATCTTCTGAGAAACTCTCTTTATAAGTATTCCAAAGTTTAAGAGCATCTGAAATTTGACAAAATACTAACATTTTTGCAAAAAGATCTCTCAGTTTTGTAGGATTTTGACATATGACAGCTTCGGCTATAGTTGAATCCCAGTGCTTATCATCTTCTAGTAATCCTAGAGCTTTACACGCCAATTGAAACGATGCGTATGCTACACCATTAACGGTTTTTAAATTTAGTCTTAAATAAAAACATTCTGTATCATTGGGATAAATAGTGTAAACTCTTCCCAAAGCTGAATCTCTTTTAACTCCAGGAAAATTTGGCACATCATGCCCCCGTTTTCTTCTTTGAAATTGTTTATTGTTCCATGTAAAATATGATGGAATTTCAAGAACGCATCTATGCAAACTCATCACGTGTGCATAGCTCAAAGAAAGCTAGCAAAGTGGTTTAGGGTGTAGTGCTTAATCTGTCAAGTAATTATTGCGGATTATTGGGGCTAAAATATATCCGTTGACCATTTTCTAAATGAACATATTATTTTCATTACGTTGGTCTTCTAGAGTAAATGATGCTTGATCACTGCCCTTGTTAACATATTTACAAATGTATTTAATAGACTTTACAGCACTACAATACTCAACATTTATGTGAGCTTCAAATTTTCTCAATAGTACACAGTTATATGGCACAACCCAACGATTATCTATGCAATTACCATTTATATTAATTGCATTGCCATCATCTTCTGTCGCTCTTCTATGATATAGAGGGTAACTATCTTTTCCAGTCACAGTTTCTTTATGTAATCGTCGAGGAAACCTTTCGGTACAGTTTTCATTTTTCATGCATGGCGATTTATTACTTAATGCACCGCAAGGACTATGAATCATATTTGACTTAACAATCTTAAATAACAAAGGATCCTCATCTGCGTTTGGTATTTCGGCACAATTAATTTTATCGATTTTATCTGGTCTTATTTTATTTTCTAACCAAAGTAGAATATGTAAGGGAGAAGCCCTAATAGTGAACACCCCTAAGGTTTTTGGGATATTAAATTGTCAGAAATCAACGTAAAGCTTAGCTGTTGGTATCGTAGGAAAGCTAGTTCAATTGCCCATCGATCAGTTTAAGGCATTATACACATTTCATTCGTTTTTTGAAAGATATATAGGATTTAATGAAAAAAGTCTAAATCACGATTTTCGATAAAGTGCCCTTGTAGTAGTCACTCCCCTTAATCTTGTCAAAATAGAGCCAATAAAATGAAATAAAATGCCAAATCATTGTTTTTATTTATGCTTTTGTATTTTATGCAATTAAACACTCAAAAACAACCGAATTTAATAATTTATTAAAATTTATTACTCGTAAAAAACAGTATCGCCACCGATGCAATGATGTATCGATTAAAGTATCGATTTATGCATCGCACGCTCAACATCGCACACACAAGAAAAATAAATTTTTAGAAACTTGTTTATGTTGTGCGCAGATGACGTCACAATGCATGTGTTGAATATTTGCCTTGGTAATATGCATCATATGTGACGTCATCTGCGCAATGCGTTATCTGTCTTAATTGTGTCATGTTGCTATTAAAAAGGGCGCAAACTTTTAAGCAAATCTACAAAAAATTAAGTCAAGTTTTATGCCAACTCATAATAAATTCATTTTATTAATTTTTCTTCATTTTTCTTAATAAAACTTTTTCTTGCTCTTCTTGCATATCATAACAAATTCATTTAACATTGTTTTAACTAAATAATAATAAAATTTTTCTATTCTTCTTAAGTATACACGCATCTGTTCCTTGTGTGAATTTGACACAATTTTGAAATTCGGATTTTGCGGCTTTTCTACTTATCAAATGTGAATTTTGGTTCACTGAACAAATTTTGAAGAATTTTCAGATATTTTGAAATAATGATTAACAGCACCGAGTAATTTTCGTGGCGAAATCATTTTGGCGCCCACACGCAATTAAGAGCAACGCGAGAGACGCAAAGTGATACGATAGTCGATACAAATATCGATAAGTGTTAAAGTGTATCACATCGTATGTGACCAGAACACGCAGAAACATAATTTTACATTTATTAATGTTAAACCCAAAATATTGAACAGAACAAATATTGGATTACAGATTATGAAAGGGCAAGAAAAAACGATTAAGAAAATTATTTATTTCCCTTTGCTGAAACTTGAAATAATACAATTCCAACGCGTTGAAAAGTTACAAAGCTTACGTCGAAATATCGGTATTTTAATTTTAGTCTCTGGTGCATCCAAAACTTAGTTAAACACCAGTAGACTACATAAAAAGCAAGCCGGCACTAAGAGCTATCAATCACAGTGATTAGACCCTGCTAGCATCAAAACTCGCCAAAAAATTCCGGTTGACCTATTTAGGGGCTATGACCGTCACTAGGGCTCCTCCCTTATATGTGGTAAACCCCGCTTTTGCCATTCCACAGAGTACATGAAACATTGCACGCTTCCAAACAAAGAACCTTTTGTCAATAGTGACAGTAAAGCTTTAACTTTTAAATGAAAAACTCGAGCTTTAATATAAAACACTTTTTATGTCATACCATTGTGGATTGCATGTGAATGTTATGAAAAGATCTGGTCGCCCATAATGGTGAACATATTTCATAGCATCTTGAGTCTTTTCATGCATATATCGTGCAGAGCTTGTAAAAGAAGATGGTAAAATTACCATCTGACCAAGTTGAGCTGCGACACCATCTTGTTGGCCTATTGCATCTTGTAGATGTATATAGCTATCTGCTCTGTTCTTTCTGTTTTAATATTAGCATACATATCAACCAAAAACTAACTTTAGAGGGAACGAAAATTAATTAAATGATTTATCTCAGATTGACGAATCATTATTTTATAGCTGTAAAAGCATAACGCAGATATCATTTTTTTTGGTTCCTCCTTTTTGAATAATAGATTCCATTGTGGTATATCCACTGAATAGCCATCTTCGCCATAAGGAAATAGCAAAGGGTACTGTAAGGCATCGTATGATCGATGCACCTCACTTATACGATGTAATTTATTATTATGGCTTTCAATAATAATATTGAGCTTTTCAAATGGCTGACCAACAATAACTAAAGCTACTTCGCTTGATTGAGGTGCATTGTAAAGCCCTTTGTGAGCACCAGCGGGTGTTCGATCAGCATGTATAACAAATTTATAGTCTTTAGTACTTGTTGGTATTTTATTGAGAGCCATTTTAGATCTTTAATATAACGATTATGCTGATGAAACATACATTGAAGATCCTTTACAACGCTACAATGAACATTTGAAAAATTTTTGCAACGTAGTTGAGCTTCCTTTTCATCATCACCAACTAAATAAATTTGAAGAAACTGCATTTATTATTTTGGCAAAGGTCGGACACTACCAATTAAGTGATACACTTGTCCTTGGACCTTAAAGGTTGACCAACTTTCATTTATAGTTTTTGTACTTCCAAAAGACGTCATTTGAAAGCAGCTGCTATACTTTCTTATACGCTCAATGAAATGATCATGCTTGGAATGTCCACCAATTATTAAGCTTTTAAGTGGATCAGGCAAACTTTCATTTTGTAAAAGTTTAACTTTTCCTGCCTTGCAATAGATACCCAAAGGCTAATTTTTCCATTTTAAGCTATTTCAAAATCATAGTTAAAGCCAGACATGGCCTTAACAGTCCATGCTCGCCAACGCCTTTCTTGACGTACATCAGGATTATTAGCCGGATGTCTTCTCACTGCAACTCTATGAGCTTCAGGATTATTAGCCTGATCTCTTCTCACTACAACTCTAATAACATCAGGATTATTAACGCGATATCTTTTTGATGCTTCTATGCGCTTACCCCTATTGATATCACTTTTTTTTCAAATGAATGTTTTAGTACCTTTTTTCTGTTTTGCCGGTGAATCGACTAGGTCTTTTAACAGGATTCTTAACATTTTCAGCTATACTGTATAACTTTTACTCACTCATATTGTTCAGAAGAGCTATAACACTCTCGATTTAAGTTTATGCTGAAGCAAGCAAAAATTTGCCAGTTGGTTACAACATGTTCAACAATATTTTGGCGTAATTATATTTTGGAAGCCTTGCCTACCAAATAAAAGGAAGGAAATATATCTAAGAAGACAGGCTCCATCACCAATTATGGCATCAACTTAATATATATATAACTATATATAACTATTATATAATATGCAAAATAGAAGACAACTATATATAATGTTGCTTCAATTATTAAGTCTAAAATCGACTTATTAATTTTGTTAAAAAAAAACAACAAAACAAATTAACAACTTAATTTAAGTAAGTATTATAAATAAATAAATACTTCAAAATAAGTCAAAAATTGACTTCACTGTACAACGTTCCAGCGTCTATACAAAGTATAGAATTGAATTAAATTGAATATACCAACTTATATTAATTTTATAGAATATTCAGACTGCTAAGTTTTATTTGATTTTTAAATGCACTTAAGCAGCGTCTATATAACTATTATATAATATGCAAAATAGAAGACAACTATATATAATGTTGCTTCAATTATTAAGTCGAAAATCGACTTTATTTTCTTGTGTTTAAAAAAATAACAAAAGAAATTAAAATACGTTGATCGTTATTTAAATAATTAAATAATAGCAATTCAATTTTATTAAAACTTATCATAAAATACGTATTTAAAATGAACTTATATATATACGTAATTTTAAAGGAATGTATATATAGTATATAATACGAAAATCAGAATATTGAAAAACTCACTGATTCAAAAAGTAACTTTCGATTTTATTATTATCCTTAATATAAACAATATTAAAAAATTCACTGAAACGAAAAGTTACTTTCTTTATTCACATTAAATTTTATTTATTTATTTATTTATAGTCAGCTAAGAGCAGATGACATTAAAATGAATCAAAATTTAATTTAAATTAAAAAAATAAAATAAAATAATTAAATTAAGTAAAATATAGAATAATATATAAATCTGAAAAAATAATTAAAAGTTAAAGTTAAAGCTCTGGGAAATTCAATAAAAAATTGAGCAGTCCAACATTTGTTGCGAGGATTGGGAAAAACCCAGAAAAACCCAATCAGACCAGCGTTAGATTAGTAGTTAGTGGCTACGATTAGATAAAGCAAAAAGGATCGATCTTTTTAGTACTGGAGTTGAGGCCTCCAAGGAGACAAGAGAATAAAGTTTGTTATAGTCAGAACATATAACACGAAATGGTTCATGAATTAAATAGTTGCTGAAGCAACGATCAAGGCTAAGGGGTAAAAAGTTACGTGAAGATCTAACCGGGACATTAAATTTAATTCGACTCAAAAGAACTGATGAGTCGATTCCACCATTAAGTAGGTTAGTAATAAATAATACTCCATGCATAGTTCTACGGTTTAACAGGGAGGGAAGATTAATCAAAAGGAGTCTACTAGAATAGGGGGGTAAGTCAACTCCAGGAACCCAGTTAAAACTTCTAAAGGCAAATAGAAGAAATTTCTTCTGCACAGATTCAATTCTACCCTGGTGAATCGAGCATTGAGGGGACCACACACAAGATCCATACTCCAGAATAGGACGTACTAAGGATGTATAAAGCGTTTTATTGGTGTACGGATCATTAAACTCTTTCGACCACCGCTTGATGAAGCCAAGGACATTAATGGCCTTATTGACCATGTACGAAATATGAGCGCCAAACTTTAATTTAGGATCAAGAATAATGCCTAAATCTTTGATTTCAAACACGCGGTCAAGTGGTGAACCATCAAGCAAATAGTGAGCAGTATGAGGGGTACTTCTACAAAAAGACATGACTTTACATTTAGAACAATTTAAATTGAGTAAGTTAGTACGGCACCAGGCCGACAATGCACCCAAATCCGACTGTAGTAAATATGAACAAAAATGCATAACCAATTCCCTTACCATTGTATGCAAAAACATAATGTTGGAAAGAGCATTACAGTTATTCCTCTAAACAACAGACACCGAGCTCTAACATACAACGCTTGCACTTAAGAGCTAGGTATGGGTGGTGCAAATCAGGCAATGCCATTCCCTTAACTGCAGCCTCTTAGTTATGGCAAGCTTAGCCTAGTGAGTGCGGAGGAGATAGGGATATTAAGATTTATGTTTGACATGCAGAACGCGCGCATAAAAAAAAAGAGTGAGCGTAAATAACAACAAAGACGCATGATTGCATTCAAATTATTTTATATCTAGCAACAGTCATAAGAGCGACGCGCGCGCTGATTAAGCTTTAAGCCGCTCTTTGTGATGCAGACATGCATATATTCCCTCAGCTGTGCATGCTGCTTGCAGTGAGTACCATAAACAGTCATATTTCTTCTTCTTTGTTCTTCTCTCTGTTCTCTTACTGTGGCTACAAAATATAAGAAAACTTTGTTTTGAATTCAATCGATGCGTAAAATATTAAATTTTTTTATACCCTGAACCATGAAATGGGTAAAAAAAAGGGTATAATTGTTTTGAGCAGGCAGAAAGAAGCATCTCCATTCCCATATAAAATATATATATTCTTGATCAGCATCAACAGCCATGTCGATATAGCCATGACCTTCTGTCCTTCTGTCCGTCTGTCTATCCGTCCGTCCGTATGTATGAACGCGTCAATCGCAAAGACTAAAAGAGCTAGAGACTTCAAATTTGGAACATAACTTCTCCTAAGCCATAGGCAGATCAACTTTATTTCAAACTATCGATAACTATTCATGCTTTCGATATCAGTGCTGCCACAGCTGCATTTTTCCGGACAAATCTGTCCTTTTTCAAACTACGTCAGCCGGAAAAATAACCAAACATCCCCTATCCGGAAATCTGTCCTTTTTTAAGTAATATCGTTTTTTTTTATTTACAAAATATTGCCAATATTACGGTGTATGGAAATAAGGCCATCTCTAACTTTTTGTACTTGTCTATCGATTGTATTAATGCCATCCACTTGTAAAATAATCGTATCGGCTATAGTTTGGTGAATCCCATCCACTTAAGGCCTGTTTACTCTCGACATAACTTAACATAACATAACTTAAGAGTCAGCTGACTCAATCTACCTTATGGCTCTCAATGTTAGCGTTTCCTCTCAACATAACATAACTTAACAGAACATAACTTAATTTTGAACCTGCAGGTTGCAGAAATAACTGAATTCGAACAGTGCTGATTTACGCGAATAGCGAACAGCTGTTCGAAATCAGTCTTGCAAAACGTTAGTCAACAACAATTAAACAACTTATTCAAAATGGATGAGCAGAAGTTAATAATTTTAGTGCAAAACCATAGTTTGATTTATGACAAAAAGTCAAAAGAGTTTAAAAATATAATTAAAAAAAGAGCAGTATGGACTGCAACTGCCAAAGAACTTGGTAGCAACGTTGTATTCAAAATGCGCCAACGAGCGTTCAATATATTGTTGTTTGTTTAACAACACTGCTAACACAATTGTACAGCACTGCAAACTGATTTCTTAAGCTAAGTTATGTTGAGATTAAACGCATACATTCCTTAAGTTAAGTGAGCTGCCTCTTACGTTATGTTATGTTAAGTTATGTCGAGAGTAAACAGGCCTTTAATATTCGAGCAAAGAGCGGGAGTAACATAAATCAAAATGCCCAAGGAAATGTACAAGCAAAAGTTTCGAGAATCGTGGTTGAACCACGCTGACTTCAAAAATTGGTTGTGCCGGGATTCTGCTGACCAATTTAAAGCCTATTTCAAATATTGCAAATGCAGTATCAACACAAAAGTTGACCAAATTCGTGCTCATATGGCAACAAAAAAGCACCTGTGCAATGCATTGCTATTAATGAACAAAACATGATTCTGTTCCAACCACTGCCAAGGAACAAAACGGCTGTCCAGGAAGCGGCGTTGGCGATGTTTATTGCCCAACATGCTGCCATTTCACCGGTCGACCATTTAAGTGAGTTGTGCAACAGCCACTTTGGCGCCAAAACTACCGCACCGGTAAAGTTGCACCGTACAAAGTGTACCGGAATAATCAAACATGTGTTGGCTGCACATTTTGAAGAAGATCTTCGATGCGACATAGGCGATGCCAAATTCAGCCTTCTGGTTGATGAGTCAACGGATATAAGCATCACAAAAGTTCTAGGTAAACTTCAAACTCATTTCACGTACTTGAATATTTTATAATAATCTTATACATTTTAGGTGTAGCTATAATCTACTATAGTGCTCAACGCTCACAAATTGTATCCACTTTTTTGTCTATGTTACAAATTGAAAGTGGAGACGCTTTAACTATCACTGATAGTTTGCGTGCAAACCTAATAGGCATTGGAACTGACAATGCAAGTGTCGTGGTTGGTAACAAGAGAAGTGTGTACACCGAACTAAAGAATTTTACCCCCTCCCTGATATTAATTAAATGTGTATGCCATTCGGTGCAATTGGCGGTAAACGCAGCATGTAAGCAGATCTTACCAGAGTCCCTGGAGATCATTGTGAGTGAGACGTACGCCTGGTTTTCTAAAAGCTACAGCAGACAAATTGCTTATAGGCAATTATACCAGTGCATAAATAATGATAAGGTAAACTTGGAGCAATTTTTATATTGTTTCCCTATATGATGACTAACTAAAATATGTTTCAACAATGTTCGTGTTCGTCCTAATGTGTGTTCACTTACCAAATTTATGTATTAAAAATTAATTAGCCTTATTATTGATAACTTTAGGCACCACTCAAGATTCCGCGAGTTTGCGACACTAGGTGGCTGTCTATAGATAGTGCAGTCCAACGAATCTTGGAGCAATGGGATGAGCTGAAACTTCATTTTGGTACTGCTGCATTGGCAGAAAAATGTCATAAAGCTGCAATACTAAGAGATTTGGACAACGACGATGTCATCCATTTGTACCTTTTATTTCTAAAACCTATTCTTGAAGAAATGCAGCGCATTAACAAAAGCTTTCAAAGCAAAGAAGCAAATCCAACTAAGCTCTTAAGTGATTTAATCTTTGGCATTCAGATATTAAAATCTAAAGTGATTCCGCCAGACAATTCAATCGACATTCTATGTAATGATTTAACAGCTAACGTAGAAAGAGATTTGTACCTAGGCTATGAGTTTGAGCGTAAATTGAAGGCTGTCAAACATAAGCTCAAGGACAGCGATGAAAGTGAGATTCGTTTTGGCTGCACTGAGTTTGTTGTTGAACTCATAAATCAATTAAAGCGCATGTAAGCCAATTTCCGCTATCTGCAATTAAATGTAAAGATATCAGCATTTTCTTTATTATTAATTTTTTTAAATTTTAGATTGCCCGAAAATTTTAAAATTTTATAACATATTGATATGTTTTCTGTGGAAAACTGCTTAGCAGCACACAAAAATCCAATTTGTAAAGTGTTAGAACTTTTCAATGTTAAGTCTGACGACATTGAAAAAATTCTCACACAATATGCAAACATTCATTTGGTGAAATGGCAGTGCATAGACAACACTCTAATGTTTTGGGCCGAAGTGGAAAAATATAAAGACTCTGCAGGAAACAGCACGTTTTTCAAGATTGCCACGTTTGCTCTAAACATTTTGTCGCTGCCATGGTCGAACGCAGAGGTGGAGCGTGTGTTTAGCCAGGTGACCTTAGTAAAAAGGAAGCTACGGAATTCTCTCCAAACGGAAACGTTAAAGGCTATTTTGTCCATACGGTAAGACTTGTTTTTTTATTAAATTGCAATATAAAATACAATTGAAATTTTTACATTTAAGATTCGGATTACGTCGACATAACAAATGCTGCCACAACTACGGTATACCCGAGAAATTTTTGAAAATGATTGGCACAAGTGCAGCGTACGTTGCAGAAGAAAAATACGCAGAAGACGAAGAAAACGATATAATCGATGCGGCTTTGAAATTATTATAATATTTATTAAACCAATTACAAACTTCGTATGAAAAGCGATGTAATTTTCTGTCCTCTTTTTCTGACCTTTTTAAATTATTTTTATCCGTTTTTGTCCTTGTTTTTTGGTCGATCTAGCCTTTTTTGTAATCGATAGTTGGCAGCACTGTTCGATATACATATGGAATCGATAACGAAAAAATCTCGAATTAAGAGAATATAAAAATAAAAGTTGAAACTCTGGATAATTTTATAACTTCTGTGAAAATTTGATTCAAATCGGTTAAAAAACACTGGAGATATTTTATATTAAAGTTAAAGTCAAGAAAAACTCACTTCTGCAAGTCATTTTAATACATGGGTTCAGGGATCTTTTAGTCGGGATTTCTCGACTAAAACCTTCTTACTTGTTTTCAGATTCGCTCGCGCATCGCTCTTTATGTTCGGCGCTAGATGACAAATTATTTTTGAATCGCGCCTTCGTTGTTGGCTATTTCGGCTAACTCTCTTATGTATGCGCGAGCTCTGCAAGTCAAACAAAGAGCGTAGTATCGCTACCTTCTTCACACGAACTGAATCAATGCAAAACATATCTAAGAGACTGCAGTTAAGTGAATTGTATATTGCCTTTAGCTTTAATTTAAACTTAAACTTAAACTTTATGATTGACATGCAAAGCGCGCACATAAACTAGAGAGTGAACGTAAATGAGCAACAACAAAGGAGCATGATCGGAGCGAGATTTCAAATTATCTGATTATCATAAGAGCAACACACGCGCTTATGTGAACGCCCTTTGCTTATTCGAAATTGTATATCAATAATATATCAATAAATGTTAGTGTGTTACGTTTTGTCTAAGTTATATAAGCAGCTAGTAGTAGAATCCACCCCCATAACCTATTCTGTGGGAAATTTTTCTAGACGCACCAAGTTCTGTTATGTCGTTGTTGTTTTTTTTTTTAAATCAATGACACCAACAAAAAGTAGCAGTGCGGGCCCAACAACAACAAACGCTACTTGGGTCGTAAGTCACACAAATTTGAAAAAAAAAGAATGTGCACTGTGCGAAGTGATACATGTACATAAAATCGTGAAAATTATTTTCAAGCGCATTGTTTACTTAATTGTGTATGCACTTATTCATTAAGAAGCGGAAATCCGTTTCTTTTTTGCAAGTGTACGAACCTTTTTTATGTCTTTGCTTGTGCGACGCGAAGGCGTCACTGCGCATTTGTTTTGTTTTTGTATTCTCGCTCGCGAACAAACTCTCAGCTTGTGCGACAATCAGGCGACAGTAGTGGAATGGGTACTTGTTGTAATTGTAATTTGTTTTTTAAAATGGGTAAAAAGTGCTCCAAATCGTATGGGAGGTACTTGAAGGAGTTGTCCAAATAAAAATTCCCTTCTTAGTGCTCACCTCCTACCTGCATGGAAAATTGTGTGAAAATTTCAGCCTTCTCTCTTTTCGTTTAGGCTGTGGCTCTTCCATTATCATCAGGACAAACTCTTTTATATATATAGAGATAAATACAAAATATGTTTATTCAAGTGTTAGTTTAGTCGTAATATAAACAGCTTGTTGTATTAGTTGTGAACGCCCTACCTAATTGCCTAAGTTTAAATAAACATATAAAATAGAGATTGAGCTAAAGTATCTCACGTTTAGCATCACAATTGCGGAAATTTCATATTAAGTCTATACTACCCTTCCATGTTGGGCAGCAGCAAGTAGATTCAAACAAAAGTCTTAAATTGCCAAACTCAAGTTCTTTAGCAAGTCAAGAGAAACGAAGTACGGCAACATATTATTTTCGGCAATCGCATCGCATACTTTTGCGATCAAAACAAAAGTCTAAACAATGATGGCCGACTTTGATTCTTCGCTACTTCCCTATGCACCAGCTAATTTTCAAATTGCTGGCAGAATAAGTTGGCAAGGCAGAGAGCAAAATTATTTGTATACCCAAACGAGTATAGGTCTGAACGTTTTTTTTTAAAGTGGCGGGCTCTGTTTTCCTCTCTCTTAGGTATACACTCGTTGTCAGCGTTAAGAATACTGTTGGTGTTAAGTTACATAGACACGTCAGCGTTAAGAATACTGTTAGTTTTAAGTAACGATTGAATAAATGAAGTATGAGACAACGAGAGTTTGCATCAAGAATTGGTAGATACACAAAGGCGAGGTCCGATAGAGATAGCTATCTTTACGGACTGAGTGTGGCTCGGATGTTCTAGAAGAAAGGCAGTGTGAACTGATTGTCAGACGAGAACACACGCTGCTCACTACGGTTTTGAAACCCTAGAAAATAGAAGAAAATACAAGAAAGATGGAAAATAACAATATTTCTTTAGCTCTTACATGTATGTACATATACCTTAAATCAAAAATAGATGGAACATAAAATTTCACTGCAATTCCATAAATATATGAATGAATGGCGTGATTGAAGCTATTTTCTGATAAATCAAAGTCTTTGATGTCCCATGTGTGACCAAATTTAATAACGCTCTAATATCTATCCCTCTTAAAATAGTTTTTTTGATTTACGGCTTACACTTATTTGCGCTTTTAGGTGTTCCTTCCGCTTGGAGATCCTAAAGATTGCAAAGCATTTTCTCAAGTGAATAGTTCTTTACTCGATAGCGTTTCGCCGATTGGCCACATATAATGGATAGCTCCTTATGAGAATGTCAATTAGTTTACAGCAGCTTCGTACAAAATGAACTGGATGCCCAAAACAATTTTTTAGGAGGAATAAGCTAAGGGTCTGATATTTATTGCATTAACATTATATTGCTGTTTGTTATTTTAGATACCAAATTAAAAGAGTGTAATGATTTTATGCAATGTCCGTCGTAGTGTCTGTCCGTCTCCATGAATGCAACTTTTTTGAAATCCGTAAAGTGGGCGCACCTGATTTTATATGTTTGATTGGAGTATATCCTTGTCGGTTGCGTCCGACTGTAACGTTTTCACTTGTGTGCATATTGCTAGTCTTTTCCCCACCTTTTTTTTTTAAATTGCAGGCATCGGGTGGATTTGAAATCTTTTGCTGATCTATCGATAGTTTGTAGTCGACATCTCACCACATTCAATCAGTTGTAGAGAGCTAGCAAAGCTAGAAATATGGGACTTTTAGCACTGTTATTAAAATGAATGCAACTTACATATATTATTTCGTTTAAAAGATCGTTTTTTTTCTCCTGCTGCCTCAAGTTTCTTATGCCGTTTGTTTTTTGTCGTCGTGTGCAGTTCGCTAACTTTTCATTGTTTTAATTTTCTACTTAAACATCGTGAAGTATAGCAGAAAGGGTACAATTAAGGTTAGCATCAGAATATAAAATGCAGAAGGAAATATCTTTTACAACATCAACATCATAGTCGCAGTATTAAGCTACATACATATGTACGTACATGCATGTACATATTAATGTCTGTCTGTTTGTTTTATTTTTAAGATTAACGCTTCCAATTTATATACCAACAAAGCAAACCAAAATGTTGTCTTGCAACTCAGTACACGCAGAGAATATGTATAAATTATAGGTTAGGTTAGGTTAGAGCGGTACTGGGCAGGTGAGAGACCCTTCCACTCACTTAGGCCAATTGTTGGCCCATTGTGATGCCGCGATGGACTGCGTCCACAACTCCGTATACCCGAGAACAGGGTGTGTGATACTATTTGAGAGGGCGTGGTTCCAGCCCGAAGCATGAATAAAGGAGAGAATACTCTTGGGGGTGGTGTTCGCTATCTCTGAGAGGTCTGTTAGGAAATAGGAACCGAGAAAGCGATTTCTATTTTTGCAGAGTGCAGGACAGTCGCAGAAAAGATGGGAAACAGTTTCCTCCTCTTCCTCGTCCCGACAGCTTCTGCAGAAATCGTTAGAAGGGGCTAGTAGTCTCGCTGCATGAGATCCCACTAGCCAGTGCCCCGTAACAGCCCTCACTACGGAGGCACAACCTGATCTATTTAGGTGGATTAGGCTTGAAGAGCGCTTTTTACAGCGCGTTGGCCATGTCTGTCTGGCTATATTGCATCTACCGGTGGTGTGTTGCCACCTTTTATTTGCTTCGCGTTCGAAATGCTCGCGAATCTTAAGTTTACAGCTGGCCATGGGCATGCCCAAACCCCCCTTATCCGAGAGGAGGGGCATGGTAGTACCATGTCTTGCCAGCTCATCCGCCCTACAATTGCCCTCGATGCCTTTGTGACCGGGCACCCATATGAGGTAGAGATCGAACTGCTCTGCCATCTCTTGCAGAGATTTGCGGCAGTTTGTGACGGATATCGAGTTCGATGATATCGCGTTGAGCGATTTGATAGCTGCTTGGCTATCAGAAAAGATGCAGATTTTGGCTGCAGAGCGTTCAATTCCTTGTAAGGATTTGAGCGCTTCTTGTATAGCGGTGATTTCTGCCTGGAAAACACTGCAATGGTCAGGTATATTAAAGGAATTATTTATGGACAGTTCTTCGCAGAAGACACCTCCCCCTACCCGGTTGTCTAGCTTTGAACCGTCCGTAAAAATTCTAATTGAGTCTGTCGGCCCTGGTATCCCTTCTCTCCACTCTTCCCTCGATGGGATAATTGAGTGGAAAGAAGTATTAAGAAACTCCTGAGGGCAGCAGTAGTCAGTTGCTGGGGGAAGAAGCGAGTTTCCATTGAGAATACTTGAGTGACCGTGTGTCTGAGCGGTCCACTGGTTTGTTTCCCTCATGCGAAGTGCTGAGAGGGTTGCTACTAGTTTGCCCATCTGGTCGATAGGCAAAAGATTGAGTATATTATCGAGAGCCTCGTTAGGGGTTGTTCTGAGGGCTCCAGTGGCGGTCAGTCCTGCAGCGCGCTGCACCTTGCCTAGCAAGCGAACTGACTTTTTCTTTGAGAGTGTTGGCCACCATACTGATACTCCGTACAGTAGGATTGGCCGAATGATGGCCGTGTACAGCCACAGAGTTATGTGGGGGGCCATGCCCCATTTCAGTCCGATCGACTTTCTGCACGTGTAAAGAGCAACTAGGGCTTTCCTAACACGCTCTTCGGTGTTAAGATTCCAGTCCATTTTGCTGTCTAAAGAGTGAGCCCTAAGTATTTGGCTGATTTGCTGAAGGTTAGTTCCACCCCGTCAAGGGTGGGCGGCCTAAGATTCGGGATTTTATATTTCCTAGTAAAGAGGACAAGATCAGTCTTCGCTGGGTTCAGTCCAAGTCCGTTTTTCTTTGCCCAAGTGGACAGAGTGCGCAGCACTACGGTCATGCCTTCGCACAGGGTTTGGGGGAATTTTCCCGAGAAAACAATCGCAACGTCATCCGCATAGGCAATCACCCTGCAGCCACCTCCCTCAATGGAGCGCAGCAGAGAATTTACTGCCACGTTCCAAAGGAGAGGAGAGAGAACTCCACCTTGAGGGGTGCCTCTGCAGACGGACCTGGAGATTGTCGTGGAACCGAGAGTTGACCTGACGATCCTGCGTCTTAGCAGTTGATCGATCAGATGCACAGCACGGTGCCCGACACCCAAACCCGTTAGCGCCTCTGTGATTGCCTCTGGGTTGACGTTGTTGAAAGCACCCTCTATGTCAAGGAAGGCGACTAGAGAATAATCCTTCTGGTGAAGCGATTTTTCCACTGTGGAGATTACAGCATGAAGTGCTGTTTCCGTGGATTTGCCTTTTTGATACGCATGTTGCGCACGGGAGAATTGATGTGTCGGTATCGAATTCCTTAAGTGAAGGCCCAGCACCCTTTCAAAGGTCTTGAGTAGAAAGGATGTTAGGCTTATTGGACGAAAGTCCTTGGGAGTTGTGTGGGAGGCTTTGCCCGCCTTTGGAATGAAGACGACTTTGGATTCAAGCCAGGGCTTTGGGATGAGTCCCGTCGTCCAGACTCCAGTGAAAATTTGTAGGAGCCAGTTTAAGGCAGTCTCACCTGCATGCTGCAGTTGGGCTGGAAAGATGCCGTCTGGCCCTGAGGATTTGATGGGCATGAAGCTGTTGATAGCCCATGAGATTAATTCTTTAGTCAGGAAGTTTGTGGAAGGTCTATCCATATGAACCCCTTTGTTTGTCTGTGGGATTGCTACTGCTGAGCAGCCCGGAAAATGAGTTTCCATCAAGAGTTCTAAGGACTCAGAGCTGGACGAAGTCCATGAGCCATCTGGTTTTTTGAGAAAACCTACCGATGGGGTGGTTTGAGAAAGAACTTTTCTGAGCCTTGCGGCCTCTGTGGTACTTTCGATATTAGAGCAGAATGTCTGCCATGAGGAGCGTTTAGCTTGTCTGAGTGCCTTCTTATAAGAGGCGAGGCTGGTTTTGTAGAGACTCCATGACTGGTCATCTCCGAGAGACCTAGCTTTATTAAAAAGCTTGCGTGATGTCTTACGCAGCTCACCCAGTTGGGGAGACCACCATGGTGGCTTAGTCTTACCTCTGGGTTTGCTACGGGGGCACGACTCGTTTAGGGCGGACTCGCATGCCTCCGTAAGCTTTTTTATAAGTAGGTCTGTGGTTTCAGTAGTGGGGTTTCCCAGTGGGGGGGACTCAGGGACGAGAGTGTTTAAGTGAATTTTGAAAGTGGACCAGTTTGTACGTCTAACATTCTGGTGCCATTTGGGCTTGGGTACGTCGAACGAAAAGACTATTTCGATATATCTATGGTCTGAGAAGGAGTGCTCGTCTAGCACTCTCCATCTTGTTAGTTTGCTACAGAGGGAGGTTGAGACTAGCGTAATATCTAGTACTTCTTCCCTGTTCTTTGTAATGAAGGTTGGGTCGTTGCCCGTATTACAAATCATGAGGTTAGTGGACAGAATGTAGTTAAAAAGCAACTCACCCCGTTCATTTGTGTCAGTGCTTCCCCACTGATGATGATGGGCGTTGGCGTCACACCCAATTATGAGGTCGGTGTGCGTGGTTTCGCTGTCGGTCACCAACCCTTGCAGGAGTGGATGTGGGAATGGCCCTTGGTGGTCATGGGCCAAGTATGTTGAGCAAACTCTCACATTCCCAGCCTTCAACTCCAGGCAGACAGCTGTGTTGTCTCCATCGCTGTAGTTAGGGAGCAAAAATATATTTAGGTGTTTTTTTGCTAGAATGCAGGTGCGAATTTTACCTTTATTTTGGGCTACTATTAGCTTATAGTCTTTGGTCCCCAGTCCAGTCACCTTGCCACCACAGACCCAAGGTTCCTGGATGAGGACAACGTCTGCTCCACATTGGCTTATGCGGAGCAGCAGAGCGGCCGCCGCCGCTTTGCAGTGGTGGAGGTTAATCTGAAGAAGTCTTAGTGACATCTTCAGGCCGACGCTCCGCCACTGTCCTGTTCGCTTCCTCGTCCGTGTCATCCAAGTCAAGGGACTCTTCACTGAAGCTCGCTAGCTTGGCCATGTCATGGGCCAATTCAGAGCCCTCTGAGTGGTAGCCGGCCTCCTTCCCATCTGCCGACTCCATACCAGGGTCTTGACGGGGGGCACCATTGTCTGTGGTACCCACTGCTACAGGCCGGTTGACACAATTGTCTGTAGTGTCAACCGGTTTATCAGGGAGCTCCTCGTCTGCTGCCGAGAGCTTGTTGGTGTTGGTTTTATAGACGCGGATAGCTACGGTTTTGAAGCCGTAGTAAGCCGCGCCATCCGAACCCGCTAGTGCCTCCGCCGATCTCTCGTTGATTATGAGGATCACCTGCCTCGAGTTGCCTTCTGGCTCGTCGACTTTGGCGACCCTCCAATCAGCTGTGTCAAGCGTTGGATTGCTCAGCTGGAAGATTTTCAGGACCTTTTTGGGGACCTCGGGCTTGGCAGAAACCCATACCCTGGCGCAAGGTCTACTGGGCACATCCTTCCAGTCCACCGCCTCCAGTTTCGTGCCAGGGTAGATCTCTCCCAGCATGGCAACCGCCTTCTTATACAGCCCGGCAGATCGCTCATCCTCACAAGCTATTGCTTTAATGTTGCCCTGATGCCAGCCTGCATCAGAGCATCGGGGGGGGGGGGGGGGGGGGACCCATGAATTCTGTCATGAGGTCGACGAACCTGTCCTGCAGCTAATTTTCGATAATCCTCCACCGATTCCTGGGGATATGACCCTCATTGTGGCCCCTGTCAAGGACCCCAATGACAATCTTCTCCCTTGTGGCTTCGGCGAAAGATTTCGTCAACGGCTGCGGACGAGGTGGAGGAGGTCTAATCCGCTTTGCTTGCGGGGCCGAATCCTCAACGGACCGCTGGCGTTTCTGCTTGGACTTGGCAGAGGACGCTTGGGGGGCTGGCTTGAAATTCGGGATGATTTTTCTGGCCCACTCCACTAGTCGGACCTCATCCGGTGATGCGGGCTGAGCGGACAGTCTTTTTCCGAGAATGTCGGCTGCGCGCCTACGGTCCTGGAAGGACGCTTTGACTCTCTCAGGAGCAACGGATTTTGTGGTGTTGCCCGTTGGCGCTACCGTCCTGGGTGCCGAGTTGGCAACCTTTGGTTGCACACCACTTGCACCAGGAGCGGTGCTGGGCAGACCACCGAAGTGGGATGACGGCTGGCTTGCCCGTTTTCCACTTATGCCGCTGGTGGGCTTGTGGACGTCTGCTGGCTTACCAGACGTGGGGGTGTTTCCACCGACAGAGGGATTGGCTTGTCCCCCCGGGCTTGAGAGTGTCCCGGTCACTGTGTTTTTGCTTTTGTTTATTGATTTCATATTTGAATCCCACGAGTAGACGGGAAGGACGGTCACCCGCGACATAGCCCGTGTATCGCGGGAAGCCTAATTTAAACTGGAGGTCGGCAGGTATCCAGAGTTCGCAAAGTAGAGACCGAGCACCCCCTCGGCCACGAATCCCTCGGCACAATGCTGTTCCACCTTGGATTGGGGTAATTTTATAGAGTTTTCTTCTCTCGCCCGACTACAATTGGTCAGCACCCTTGGCAGAGACATGACCGTACCAAGGATCTGCTTCCAGCCACCCTCGCGTGGAGAGTATAGTCGCACTACCAATTGTGAGCCGCAAGGACGGAGCGCACGGCATCAACGTACACACAAATTTTCAGTATGCATGGCCGTGTGATGTCAGTACGCTTTATCCCCTTGTTGCTCCAATCGGCTGACGGCCTGTATAAATTATAACAACATAAGAATTCTTTATTAATGCTTTATTTATGAACAGATCAGTTGTGATCGTTTGAGGGTTCTTCTATAAACTAATTTATGAATACAATCCTATGCATAACTTAAGCTTCGGACTCCCGGCAGCGATGCGCAGAATGCTTTCTTGAGCCCGCTTGTAGATTTTTTATGATTGTGGTTCGCTCTCGTTGTTTGATGCATTGCTGGATCTTATACGCTAGCATCAATAAACCGAAGACAACTGCCAGTGTGATTGCGCAGCTCCATATGGGCCCGTATGTCAACGTGGATTTTAGTTAACCAATATGTTGTAGATTCACCAGGCTCATTTCGTGGAGGAAGGGTAGGCTTAGGTGTTCCCGATACATAGTCACGTTGATTTGAGTGACAGCTGAGACTAATGGCTTTTTCCTAAGGACACCATAATTGTTGACGTACCGAGTTTCGTTGATTATGATGTCGTCATCGAAGTTGACTAGGTAGGTTCCAGAGATGGATGATGATGGGCCCGAGTAACCTGAGATGTTTACAGTTGCCTCGTTAATGATAATTGCGCCATCATCTATTACCATTAATTTATCCAGATGTCCAGGTCGGGTACTGAATTGTGCAAAAGTTCCAGCTATCAGTTGTTGCGCACAGCTAGAAGATTTTAAGTTCCTGCAGAATGTGATGCCTATTGATGCGCTACATTCACCGACAGTAAATATAACAGTGCCGCAATCCGCTACGATGTTAGTCTTCTCGAAGTCCAAAACTTTACCGGATCGTTGAACAGGGAATAGATTTATTTTTACATGCTTTTATTTAACATGACTTGTCTGTCTGTTTGTTTGTTTGTTTGTACTGGATTCTTGTAATCAAATTTTCACTAAGTTCCCGACTAGCTAGAGCTCTGAAATTTTCACCAAAGATGTGTTTCAGATGACAATACATGTTTTTAAAGTTTTTGGCACAACACAATTTTTAATACCATGCAAAAACCACGAAAGCCTGTTTTCCCTTTTGATTCACTTACTAATTTGACTAGTAAAATTGAAGAGCTCCGGTGGCATAGGGAGTAGACTGCCGTTGCACAGGCCAAAGATCGTAGGTTCGATCTCTGACCGAGTTATATATCTTTTTTATTTTTATTTTTTTATTATATAAACTTTTTAAACTATCAATTACATATTTATTTATTTATTTATTTATATGTATCTATGTATGCAAGAAAGCGTATAAAAGCATGTCTTCAAAATTTTTTTTTGATTTACTTGTGTTACATACTAACTTAGGTATAGGATATTTAATTAAAAAGTACAAAATATCATTACTCTGGAAAGTCTTAATACTAGCAACTTCTAATAAATCGGTTACGCTAATATTAGTGAAGTGCTTAAGTGTCATCTCCTTGACATCGATGTTGTCTAACATTATTGGGTTGATCAGGTTTATTTTAGAAAGGGTTACGGTAAGAATTAAATTTTGTAAATCTGATATAATCATTCTATTTTTTGCTAAGATAGTTTCGTACAAATTATCCATGTCAATTCCTTCTATCTTGTTAATTGAGTTAACGATTTCTGTAAGTTCGTTGAGTCTAGTCTGAAATTTATTGTTTAATTTGATCTGTAAGTTTTGTGAATCTGCTATTTGTGTTTGCTTGAACTTAATATGTTCCCAGTCGTCAAAATCAGGAGTCCCTGCTATAACCTTTAGGGCAGTCCCTAAGAGGTTTATGCTACGAGGGTTTCTGTGGCTAACCTTAAGCGTTGATATTAGCGTCTCGATATGTCCGAGGTCAGTGAGTAGCACGTTACGTATGTGGTCTTGTTTAAACAGTTCTAAAGTCCGTCTGGTTTCGTCCGCGTACGTCTCGTATGATGTCACGTTCGTTGTATGTCCGAGGTAGCCGTACTCGTCCCAAATAGTAACGTAGCCGTCGGTCCGAAAGTCGCCATTAGTCCGAAAGTGTGTAGTTAGTCATTTTAACAGTTGCGGTCGTAAAAGTCGTCATTAGAAGTTTTACTAATGTTGATGTTATTTTAAGGTAAGAGAATGATATTTTTAATATTAATTGCTATTTCTTATTTTCTAATATTGTTTTTATGGACCACCCTTCCTTTTATTAAGACTGTTGATCCTAAGTCTGCTTCTATTATGCCTTCTACGCATAGTGGGGTCAACTTATTACCTAAGCGTTTGTTCGTCTTTATCCAAACTTTATCTCCTACAAAATATTTTTTATTTTCTCGGTTTATATTTAACTGTGTGATTTTTTTAAACTGTGCCTTTTCAAGTCTATCTCTTATCTATATTCTTGCTTCTATGTTGTTTGACCAAATAACATCGACTGGCTTCATCGCAGTTCTGAATGTATGGTTTTATTGTATTCAATCGAATAAGGTCAACGGTGTCGCTTATGTGTTTGTCAAGTTTCATACAGCGCGCAATTTCTGTTAAAGTGCTGTGAAACCGTTCAACTTGACCGTTTGAAACACTTTGTGAGGGCGGCGTATTTGCTATTTGAATACGAAATTTTGACAAGATAGATTTGACCGTCTCGGAATTCAGGGACTTTTCGTTATCGCAATATATGGTATTTATTTAATGGAAAATATTTATGAGCTGTAAGATTGGATTTTTTATGTCCACAATTGCTCTCGAACAAATTGGCTGTGTCACGGCAAACTTTGAAAATTTATCGACACACGTTAAGAAGTACTTCTGATCGGTAGAAAATACATCGATGTGCAGGCGTTCTCCTACATAGGTGGGAATTGGTGTTTCTCCTAACATCTGTTTCGTTGGATGTCGGTCATACTTAGCCATAGAGCAAACTCTACAGTTTGCGACAACCTCTGTTGCTAATTTGGACATGTTAGGGAAGAAATAGTCACGCATTATTTGTTTTACATTTTCTTGCGCCGCGCGATGCGCTCTGTTGTGCTCAGTTGTTACTATTTCTCGTTGTTCTGTTTTGTCAGGGATGTCTGTAACGACATATTTAGAGTATCTAAATGTTGTTGATGGAAAGAGTTCGATCAAGTTGTGTTGAATAAAGGCAAGGATCGGTAGTTCGCAATGGATACCATTGACGACTCCTGCGTTAACTACATCCCGTAGTATTTGCATAAGATTGTTCCGATCTGAGACCCCAATAATATGTCTTGTTTTGTTCTGAAAGAGTATGAATGTTCTAACAGAAGGTGAGTTAGTTTCCTCGATTATAATTTGATTCCTATAACAATTTACTGGTTTATCAGTGGTTTCAATTGTGTAAGTCAGGGATTCTTCGCTGTGAACTGTAGCAATGTCTGAACATTGTGAATCAGAGTCCAGGGCGTTCACGTTCTGACGTGATAATGCATCGGCTACATAATTTTCCTTGCCAGGTTTGTAGATGATATTGGCATTATGTTCGTTGATAAAAGCTTTCCAGCGTTTTATCTTTGCGTTAGGGTTTTTATCTGACACTGCATATGTCAGAGGTTGATGATCTGTGAAAATATTGAGGTTTCGTACACCAAACAAATAGTTTCGAAGATTTTTTAAGGCCCATACAATGGCCAGAAGTTCTCGCTCATTTGTCGCAAGATTCTGCTCGTTGTCACGAAGTGCTCGTGAAATGAGGGTTATGGGACGACCTTCTTGGGACAACACTGCCCCAATGCCATATCCCGAAGCATCTGTTGTCAAATCAAATGGTTTTTTAAAGTCCGGATATCTCAAAATGACATCTTTGGAGGCTAGCATATCCCTCAATTTACAGAACGCTTCAATTTGTTTCTATGTTAGTTCTATAACCACTTTTCTCGACTGATTGGCACTTCGTCCGTTAGGGGTCTGGCGATATCAGCGAATCCCTTGATGAAACACCTGTATTAGTTAGCTAATCCTAAGAATGATCTAAGGGCAAACAGTGTTTTTGGGTTTTGAAAGTTTTTGAGAGTTACTTTTTCTGGTGTAGTTTGAATTATACCTCTGGACACGTTGAATCCCAGATATTCCACGCTCTTTTTGAAGAACTTGGACTTTTTCTGAGACACTCTCATGTTAGCATCTTCGAGGCTTTTTAAAACCCAATTGATGTGTTTAACACGGTCCTCTTTATTTTTAGACAACAATTATCACGTCATCAACATAGACATGACAAGTTTTTCCTATTTCATCTCGAAGGACATCGTCAATAGCCCTCTGAAATATACTCAGTGCGTTTTTCACACCGAATGGGAGCCTACAAAACT
The DNA here is from genome assembly GCA_030179655.1 of Scaptomyza flava. Taxonomy (NCBI): domain Eukaryota; kingdom Metazoa; phylum Arthropoda; class Insecta; order Diptera; family Drosophilidae; genus Scaptomyza; species Scaptomyza flava. The sequence continues at coordinate 26,519,986 of JARNME010000029.1, read as the reverse complement.
CGTATTTTCTATTGTTTACAGAAAACGTGGTTTTTTTCCCTGTCTCTTTCTGCCAGTTCTATCTGGTTAAAGCCTGATTTAAGGTCCAGTGTTGTAAAATACTGGGCCTCACCCATGTTTGCTAATATGACTGAAATGTTAGGAAGTGGGTATTTGTCGTTCACCGTTTTTTCATTCAGTTTCATGAAGTCGATGACCATTCTCTTTTTTTTTGTGTCTGAGCTCATCAACACCTTTTTTATCAACAACCCAGATGGGATTATTGTAAGGCGATCTTGATTGTCGAATGATGCCGTTTCCGAGAAGTTGTTTAACTTCTGAATTGACAAAATCAGCTAAACCCATGGGGTACGGGTATAACTTTGAGTACACTGGCACATCGTCTGTTCGGATGGTAGCCACAGTGTTGATATTGTAAGGTAGGGACTCATTTGGGTCCGCAAACGCATTTGATCTATTTTTAATCATTTTATCAAAATATTTTTTTTATAGGTAAAGGTACGTCTGAATCGTTGACCTGAGTGTAGTTTACGTGTGGGCACGTTTTAAAGTTGAGCGACTTGGTGCCGCCCTTAAACCTAATGATACCGTTATTTAAATCAAGCTGAGCATTAACATGCATAAGAAAATCGAGTCCCACTATACCATCAAAGTCTTTTAAAGTTGGTAGTATGAAGAAAAAGGATGTTTCATTGAACAATTTTATCGGACATTTTTTTAAAATTTGTGTACCCCCATGTATAGATTTAACCTGGAAAGGTTTCTCAACTGGTGTAACATTTCGTAACTCGGACAAGGGTCTGATATAGTTTTTCGATGCCCCGGTATCAATTAGAAGTTTAAGAACTAATTTTCCTCCTACATTTTGTTTGATGAACGAGAGGAAGGACTTATTCCTAAAAAATTGCACGAATCGTTAGATACGTCATCCTCGAATGCTTGAGCATTTTCATCGGCCTGGGGCTGATAATCATTATCACCAGTGCCTTGCTCTTGAGCTGAAAAATTTACATTCTGACTGCTTTGAGTTGAATTAAATTTTTTGCTGAAGTTAGTTTGTTGCCGAAAACGTGATGTAGACGGATCAACTTCCATTGGCTCAGGGGCTCGGGATTGTTGGTCCTTACCTTGAAACCTTTGCTTTGAGGAATTCGGTTGCGAATTTTCTTGAACATTTGCCTGATTCGTATACCTGGGCTTGTTATTACCCCCTTGAGGTTTATTTTGTCGATTTTTTCCTTGATTGTTATTGTTTTCATTAGTTTGATAACGTGGGTGCTGGCGTTGGCCTGTGGGCTTCTGATTTCTTTCCTCATTAGTTTTAGCAAAGCTTGCGGCAAATTGTGAATATTCATTGCAAACTTCAGCTTCTTGGGCTAAGGACAGGGCAGATGGTAAATCTTCGGGCTGAGCGGAAAATACGAACAATTTAAGAGATTTCTTAAGACCGGCAACAAAGGAATGTAGTGCGTCTTTCCAGAATTTCTCATTTATGACACCTGCCGCTGCAGAATCATGTGTCATTATTGTTTTATTACTGAGAAGAGTCAGGGTTTTCTCGACTTCGTCATAATATTCTAACAAGCTTAGTGCACCTTGTCTAAGGGTACTTAGTTTTTGTAAAATGACGCGTGTTGGAGTCTTATCTGCATATGTAAAGTCAAGTCTGGCAATAATTGCTTTGAAATTTAAAACCGTATTGAAAGATGATAAAGTTGCGCTGGCTGCGCCTTTGATTTTATTTCTTATTATGTCAAGTGCGTGAAAGTGCCTTGAACGGCCGTTATGAGGTTCACAAACCTCATAGGCAAATATTGCTGCTTCTCGCCAAGCAACATATTCGTCCACTTTGCCAGAAAACTCTGACAGGGATTTAATCAAATCAAGGGGCTCATCGCATTCTACTCCTGGCACGATTTGTACTCTTTGGTATTCTACTATTTCTTTATTTTTCAAGTCTGTTTTTAGAGAATTTACTTCACTGCGGAAAAGACCAATTACCTTATCTTATTTCACATCAAATCCCTTTTGTAAGTCTGCAGCCTGTGCTAACAAAGCCGCATTAATCTGTTCCTCCATGGCTTTGAGTACTTCTTGTGAAGTCATTTTGATGAGAGATTTGCTTTCTTTATAAGAAATAATAAGTTCGTCCTCACTTTCTGTCGTTTTTCCCAAACTATCGTCTCTCCACATGAGTTAGTTATACCGATATGTCTATCTATTGGTTATTCAATTATCAAAACAAGTGTTCAAAAGTGCAAAATTGAAATAAATACAAAAATCTTTACTCTGATCAATTCAGTAATAATATTTTTCTTATTTAATTTTTTTTTTTATTTAGGGTATTCACTTGTCCTTGTAAAATCGTAAAGCGCAATTTTGCGACACACGAGCTAGTGAGCACCCCTTTTTGTTTGAGAGTTTGTAAAGGAGTAATTTAGCCAGGGTATAAACTCAGTCTGGCCAGGTACACCTCACAAGAATATTTATATATTTTTGGTGAGACTTTACTGTGCGCGGTTTTACAAGTTGGAAGGGGAAATGCTTGCGTTTGCGCCAACGCGGCGGCCGACACACTCAGCAGCCAGAGTATAAGGCGACTCAGCTTGACTCGCGTATGCGCGTGTATGAAAACCAAAGAAGAGGAATAGAAAGAAAGAAAAACACACAGCAATTGCACTCCACTGGGTCGCGGACTTACCGGCGACCAATTTATTCAACTTTTATCCAAGATTATGTACACAAGAAAGCCTAAACCTAACTTATCTTTTCTAAACTCTATACCTTTGCTACTAACTCGTTAACTATTTCTCCGCGCGTACGCGTCTGCTCACTTCCGTATATCCATCGCAACTCCCTCGCCCACGCTTCGGCTTCGGCCCAAGTTGCAGATTTTGTCGCTCCCCACACTTGCTCGTGACCGTGGTGGATTTAGTGATCGCAGCTGGCGCGCTGCATCTTGCGACTCTGTCTTTTGGGGCGGTTATATTTAAATTCTTAGGCGTTAGGCGTCAATCAAAAATAAGTACATCCGATAAATCTAAATACTTTACGCTCCTTGCGTTTATTAAATATAAATACTGCGCACTCCTTGCGTCTAACAAAACTATACCTACAACTCGAACAACCCCTGCGCTTCTTGCGACTTAAAAACTATCACTTTAATACAGGTAACTCAAACAACCGAAGCGCTTCTTGCGACTTAAAAACTATAAATATAATAAATATAACTATTTGTGAAGGGGCCGATGCGGCCTACTTCACACCCCCCCCTTTCTTGGGTAGCGTGACAGTTACGTGTCCGCACGCGTTCCATGTCACGCCGTGTAGCTCCCCGTTCACCTCCACCTTGAACCTGGAACGGTGGGCTCTCGATGTACAATTTTCCAACGCCTCTGATATGGCCGCGACCGCGGCGTCGGTCAGCTCGTCCTCGTCCGGAAGACAGCCCAATTTGTGGGGCGTATCGCCCACATTTTCGGCGGTAATACCTGCCCCTGGATTGGCGGCTCTGTCACCCTCACCGCCGCTGCTGATCACGTAAGGGGATTGGTCGCTCATCTTAGGTATTCTGTGGGTTTATAAACACAATCGGTTAGTCTTAATTTATGAATTCAAATTTTGGTTAGTGTTAATAAAAAGAGAATAAAGGGATTAATTAAAACTGTGACAAGTCTGCTCTTTGTCAGACGCTCGTTCGGGCTGGTCATCTTCTTCGTGCTCCTCTCCCTCTCCATGGAATGGCTTCAGTTGCGCAATGCTGGCGAGTTTGCTCTTTCTTTGTCCTTCTTTTACCAATCGCACGATATTCGGTGTTATGAACTTTTTCACGAGGAATGGGCCATCGAACTTGGGAGCGAGTTTCGCTGCGAACCCTTCACTGGCTTTAGAGAGTTGATGTGCTCTTAGTAACACCAACGTATTGAGTCCTGGTCGCCATTCCCTTCTCCTGAGGTTAAAGTTCCTCCCTTGGTCCTTCGACGCTCGCTGCAAATTAGTCTGAACGATACTGAAAACCTGCCTTAATCTTCTTGCCCGGTCTTCTGGCGCTTGCGGCATGTTTCCGTATCCGGGTGTCATCTCGTCGTACAAGGACGCTGGTAAGCGGGGTTCTCTCCCCTGCATCAGAAAAGCTGGTGAGAATCCCGTAGAGTCTGCCACACTGGAGTTAACTGCCAACGAAATTTCCGGTAAAAATTCGACCCACGAACTTTGGTGATCTGTTATAAACTGCGCGATCATCGATTTTTTTGTCCGATTGGTCCTTTCTGTCGGGTTTTCTTGTGGACAATATGGGGCAGTGTGCTGCAACTCCACGCCCAACGAGTTCAAAAACGACTTAAAATTCCGGCTCGTAAACTGCACACCGTTGTCGCATACAAACTTTCTGGGTATGCCAAAACGACATAATACACGCTCACGGAACGCCTTCTGCAGTTGGGCCGCTGTCGCTCGCTTCAGGGGGACCAGCTCCACCCATTTTGAAAACGCATCATGGAATACCAGGAGCATCGTGTTCCCGTGTTTCGAGCGCGGTAAGGGCCCTACTAAGTCGGCGCATAGTACAGCCATGGGCTCGGCCACCTGTCGCGTAAACATCTGTCCAGCCGGCTTTATTTGTTCCGTCTTAAACCTCTGGCACGATTCGCAGTACTTAACGTACTTCGCTGCGTCTCGGAACATTCCAGGCCAGTAGTAGCGTTGTGCCAGACGCATTATCGTCTTCCGTACTCCTTGGTGCCCGGCCGTCGGTGCGTCGTGGCACTCCAGCAACACTCGTTTCCTCTGATCCTCGTCGATGCACAGCTTCCAGGGGATGTAGTCGTCGTCATCCGCACGGTGTCCGAGGTGTCTATAGAGTTGACCGTTCTCTTCCATATAATCGGCGTATTTCACTGGGTCTTTAGCCATCTTTTCTTTCATCCTCTCGATCCACTTGCCGGACGATTTTTCCTGTACCGCTTGTTGCAAGTTCTCCACGGGTTGCCGGGATAAGGCGTCCGCTACTACGTTGAGCTTCCCTCGTCTGTACCGTACGTCAAATTGGTACTGCTGCAGCTCCAGTGCCCAGCGCGCTATCCTCCCCGACGGGCTCTCGATCGAATTCAACCATTTCAACGCCATATGGTCGGTTACTACCTCGAACTGATATCCTTCCAGGTAGCATCTCATCTTCCGGATTGACCATACTATAGCCAGACACTCCTTTTCGGTCGCTGAATAATTTTCTTCAGCCTTATTCAGTTTCCGACTCGTGTAAGCTATCACGCGCTCCTGTTGGTCGATCGTCTGTGTGAGTACCGCCCCGAGGCCAAAATCGCTGGCGTCCGTCTGCAGGACAAATTTTTCTGCAAAATCCGGACAGGCCAGGACCGGTGCGGTAGTCAAGCTATGTTTGAGGGTCTCTAGCGCTGCCTGTTGTTCCTCTCCCCATGACCATTTCCTAGATTTTTTTAATAAAGCTGTGATCGGTTGCACCACTGTAGCGAAATTCGGCACGAATCGTCGATACCAGGAGGCCATGCCCAGGCAACGTCGCAACTCCTTACAATTGGTTGGGGCCTTCAAGTTCTGGATCGCTTCTACTTTAGCGGGGTCGGTTTTGATCCCGTCGCCGCTCACTAGGTGTCCCAGGTATATCAGCTCCTTCTGAAAAAACAAACACTTCTTACGGTTCAGCTTCAAGTTGGCCGCTCTCAAACGCCTGAAGACTTCCTTCAAATTTGTCACGTGCTGCTCCTTTGTCGCTCCGATTACTATTATGTCGTCCAGATAGGCAAATGCATGTGGCTCCATATCTGGTCCGATAACCGTATCCAAAGCTCGCTGGAATGTTGCACACGCCGAGTGCAAACCGAAAGGCATTATGCGCCACTGGAATAAGCCTCTACCGGGAACCGTAAATGCTGTACACTCCCGACTATCCGCAGCCATGGGAATTTGCCAGTAACCGTGCTTGAGGTCGAGCGTGGAGATGTATCGCGCGTGTCTCAATCGCTCCAAAATGTGATTTATCCTGGGTACGGGGTATGCATCCGGCAAGGAATGTGCATTGAGTTGCCTATAGTCGATGCACATCCGCCACTCGCCTGTTTTCTTTTTAACTAGCACAACCGTGGCACTGTGCGGGCTGCGGGAGGGCTCTATCGCGTCGGCTCGCAGCAGTTCGTCTACCTGTTCGTTGATCATCTGTTTCATCGCAGGTTTTTGGGGTAGTACCTCTGCTTAATCGGCTTGTCGTCCCTCATGATGATCCGGTGCTCAGCTACGTGTGACACCCCTTGCAGCTCGTCAAAGAGGGCCAATTCCGCTTTCAATGTTTCCGTTATCTCTGGTTCCAAGTCCTCTGGCCACTCGTTTTCCTTGGTTTCGACGCTTTCCACCGGTGTTATTGCGGGGCCGTTATGACGCACCCTCCTACCTCGCCGAACCGTTGTACTCCTGCCGTTGTCGCGTCCACGCTGTCTCCTCGAACCGTTCCCACGGCGATGCTGGGCTGAGGTGCCCCAGGGGCATCCTTCTCCTGCCTTGATCCGCCGTCCTCCTCCGGTTTGCTCGCAACTGGCTCACGTTCCATTAGGACCTGCTCCTCCTCTATATCTGGTACTTCCACAGCTTCCAAAATTAACCTAGCCTTGCCACATTCGATGGTCGTCCCCACCCGCTAGTATAATGTTGTCTAGCATCGAGGGCATCACGAGCATACTCACCGTGACCTCTGTCCCCGCTAGACCAACTTTTACCCTCAATAGCTTCTTTACCTCTAAGGTGGACCCATCGGCTAGGCGAATTTTCGCGCAGGCGTCCAGCATCTCGCCCCCGCTGGTCACCTTGCGGGAAAACTCCTCACTAATAAAACTCCTAGTCGCCCCTGTATCTACTGTCGCAGTCGCTACTTGGTCCCCGACTCTTACAGTAGCGACTATCCGCCCGTCTTCCACTCTTAAAGGGTATTCTAGGTTCGGGACTGGCTCACGTCGGCCTCCATCGGGTCCCGTCCCAGATGGTGCCGCATATCGTTTCCCGCCCTTGACTGTTGACAACACTGGCTGGTATTGACCCCCTTGGCCCCACACTGCCGACAAAACTGTACCCGTGGATTGGGGCACTCCTTGACAAAATGACCCTCTTGCGAACAGTTATAGCATAGCCTCTTCCCGCCTAGAGCTCTCGACTGCTCTTGGCTGATCATCCCGTTTGAAATTACTCCCGTATACCCAAGCGGTGGCGTATTCCCCACGTTACCGCTTGACCCTGGCTGTGGTTGCGTCCGGAAAGGATTAAAATGTTTGGCGGGGGCTGCTAATCCATCCGAATACCTACTACCCCCGGTCTTACTCCGTGCTGCGCGCTCGCGACTTTGTTGTCTCACATTCTCGTACTTGGCTGCCATCTGAGTTAGCTGCGCCAGAGAGGAGAAGTCCCCTCTACGAATGTACAACCGGTACTCGGGTGCCAAATTCTCGTATACCCTATGCAATTCTTGTTCTGCCCTGTACCCCGCGTGGTACATCATACCCCGCAGCTCGAGCAAGTAGTCCTTGAACGGCTCGTTATCATGTTGCCGTCGTGCCCGGATACTGTCTTCTAACCTGTCGAAATACTGGGGCGGTAGAAAAAACTACAAGAACTCGGCTTTAAATGTCGCCCAAGTCGCGTCCCTTAGCCTACTTATTGATAGCCACCGCGCGGCCTTACCCGTTAGAGCCTCGCTCATTGCCCTCGGCAACCGGCCTATGTCGTATGACAACGCCCTGTCCTCAATTGCCTCCAGGAAAACTAATGGGTCGGTGCACCCATTGAACAGGATACCCCACTTCCGGACTAGTTCGGGGACGACCATCCCGTTCCTAGGGGTACTATAGCTATCACTAGAATTAAGATGTGGGTTCGCCTGTCTCACCGGGGTATCTTCCCCGGATGCCAGAGGTGACCCTACTCGTATATCGGGGATACATGCTGTATTCTGTGGGGAAAATTCATTATAAATCGTACTGTTGGAGGGCGGACGCAAATGTTCCGTGCCACCGGTCTGTATTGATGGGATTGCCGCATCTGATTCAGACTTCTGCCTAGGTCGTATTCCTCCAAAAGAAGCGGCAGTCCGGGTAGGCGACACTGGGATCTTTGCGAACCGCAACTCCCATTCCGCTAACCGGGCCCGTATATCGGTGGTATGACCACCTTGTCTTATAAAAGTACATACCAGCTTCCGGTAGTCAGTTACCGTGGCACACTTTTCCAATCCGAGCTCCCGGACGATATCCTCTAGATCCTCCTTATGGCAGTGGTAGACCCATTGCACGCCCACACCGGGGTTGCTGCTTTCTACGACCTCCACTCGGGCGGGCTCGATAGTCTTGGGTTTCTCCATTTAACCGAAAAAAAATAACGAACGCAAAAAAAAATTCCGTCTCGAACCGTATATGTCCCGATTCGCAAAAATTTTACCCTTAATCTGGCACGGTTTATCGCGGTAACCGTTTTTTTTTTTTTTTTTTTACGAAATTTAAAAAAAAAAATTTTCAGAATTTTTTTTTTTTCCCCGGTGTAAAAAAAAACCTTTTAACTTATCACTGTCTGTCGCGGTTATTCCTTTTATTACGAAATTAAAAAAACAATTTCCACGGTATAACGAATTTTGTATTTTTTTTTGCAGTGTAATAAAAATCTTTTTTGTTAACTGGTTACTGTTTATTGCGGTTATTTTATTTTATTGCGAAAATATTTTTTTTTTTTTTTTAAGTGTAATAAAAATTTTCCTGTTAATTGGTCACTGTTTATTTTATTTAATTTTTTTTCGTATTTCTGCCTTTTTTTTTAAATTCCTTTAATTTTTTTTTCCCACTGTACTTTTACACGGTCGAGGCCCACTGTACGGCGACTTCACGTAAGTCCGATACTCAACCCGAACCGATGGGACAACTCCGCACTCGAAATAATAGTCAATTTTTTTATTCCGCGGTCGAAGCCCACTGTGCGAAGCGACCGCGACTTTGCAGCTGCCTGTACCAGCTGCTGTCACGCCGTTCGTTGACCGCTCACGCACTTTGCCGACACTTTCGTTGCGCCGCAGGTGTTCACTTATGCACAGCCTCGAACGCGAACCGCTAGTTTGATCGGTGAGTCTTCTTCCACCGTCAATTTCGTTGCGCCGCAATTGTTGCTAAGGCAATGCTTCTCGAACGCGAACAGTTATTCTGATCTGCACTTGCCTTATGCCGTCACTTTCGTTGTGCCGCGACGATTGCACAAAACCACGCTCGAAAACCGTTCTCGTTGGCCACTTGTAAAGCAGGGTATCGTCGGGTATACCCGCACTTCACTTACGCACTTTTTCTTCCACACTTGTTGGTGATATTTCTGGGGGCTTTAATTCCAGATTATACCACACCTTTGCACTTTAGAGTCCCTGCTCGGGCGCCACTTGTAAAGGAGTAATTTAGCCAGGGTATAAACTCAGTCTGGCCAGGTACACCTCACAAGAATATTTATATATTTTTGGTGAGACTTTACTGTGCGCGGTTTTACAAGTTGGAAGGGGAAATGCTTGCGTTTGCGCCAACGCGGCGGCCGACACACTCAGCAGCCAGAGTATAAGGCGACTCAGCTTGACTCGCGTATGCGCGTGTATGAAAACCAAAGAAGAGGAATAGAAAGAAAGAAAAACACACAGCAATTGCACTCCACTGGGTCGCGGACTTACCGGCGACCAATTTATTCAACTTTTATCCAAGATTATGTACACAAGAAAGCCTAAACCTAACTTATCTTTTCTAAACTCTATACCTTTGCTACTAACTCGTTAACTATTTCTCCGCGCGTACGCGTCTGCTCACTTCCGTATATCCATCGCAACTCCCTCGCCCACGCTTCGGCTTCGGCCCAAGTTGCAGATTTTGTCGCTCCCCACACTTGCTCGTGACCGTGGTGGATTTAGTGATCGCAGCCGGCGCGCTGCATCTTGCGACTCTGTCTTTTGGGGCGGTTATATTTAAATTCTTAGGCGTTAGGCGTCAATCAAAAATAAGTACATCCGATAAATCTAAATACTTTACGCCTCTTGCGTTTATTAAATATAAATACTGCGCACTCCTTGCGTCTAACAAAACTATACCTACAACTCGAACAACCCCTGCGCTTCTTGCGACTTAAAAACTATCACTATAATACAGGTAACTCAAACAACCGTAGCGCTTCTTGCGACTTAAAAACTATAAATATAATAAATATAACTATTTGTGAAGGGGCCGATGCGGCCTACTTCACAAGTTTTAATTGTCGTCGTAAAACAGCTGTTTTGACCAGCTGTTATTTAAATGCAAAACCTTTATTATAAAGAGTGACAATAATAAAGTAAAATTGAAATGCCTGGACAAAGTGAGCGACAAGGTTTGATTGAGCGAAAAATAGACTTAGCCCTCAACGAAATCGAATGTATAAATGGTAAGTATGCAAATTATGCCCAAATGAAGAAATATGAATACATACAGCCATTTTATATATGGACCATGATGCAATCGATGAAGTGATGGACGATCTCATGGATGACCTCACTGCAATTGCATCCTGTCGGCGAGGAACTAAGTCTCTTGTGCCCAAAACAGTAAGCTGGCGAAGCAATGTGCTACCGTTTTTTAATGCTTAGAGTCACTAAGCGTCAGTTCGCCTCGATCGTCGAACTTATCCGTGCGGATCCATACTTTGTGCCATCCATATTTCGGCCCCAAATGGATATTGAGTTGCAGTTAGCGATTGCACTTTTTCGTTTGGGGTCATCTGGAGAAGCTGCAGCAGTACGAAAAGTGGCAACTTTGTTTGGAGTAGGTGATGGCGGCACTCTTGGTCTTATTACAGATCGAGTGTTCGGGGCTATTTTGAGATAGATGCCGCAATTGATTTACTGGCCAGACGCGAACGAAAGCGGCTCGTTTCAAAAACCATGCATGAGATGCCATACTGCTTTGGTTATATTGATGGCAGCGAAATAAAGCTAGCTGAACAGCCTGCAACTAATCATGAAGTCTACTATTCGCGGAAACACGCCTACTCCATCAAGGTACAGGTTGTCTGCGACTACCAATTAAGAATAAGAAATGTTGTAGTTGGATATCCCGGCAGCTATCATGACGCAAAAATTTATATTATGTATATATAAAAACATAGGTCAGTATTTGACATAGTTAAATTGTACTTATTATTGTGTGTCATTTATGTGGGTTGTGACTTAAATGTATATACGCCTAAACATTCTCCCTGCCGTTGAACAGGTGTTCAACCATCATCTTGTCCTATTGTGAATCGTCTTGGTGATGCGGCTGGATCAGGTGTATTGATGACTTCATTCCTGGGAACCGTTGGTTGCACAGTCCATAGGCGTTTCTTTCGCATTGCATAGGCACATAGCAATATGATAGAGATAGCTAAGGCAGCATACGATGCTATATGATTATGTAGGACTGAACTTGATTGATAAGGCAACTCTAGATTGTTCAGTGTTGCCAACTTCTGCTGTAATTCGTCCAGATCCTTGTCTTCTTGAACCTTGTAGTCTGAGATGTTAATATTTGTCGCAGGTACATGGGTGATGTTTGGCTTGATTAATTTGCCAAAGTGTGCGTAACTTGGCCTCACTTGACTTATGATAGTGCCAAACGTACTGATACTAATCACCAAGTTGCGTGCAGTACAACCAGATGATAATGAGAGTATTTCGGTGTCTTCTAGCTGTATTGTGGATGGTGTTCCGTTGCATACGGCTTGCAGTTCCATTGCAGAATGTGTTGCAAAGATCCACCTGTTAGGTTGGTGGACACCTAAGATGTCTCCAAGCAAACCTCCACCACGCAAAGGCCGCTTCTGACGTCCTCTGTGAGAGGTTTGCTACCATGGACATAGCATTTATCCAGGAGCCTTGGATAAATGCCGGACGTGTCCTGGGGCTAAGCACCACATCCGGTAAATTGCTATATGCAAACAACCTACCTCGCCCTAGAGCGGCTTTGTTAATTAACAAAAATCTAATATATGTTCCCCTTTCACAGTTCATCACTGAGGACCTGGTGGCAGTCTGGGTTAAAATACCCACTGCCCATGGCGAGCAGGAGGCAGTGCTGGCCTCCGCCTATCAGCCCGGTGACTCAGATGTTGTGCCTACGGCGGCTACCTGTGCCCTGGTAGAGCATTGCCAGAGAAACCGGCTCCGATGGTTAATCGCCTGTGATGCTAATGCACATCACACGGTCTGGGGGAGCAGTGACATCAACAAAAGAGGTGAGTACCTTCTTGAGTACATTATTAGTAACAACATAATCCTACTAAATCGAGGCAATGAGCCCACATTTATTAATGCAATCAGAGAGGAAGTCCTCGACCTAACTCTCTGTAGTCTTAACATGTTGTCCGTTGTCTCAAACTGGCACGTTGCGAGTGAGATCACTATTTCAGATCACCAGCACATTAGATTTGATATAGGATGTGCCTTGCAATGTAGCCTAGTTACTAGAAATCCCAAAAACACCAACTGGGATCTTTTCTGTTTTGAGCTTGAGCAATCCAGAGACTGCTCCACCCGTCCGATATTGTCCATAGGCGAGCTAGAGCGTGAAGCTACTGTGCTTCATACGAACATGAAATCGGCTTATCATGCTAGCTGCGAACAAAAAGTTCGTAAGACCAGAAGGGCTGTTTCCTGGTGGAACAAGAGCCTTGACGATCTCAAAAAGGATGCGCGAAAGCTCTTCAATAAAGCAAAGAGTGGGAAAACCACATGGGATTCCTACAAATCTGCTTTAACGCTCTATAATAAAGAGCTGAGAAGGTCCAAACGGGCTACATGGCGCCAACACTGCGGGCAGATTTCAAACCTCCCGGAAGCTGTCAGGCTACAAAAAGCCCTTTCCAAGGACCACTCAAACGGCATCTGTACGTTGAAAAAGCCAGATGGAACACACAGAAACGACCCAAGGGAAACGAGCAGCCTTCTTTTGACTACTCATTTTCCCGGGTGCGTGGCTGTGGAGCAGCACAGCTCAGAGGGTGAGGCACCAACCTACCTCTCTGGGACTGGAGAGTGCCCACACCTGCGAGTGGCTATGGTGGCAGACTCCAATAGGGCTGTGGGAAGGGAACCCTCCTATCCCTCAGAACGTTTTGGAAACTTGCCCTATTGTTTCATCAAAATAGCGTACAATGGGCTATACAGAGCTTCAGTCCATACAAATCCCCTGGGCCAGATGGAATATATCCATGCTTGTTGCAGCGGGGACTGCACCAACTCGCAATCCCCCTGGTCCGTTTATTCCGAGCTAGTCTCTTGTTTGGACACATACCAAGCAAATGGGCTAAAGTGAAAGTTGTGTTTATTCCTAAGGTAGGGAAGAAAGATTCCCAATTGCCTAAGTCCTATAGACCAATTAGTCTTAGCTCCTTCTTCCTTAAAACTATGGAGAAGATAATTGACCAGCACATCAGGGAGATGAATCTCAAGCAGCTTCCCTTACATAAGTACCAATATGCGTACCAAGCTGGTAAGTCAACTGAGACTGCCATTCATTGCCTTACAACAACCATTGAAAAGGCCATTGGCGCTCAGCAAATAGCACTATGTGCCTTTTTAGACATATCAGGAGCTTTTGACAACACGTCATATCAGGCTATCCGTGCCTCTCTTGTACATAAAAATGTACCCACACCCATTATTAGGTGGATTCTGGAAATGCTTAAATCCAGAATAATAACTGTAGACCTTGGAGGAACCATGACCTCAACCACAGCCACAAGGGGGTGCCCTCAAGGGGGAGTACTCTCTCCTCTCTTGTGGACTCTGGTCATCGACGAGCTACTCTATAAGCTCAACGACTTAGGGTTCGCCACTCAAGGCTACGCTGATGACCTAGTCATCTATATAGTGGGCTGGCATGAGCAAACCATCTCGGACCGCATGCAGCAAGCCCTCAACATAGCCAACAGATGGTGTCAGGACAAAGGATTGTCCATAAACCCGTCTAAAACTGTTTTAGTTCCTTTTACCAGGAAAAGGTCTCTGTCTCTAACAAGACCACCCTTAAAGGGTTGACTTTTCGGTTGAAGCCAACTACTTAGGAGTTACACTTGACTCCAAGCTCAACTGGAATGCACACCTTGAAAAGACCATAAATAAAGCCACTCGAGCACACTTCGCTTGTAACAGGCTTTTCGGTAGAACATGGGGCCTAAGTCCCAAAATGATCTACTGGTCTTTTAACACTGTGGTAAACCCGATCCTAACCTATGCATCTCTTGCTTGGTGGACGAAATCTTACCAGAAGATAGCTGCGGCTGCACTTACCAAACTACAACGACTAGTCTGCATAGGCATCACTGGAGCCATCCGAACATGTCCCACTGCAGCACTTGGAGTTATAACTGGCATACCCCCTCTACCCATCACCTTGAAAAAGGAGGCCTGCCTGGGGGCACTTCGCCTTCAAAACATCACTAACATAAAAAGTGGTGATCTTACCGGGCATCTTCGGGTTCTTGAACCCCTAATAAATGAGCCCATTCTGCGCGTAACTGACGAACAGAAAACAAAACTTGTTTTCCACAGAAACTTCTCTGTAGTCTTGCACACCAGACATGATTGGAAAACTAAATCAATATCTCTACCCAGTGGATCACAAACGTGGTACACTGACGGGTCAAAACTGGAAAACGGCGACACCGGGGCTGGTATTTTTGGACCAAGGTTCAACAAGTCCATAGCCATGGGAAAGTCTCCAACCATTTTCCAAGCAGAGATATACGCTATAGAAATCTGTGCTCGTGAATGCCTTCGCAGGAAAATGCAAGGTGCACGGATTTACATCTTCTCGGACAGTCAGGCGGCGCTCATAGCGCTAAGATCCTTCACGATCTCCTCCAGACTGAACGCCCTTGCCTCAAAAAACATCTTAACGATGGGCTGGGTGCCGGGGCATGAAGGCCACATAGGAAACGAGGTAGCAGACTCCCTAGCAAAACGCGGGGCGATGTCACCACTAATCGGCCCTGAACCGTTATGGGAGGAAAAGGAAATAAGTCGCCACTGGACCGACAGTGCAGGGCTGAGACAAGCCAAACAATTTCTCGTCCCCCAGATGACGCGATCAAAACGCATCATCAATCTAAAAAAGAACGAAATACGTATTCTAACAGGCTACCTAACGGGTTATTGCAACCTAAGGTATCACCTTAAGAAATTAAAACTTTCAGAAATCGACACATGCAGATTCTGTGAGATGGAGCCTGAAACATCAGAACATGTTCTATGTGAATGCCCCTCGCTAAGCAGACGTCGACTTCTACAACTAGGAGGTGAACTCATCCCCCCCTACAGGATATGGGAACATATAGACCCTACCAAAGTGCTCTCTTTTATTAGAAGCCTTGGTAAAGAGGCTCTACCCTAATTCCTACAGGCCGGCACAAAAGACCTAACATCTGGTCGCAGTGCAACAAGGCCCTAGTAATAATAATAATAGGTTGGTGTGTCTTTTCCCAAACCATCTTGGTGGTTCTGTGAGTTGTTTGACACACTGTTTGTGTCTTGTTGTTAAAGAGCTGAAACTCACAACGATTGTTTACACTGAACACAGCTTGGTGGTCAAAACATATGTATTCTTCATTTGGTAGTGTGAGGCAGCGTCGTAAATCATCTTGAGTCAATCCCATGAATTGATCCCTGTGGTTGTTAACTGCTATTATAGGTGTTTTAAGCTCAAACAATCTCCAATTTGTTGAGTCCCACACCGGAATTGGCACGATATTAAACAGCTCTAATTTTGATGTTGATACTAGCGGTAATATTACTCTGAATATTACCTGAGTGTCGGTAGCTGTTCCTTCTGCTCGCATTATTCTGTATAGTTGAATTACGTTGGATGATGTCACAGGCAACGTTTGATCTGGTGGCAAATAATCCCGTATTTGATCCAATTGATCCTTTAGTTGATTAGGAGAGATCAACGTTTGGCTGATTGTACAGTGGCGAATTCCTGTCAGAAGGTCCACTATTTCTGATTGCATGCGCTGAAGAGTGGCTGCCAGAAGTGTTAGTTGAGTTGTCAGTGCCAGGTAATTCTCGGTAAGATGTGCGCCTGTGTACCTTCCTCTGCTTTGGCTAAGGATAGCCACTTGTTGTTCAAGTAGTTTTATCCGTTTGTCCGATGTAGATCTGTCCTTCTTGACAACGTTGATAGTTGAATCAAGTACTGAAGTTTGATTTTTCAGTAAGTGCAGTATAAATGCTTCGTTGGTTTTTACCTCCTATATGACTTTGGTCATTTTATTGGCGTAGTCCGAGTCTAAAACTCCAAATAGACTGTTTGCAATGTTGCCAACTGCATCAAATGGTGATCGGCGTTTTCGTGTGTGTTGCAAGAGTGCGTTTGCCATTTGTAATGCAAATGCTGTGATATGGAATCCCATGTGTGTACATTATTAAGTTCTGGGCAAATGTATTTTAACTCCTTTATTCCCAAATCGAATGTCTTCATATCGCGCCAGTAAGGTTCCAATTCATAATATATAATTATGGTCCAGTCGGAAATTGCTCTCTTTGTTGTTCCAATTTTTTTATAAAATATTCCAGTTTTTGTGTCGAACCTTTCCACGGACACCGACTGTGTCAGCACCAAGGGCAACATGAGAAGAAGAATTAGAATGGATGATGTGATTGTTGGCGACATAAGGCGTTTTCGCTGTACGGGTGGCGCATCATGGTTTTCTATGTCCTCTGTTTCGTTAATAGTTCGTTTTTTGGCCATGTCTTCTGGAAATAGTGGCGCAAGTCTGTTTTTAGGGCGCTTGTAGGTGCCTGAGGCAGTTTTAACGTACACAACCCTGACATAATTGTCTTGTCCTGGGTATGTTTTGACAATGCGTCCTATTGGCCAACTCATCACAGGTATGTTGTCTTCTTTGACTAGCACCAGCATGCCTTCCTTAATGTTGGAATTGACGGATTTCCACTTGTGCCTGGCTTGCAGTTCTTGCAAGTATTCCTCCGACCATTGCTTCCAGAATCCTTGCTTTAGTCTGGATGCTAACTCCCAGCGCCTTACCAAGGATATTTCATTGCGGTCCGTGTTTACATCAGGGGGAGCAGTCAACGTTTCCCCAATCAGAAAGTGTGCTGGAGTGAGGGCGGTTGTGTCCGTTGGATCGTTTGACATGGGTGTGATTGGGCGAGAATTGAGGATTGCCTCAATTTCGATAATCACCGTATTTAATTCTTCAAATGTTAGAGATGCGGTATTGGTTGTGGTGACCAAAAGTCTTTTTGCAGACTTGACCGCAGCCTCCCATAGCCCTCCAAACGATGGCGCGCGTGGTGGAATAAATTTGAAGGCAACTTGTTTTTTGTTGCACTGATTGATGATCTCGGCTTGGCTCTTTTCGCCAAATATTGATCCTTTCAGTTCCTTCAGCTGGTTGTTTGCTCCAACGAAGTTAGTTGCATTGTCACAATGAATTGTTTGACACTTGCCTCGACGGCTTAAGAAGCGTCGTAAGGCTCCCAAAAAGGCGTCTGTTGTTAGATCACTAACCAGCTCAAGGTGTACTGCCTTGGTGGCGAAGCAACAGAAAACAGCTATGTATGTTTTGTGTGGTCGCTTTCCTCGAAGTTTATGATAAATCCATATTGGTCCGCAGTTATCTACGCCTGTTGTAAGAAATGTGCGTGTTGGTGTTACTCGATCGGCTGGCAAATTACCCATAATTTGGTTCATTAACTTGGGCCTTGCCTTGTTGCATGTCACGCAATTGTGAATGATATTCCTTGACATTGTTTTGTCGTTGAGGATCCAATATTGTTGTCTAGCGGTTGCTCGTAAGGAGTGGGGACCGCAATGCATATTGTCATCATGCAGATCTTTCAACAGCATTTTTACTATTGGATCATTGTAGGGCAGCAGAATCTGGTGCCTTGCATTGTAAGGGAGTGGGGCTTGATCCAATCTGCCACCAACTCGTAAAAGTCCGTCGGATCCTTGTAGGGGGGACAGCGATGAAATAGAACTCATTTTTTCCACCATATTGTGACGCTGCAGCGATTTTAGCTCAAAAGCAAATTCCACTTGTTGTATTGTCCTCAAAATTACGTTGCGAGCGTGATTCAATTCCTCGACGCTTAGAGTGACAGTTGCTGATCTCTGTTTGTTGTAGCAGAAGCGTAACATGTAAGCTACAATGCGTTGTAACTTGTAGAACGAATGACTGTGTCTGCAAGGGTACAATTCCTCACCTATTGTAGATGGGGATATTGCCAGGCTTATATGTTTTGTTTTCCTTTACAGATTGCTCGGAATGATGTTGGGTATGGTTGCCCATTTATCTGGAGACCCATGCAGGAACAGTGGTCCATATAGCCATAGATTATGCTCAGGTAATATACGTGCAGATATTCCTCTTGAAAGAACATCCGCTGCGTTGTTAGCGGATGACACATGATGCCATTGATTTTGGTTTGTTAGTGCTTGGATCTTAGCTATCCGGTTGGCCACAAATGTATGGAATGTGGAGGCAGCTGCATTGATCCATGACAGGACGACCGTAGAATCTGACCAAAAGTATCCTGGTACTGTGTTGGAGTTCGAGTTGAGGTCCCGTCGAATTGTTTCCGCGAGCTCAGCACCCAATAGTGCAACACAAAGTTCTAGTCGCGGGAGTGACTGCTTTGCCGTTGGGGCTACTCGAGATTTTGAGCATAGCAACCGCACAGAAATTTGTTTATTCTTGTACGTTGCGCGAACGTATATTGCTGCGCCATAAGCGCGTTCCAATGCATCCACAAATGTGTGCAGTTCCTTTGTGACTGGAACCTTTCCGTCGTATAAATGTCGGGGAATTTGCATCGAATTTAGGCTCTTCAAGTCCTCTCGATAGTCCTTCCAGTCGTTCTGAAGGGATGTGGGTAATTCGTCATCCCAGTCGAATTTGTCTTCCCAGAGTCGTTGCATGAAGATTTTGGCTCTCACAACGACGGGAGCGAATAAGCCAAGGGGATCGAAGATTTGTGCCAGCTCAGAGCAAACGACACGCTTAGTTATTTTCGTAGCTGTGCTGCTCTGAGCGCGGCCACAAAGTTGGTCTCATTTTGGCATCCAAATAAGACCCAATGTCTTGATCTTATAACTTTCCACTGTATCCTCGAAGTTTACTTCGCTTGCAATGTCGTCCTTTTGTATCCCTTGCAACAGTTGCAGTTAAATCCATTGGGACGCAGGATCTTTAACAACTCTTCTCGAATTTGGACCGCTTCTTGGACTGAGTCTGCTTATGTGAGGCAGTCGTCTACGTAGAAGTCATTTATTTATTTAGTGGCTCCTACTGGTGATTTGTCCATATGTGTTGCGCCCAAGTGATTCAGAAACTTTGTTGCTAAAAATTGAGCTGAGGCCGTGCCGTATGTTACTGTTTTGAGTCTATAGTACCTTAACTGCTCCTTGAGATTGTTTCTCCAAACAATCATCTGGTGAAATTGTTTCTCTGGATTGATCCAAATCTGGCGGTACATTTTTTCAATGTCCGCAGTGAACACATATTTGTGTGTTCTGAATCTTAACAAGATTGACATTAGGCCACTTTGCACCGTGGGTCCTACATGCGATATGTCGTTAAGTGACTTTCCTGTCGATGTCTTGCAGGATGCATCAAAAACTACTCTTAGCTTTGTAGTGCTGCTATCTGGTTTTTGCACACAATGATGAGGGATGAAGTAATGACTTCTGGAAATCTGTTGTGGTGACACTTCTTTCATGTGATCCTCATATTCTGACATGAACGCTGCATATTGCTTCCAAGTATCTGCAGAAGCTCTGCGCTCCGAAGATAAAAATCGTCTTGTCGCAATCTCCATGGAATCTCCCAGGGCTGAATAGTGTTCAGAAAATGGAATCTTCACAATGAGTCGGCCGTCCACTACTACCTGCAAATTCTCCAAAAAATGCTTTTCGCAATGGGCCTCAACAGGTGTTCGGTGTTTCTCTGCTGTTTCCATGTTGTCCAGTGTCCAAAATCGCTCTAATAGTTCATTAGTTTCCTCATTAGTTGCTGCCGCACAAATGACTGATGATTCATTTGCTGCCTTAACTTTTCCTGCAACAATCCAACCGAATTCGGTCTTTTGCATAATTGGTCCAGAATGTAATATTCTGTGTTGCTGAGGGAGCAGTATTGAGTAATAATGCTCTGCTCCAATCAACAGATCGATTTTGCCTGGTTTGCTGAAGTACGGGTCAGCAAGTGGTAAGTTGCTCGGTATGATCCAACTCGAATCGTTGATCGCTTGGGCAGGTTGATCCGATATTATATTTGGTAGTACAAATGCTTCCATTCGCATCGTAAAATTGCTGTGTAGTGACTTAATTGTCACATTTACACGAGCTTTGCTGATCCTTGTATTTCCTCCGATGCCTTCAATCCGGAGAGTTGTGTCATGACGTTTTAGTGCCAGCATTGTCACTAGCCTTTCAGAAATGGCGTTGATCTGTGATCCAGAGTCCAGGAGTGCCTTGAATGTTGCCTGCTGTCCATTATTTGCTTGTACAACTACCTTGGCTGTTGCAAGTAAGTTGTAATTTTGGTTGTTAGCGGATGTCACAACTTGTGCGTGTGGCTCTGCTGCTGAAGCGATAGCGTTCTCCAAATGTAGCACAGTGTGGTGTTTCTTGTTGCATTTAAAACAACTGAACTTGCTAGGGTAAGCATTCGTCTTATGGTCATTTTTAAAACAGTTGACGCATAACCTTTGTCGTTGCACCTAATCAAGACGTTCGCTAACTGTTTTAGCGCGAAAGTCGTCACATTTGGATAAATAGTGACCTGTCTTTTTACAATAAAGACATCCTTTGGGTGCACTTGAAGTCGAGGCACATGTTGTATTTTTAGGCTCCTTCTTATAAGTCGCAGATGCCTTTTTTCCAGTAGCCATGACTCGAACTCGCTGTTTGAGGAACTGGAGCATGGTGTCCATGGCTGGATTTCCTTTGTGTTGCCCAATGATTGTTCATATAGGGTTTTGTTTGTGCCATCCAGTTTGTTCCTTAGGATGGATGGCAATGATGATTGGATCCCATGTTGAGATGTCAATCCCGAGTCCTTTCAACGAAGCTAATTACTCAACTGTTGTGATGTGCAGTTCTTTTAAAGACTTCACATCGTCGCTGCAGGTTTGTTGCAGCAGAGGACGATTTAATATCCTAGAAGCAATATCTCTAGGATTATTGTACGCATCAACTAAGATTTCCCATGCGAAGAGGTAATTTTCCTCCTTGAGATCAATGTGACGGATTAGTCTTTCCGCCTCTCCGATTACGCTGGTCTTGAGGTACCACATTTTACGTATGGTTGGCATTCTAGTTTCATGTATCATACATGAGAACATATCAAAGAACTGAGACCACTTGAATATATCACCATCAACTTTTGGAATGGAGATGCGTGGCAAGTTAATGTTATCGGACACCGTACTATTTGACTTGTCTGTCAGTACGTTCCTAACCTCAGCTTCTGCTAGTCAGTGGCGTCATAGCCTGCTTCCTCCGGGTCCTCAAGCTCCTCGTATATTTGGAAGTGGACCTCTTGAAGTTTTGCCCATAATGAGTTTACAATTTCTGCACTAAGGGGCTTGTGTTGAATGGCGCGATTTAATGACTCAATCATCGCCTTTTGCCGACGGCACAATGCAACTAGCTTGGCATTTGTGTTTGCTTTGGCATCAACAATTCCTGCAGCAATGGCGGTCCTTGGCTCCGTCCTATTGCTGCTAGACTGATCTGCAATATCAGCTTGTTCTTTTAAGTAAGTTCTGGTTTTTTGAACCAAATCGTGAACCTCTTCGGAGAACTTGTGGTATGGGTGAGACTCCTCTAACTTAGAGTTTTTGATCAAGACATTGTTGTTCTTGAAAATAGTTCACTTTTCTTCATGGATTTTGGCCTTGGCTTGGTAGTAGCCAGGTTTTGCCTTCCGCTCTGCTGGGTCCTTTTTTGTGTTCTTTATAAGCCTTGATACCTCCTGGCTTATTTCTTCCTGCGCATCTGGGACATCTTCCAATACGAGTGATTTCTCTGTGCTCATTTTATCGCCTTGTTGACAATGACTAAGCTACCAGAATCACGGTAGTTAGTTGTTGTATATAGCTCTTTGATTACCAAAGAAGAAGACAGGATCCTTCCTAGGAGTCCTGTGTCGGGGTCACCAAAATGTTTGTGTATATTTGTTTTGTAAGCATTCAGTACATAAACTGACTGCTAAAAAGGCGTCGCAACTAGCACTTGTAACTAGGTTGACTACGGAGGGGGAATTCCTTGATGATGAGTAAAATACTTGGTTTGTTGGTACAAAGTAAAGAACTGATTTTTATTCATGAAAGTAACAATATTTATAGGAAAAAATAGCTTAGTTTGCATAAGTGTAATATCAATATAAATTGGGTTATTGTAAACGCAGCAATTGCTTGCCAATGCAGAATTGCATATTGGCAATTTCCGCATTGACTGACCGCTGTTTTGGTAATTAGGTATATGTGTCGGTTTCGCTGTGATCAGCAGTTTTTTGTAGCTAAGACAATAATACGTATGGTATTGCATTTAATTGACCTCGTTAAATTATAATTGTCTGTCATATATTGTGTGTGCTGTAATTTTAATGTATATATAAAAACATAGGTCAGTATTTGACATAGTTAAATTGCACTTATTATTGTGTGTCATTTATGTGGGTTGTGACTTAAATGTATATACGCCTAAACATTCTCCCTGCCGTCGAACAGGTGTTCAACCATCATCTTGTCCTGCGGCTTGTGATGCGGCTGGATCAGGTGTATTGATGACTTCATTTCTGGGAACCGTTGGTTGCACAGTCCATAGGCGTTTCTTTCGCATTGCATAGGCACATAGCAATATGATAGAGATAGCTAAGGCAGCATACGATGCTATATGATTATGTAGGACTGAACTTGATTGATAAGGCAACTCTAGATTGTTCAGTGTTGCCAACTTCTGCTGTAATTCGTCCAGATCCTTGTCTTCTTGAACCTTGTAGTCTGAGATGTTAATATTTGTCGCAGGTACATGGGTGATGTTTGGCTTGATTAATTTGCCAAAGTGTGCGTAACTTGGCCTCACTTGACTTATGATAGTGCCAAACGTACTGATGCTAATCTCCAAGTTGCGTGCAGTACAACCAGATGATAATGAGAGTATTTCGGTGTCTACTAGCTGTATTGTGGATGGTGTTCCGTTGCATACGGCTTTCAGTTCCATTGCAGAATGTGTTGCAAAGATCCACCTGTTAGGTTGGTGTGTCTTTTCCCAAACCATCTTGGTGGTTCTGTGAGTTGTTTGACACACTGTTGGTGTCTTGTTGTTAAAGAGCTGAAACTCACAACGATTGTTTACACTGAACACAGCTTGGTGGTCAAAACATATGTATTCTTCATTTGGTAGTGTGAGGCAGCGTCGTAAATCATCTTGAGTCAATCCCATGAATTGATCCCTGTGGTTGTTAACTGCTATTATAGGTGTTTTAAGCTCAAACAATCTCCAATTTGTTGAGTCCCACACCGGAATCGGCACGATATTAAACAGCTCTAATTTTGATGTTGATACTAGCGGTAATATTACTCTGAATATTACCTGAGTGTCGGTAGCTGTTCCTTCTGCTCGCATTATTCTGTATAGTTGAATTACGTTGGATGATGTCACAGGCAACGTTTGATCTGGTGGCAAATGATCCCGTATTTGATCCAATTGATCCTTTAGTTGATTAGGAGAGATCAACGTTGGGCTGATTGTACAGTGGCGAATTCCTGTCAGAAGGTCCACTATTTCTGATTGCATGCGCTGAAGAGTGGCTGCCAGAAGTGTTAGTTGAGTTGTCAGTGCCAGGTAATTCTCGGTAAGATGTGCGCCTGTGTACCTTCCTCTGCTTTGGCTAAGGATAGCCACTTGTTGTTCAAGTAGTTTTATCCGTTTGTCCGATGTAGATCTGGTCTTCTTGACAACGTTGATAGTTGAATCAAGTACTGAAGTTTGATTTTTCAGTAAGTGCAGTATAAATGCTTCGTTGGTTTTTACCTCCTCTATGACTTTGGTCATTTTATTGGCCTAGTCCGAGTCTAAAACTCCAAACAGACTGTTTGCAATGTTGCCAACTGCATCAAATGGTGATCGGCGTTTTCGTGTGTGTTGCAAGAGTGCGTTTGCCATTTGTAATTCGTCGAATAGGTGCCGAAAATGCTGTGATATGGAATCACATGTGTGCACATTATTTAGTTCTGGGCAAATGTATTTTAACTCCTTTATTCCCAAATCGAATGTCTTCATATCGCGCCAGTAAGGTTCCAATTCATAATATATAATTATGGTCCAGTCGGAAATTGCTCTCTTTGTTGTTCCAATTTTTTCATAAAATATTCCAGGCTTTGTGTCGAACCTTTCCACGGACACCGACTGTGTCAGCACCAAGGGCAACATGAGAAGAAGAATTAGAATGGATGATGTGATTGTTGGCGACATAAGGCGTTTTCGCTGTACGGGTGGCGCATCATGGTTTTCTATGTCCTCTGTTTCGTTAATAGTTTGTTTTTTGGCCATGTCTTCTGGAAATAGTGGCGCAAGTCTGTTTTTAGGGCGCTTGTAGGTGCCTGAGGCAGTTTAAACGTCAACCACCCTGACATAATTGTCTTGTCCTGGGTATGTTTTGACAATGCGTCCCATAGGACAACTCATCACAGGTGTGTTGTCTTCTTTGACTAGCACTAGCATGCCTTCCTTAATGTTGGAATTGACGGATTTCCACTTGTGCCTGGCTTGCAGTTTTTGCAAGTATTCTTCCGACCATTGCTTCCAGAGTCCTTGCTTTAGTCTGGATACTAACTCCCAGCGCTTTAACAAGGATTTTTCATTGCGGTCCGTGTTTACATCAGGGGGAGCAGTCAACGTTTCCCCAATCAAAAAGTGTGCTGGAGTGAGGGCGGTTGTGTCCGTTGGATCGTCTGACATGGGTGTGATTGGGCGAGAATTGAGGATTGCTTCAATTTCGATAATCACCGTATTTAATTCTTCAAATATTAGAGATGCGGTATTGGTTGTGGTGACCAAAAGTCTTTTTGCAGACTTGACCGCAGCCTCCCATAGCCCTCCAAATTTTGATTGATGATCTCGGCTTGGCTCTTTTCGCCAAATATTGATCCTTTCAGTTCCTTCAGCTGGTTGTTTGCTCCAACGAAGTTAGTTGCATTGTCACAATGAATTGTTTGACACTTGCCTCGACGGCTTAAGAAGCGTCGTAAGGCTCCCAAAAAGGCGTCTGTTGTTAGATCACTAACCAGCTCAAGGTGTACTGCCTTGGTGGCGAAGCAACAGAAAACAGCTATGTATGTTTTGTGTGGTCGCTTTCCTCGAAGCTTATGATAAATCCATATTGGTCCGCAGTAATCTACGCCTGTTGTAAGAAATGTGCGTGTTGGTGTTACTCGATCGGCTGGCAAATTACCCATAATTTGGTTCATTAACTTGGGCCTTGCCTTGTTGCATGTCACGCAATTGTGAATGATATTCCTTGACATTGTTTTGTCGTTGAGGATCCAATATTGTTGTCTAGCGGTTGCTCGTAAGGAGTGGGGACCGCAATGCATATTGTCATCATGCAGATCTTTCAACAGCATTTTTACTATTGGATCATTGTAGGGCAGCAGAATCTGGTGCCTTGCATTGTAAGGGAGTGGGGCTTGATCCAATCTGCCACCAACTCGTAAAAGTCCGTCGGATCCTTGTAGGGGGGACAGCGATGAAATAGAACTCATTTTTTCCACCATATTGTGACGCTGCAGCGATTTTAGCTCAAAAGCAAATTCCACTTGTTGTATTGTCCTCAAAATTACGTTGCGAGCGTGATTCAATTCCTCGACGCTTAGAGTGACAGTTGCTGATCTCTGTTTGTTGTAGCAGAAGCGTAACATGTAAGCTACAATGCGTTGTAACTTGTGGAACGAATGACTGTGTCTGCAAGTGTACAATTCCTCACCTATTGTAGATGGGGATATTGCCAGGCTTATATGTTTTGTTTTCCTTTACAGATTGCTCGGAATGATGTTGGGTATGGTTGCCCATTTATCTGGAGACCCATGCAGGAACAGTGGTCCATATAGCCATAGATTATGCTCAGGTAATATACGTGCAGATATTCCTCTTGAAAGAACATCCGCTGCGTTGTTAGCGGATGACACATGATGCCATTGATTTTGGTTTGTTAGTGCTTGGATCTTAGCTATCCGGTTGGCCACAAATGTATGGAATGTGGAGGCAGCTGCATTGATCCATGACAGGACGACCGTAGAATCTGACCAAAAGTATCCTGGTACTGTGTTGGAGTTCGAGTTGAGGTCCCGTCGAATTGTTTCCGCGAGCTCAGCACCCAATAGTGCAACACAAAGTTCTAGTCGCGGGAGTGACTGCTTTGCCGTTGGGGCTACTCGAGATTTTGAGCATAGCAACCGCACAGAAATTTGTTTATTCTTGTACGTTGCGCGAACGTATATTGCTGCGCCATAAGCGCGTTCCAATGCATCCACAAATGTGTATGTGAGAAGTCATTTATTTATTTAGTGGCTCTTACTGGTGATTTGTCCAGATGTGTTGCGCCCAAGTGATTCAGAAACTTTGTTGCTAAAAATGGAGCTGAGGCCGTGCCGTATGTTACTGTTTTGAGTCTATAGTACCTTAACTGCTCCTTGAGATTGTTTCTCCAAACAATCATCTGGTGAAATTGTTTCTCTGGATTGATCCAAATCTGGCGGTACATTTTTTCAATGTCCGCAGTGAACACATATTTGTGTGTTCTGAATCTTAACAAGATTGACATTAGGCCACTTTGCACCGTGGGTCCTACATGCGATATGTCGTTAAGTGACTTTCCTGTCGATGTCTTGCAGGATGCATCAAAAACTACTCTTAGCTTTGTAGTGCTGCTATCTGGTTTTTGCACACAATGATGAGGGATGAAGTAATGACTTCTGGAAATCTGTTGTGGTGACACTTCTTTCATGTGATCCTCATATTCTGACATGAACGCTGCATATTGCTTCCAAGTATCTGCAGAAGCTCTGCGCTCCGAAGATAAAAATCGTCTTGTCGCAATCTCCATGGAATCTCCCAGGGCTGAATAGTGTTCAGAAAATGGAATCTTCACAATGAGTCGGCCGTCCACTACTAACTGCAAATTCTCCAAAAAATGCTTTTCGCAATGGGCCTCAACAGGTGTTCGGTGTTTCTCTGCTGTTTCCATGTTGTCCAGTGTCCAAAATCGCTCTAATAGTTCATTAGTTTCCTCATTAGTTGCTGCCGCACAAATGACTGATGATTCATTTGCTGCCTTAACTTTTCCTGCAACAATCCAACCGAATTCGGTCTTTTGCATAATTGGTCCAGAATGTAATATTCTGTGTTGCTGAGGGAGCAGTATTGAGTAATAATGCTCTGCTCCAATCAACAGATCGATTTTGCCTGGTTTGCTGAAGTACGGGTCAGCAAGTGGTAAGTTGCTCGGTATGATCCAACTCGAATCGTTGATCGCTTGGGCAGGTTGATCCGATATTATATTTGGTAGTACAAATGCTTCCATTCGCATCGTAAAATTGCTGTGTAGTGACTTAATTGTCACATTTACACGAGCTTTGCTGATCCTTGTATTTCCTCCGATGCCTTCAATCCGGAGAGTTGTGTCATGACGTTTTAGTGCCAGCATTGTCACTAGCCTTTCAGAAATGGCGTTGATCTGTGATCCAGAGTCCAGGAGTGCCTTGAATGTTGCCTGCTGTCCATTATTTGCTTGTACAACTACCTTGGCTGTTGCAAGTAAGTTGTAATTTTGGTTGTTAGCGGATGTCACAACTTGTGCGTGTGGCTCTGCTGCTGAAGCGATAGCGTTCTCCAAATGTAGCACAGTGTGGTGTTTCTTGTTGCATTTAAAACAACTGAACTTGCTAGGGCAAGCATTCGTCTTATGGTCATTTTTAAAACAGTTGACGCATAACCTTTGTCGTTGCACCCAATCAAGACGTTCGCTAACTGTTTTAGCGCGAAAGTCGTCACATTTGGATAAATAGTGACCTGTCTTTTTACAATAAAGACATCCTTTGGGTGCACTTGAAGTCGAGGCACATGTTGTATTTTTAGGCTCCTTCTTATAAGTCGCAGATGCCTTTTTTCCAGTAGCCATGACTCGAACTCGCTGTTTGAGGAACTGGAGTATGGTGTCCATGGCTGGATTTCCTTTGTGTTGCCCAATGATTGTTCATATAGGGTTTTGTTTGTGCCATCCAGTTTGTTCCTTAGGATGGCAATGATGATTGGATCCCATGTTGAGATGTCAATCCCGAGTCCTTTCAACGAAGCTAATTACTCAACTGTTGTGATGTGCAGTTCTTTTAAAGACTTCACATCGTCGCTGCAGGTTTGTTGCAGCAGAGGACGATTTAATATCCTAGAAGCAATATCTCTAGGATTATTGTACGCATCAACTAAGATTTCCCATGCGAAGAGGTAATTTTCCTCCTTGAGATCAATGTGACGGATTAGTCTTTCCGCCTCTCCGATTACGCTGGTCTTGAGGTACCACATTTTACGTATGGTTGGCATTCTAGTTTCATGTATCATACATGAGAACATATCAAAGAACTGAGACCACTTGAATATATCACCATCAACTTTTGGAATGGAGATGCGTGGCAAGTTAATGTTATCGGACACCGTACTATTTGACTTGTCTGTCAGTACGTTCCTAACCTCAGCTTCTGCTAGTCAGTGGCGTCATAGCCTGCTTCCTCCGGGTCCTCAAGCTCCTCGTATATTTGGAAGTGGACCTCTTGAAGTTTTGCCCATAATGAGTTTACAATTTCTGCACTAAGGGGCTTGTGTTGAATGGCGCGATTTAATGACTCAATCATCGCCTTTTGCCGACGGCACAATGCAACTAGCTTGGCATTTGTGTTTGCTTTGGCATCAACAATTCCTGCAGCAATGGCGGTCCTTGGCTCCGTCCTATTGCTGCTAGACTGATCTGCAATATCAGCTTGTTCTTTTAAGTAAGTTCTGGTTTTTTGAACCAAATCGTGAACCTCTTCGGAGAACTTGTGGTATGGGTGAGACTCCTCTAACTTAGAGTTTTTGATCAAGACATTGTTGTTCTTGAAAATAGTTCACTTTTCTTCATGGATTTTGGCCTTGGCTTGGTAGTAGCCAGGTTTTGCCTTCCGCTCTGCTGGGTCCTTTTTGTGTTCTTTATAAGCCTTGATACCTCCTGGCTTATTTCTTCCTGCGCATCTGGGACATCTTCCAATACGAGTGATTTCTCTGTGCTCATTTTATCGCCTTGTTGACAATGACTAAGCTACCAGAATCACGGTAGTTAGTTGTTGTATATAGCTCTTTGATTACCAAAGAAGAAGACAGGATCCTTCCTAGGAGTCCTGTGTCGGGGTCACCAAAATGTTTGTGTATATTTGTTTTGTAAGCATTCAGTACATAAACTGACTGCTAAAAAGGCGTCGCAACTAGCACTTGTAACTAGGTTGACTACGGAGGGGGAATTCCTTGATGATGAGTAAAATACTTGGTTTGTTGGTACAAAGTAAAGAACTGATTTTTATTCATGAAAGTAACAATATTTATAGGAAAAAATAGCTTAGTTTGCATAAGTGTAATATCAATATAAATTGGGTTATTGTAAACGCAGCAATTGCTTGCCAATGCAGAATTGCATATTGGCAATTTCCGCGTTGACTGACCGCTGTTTTGGTAACTAGGTATATGTGTCGGTTTCGCTGTGATCAGCAGTTTTTTGTAGCTAAGACAATAATACGTATGGTATTGCATTTAATTGACCTCGTTAAATTATAATTGTCTGTCATATATTGTGTGTGCTGTAATTTTAATGTATATATAAAAACATAGGTCAGTATTTGACATAGTTAAATTGCACTTATTATTGTGTGTCATTTATGTGGGTTGTGACTTAAATGTATATACGCCTAAACATTCTCCCTGCCGTCGAACAGGTGTTCAACCATCATCTTGTCCTATTGTGAATCGTCTTGGTGATGCGGCTGGATCAGGTGTATTGATGACTTCATTCCTGGGAACCGTTGGTTGCACAGTCCATAGGCGTTTCTTTCGCATTGCATAGGCACATAGCAATATGATAGAGATAGCTAAGGCAGCATACGATGCTATATGATTATGTAGGACTGAACTTGATTGATAAGGCAACTCTAGATTGTTCAGTGTTGCCAACTTCTGCTGTAATTCGTCCAGATCCTTGTCTTCTTGAACCTTGTAGTCTGAGATGTTAATATTTGTCGCAGGTACATGGGTGATGTTTGGCTTGATTAATTTGCCAAAGTGTGCGTAACTTGGCCTCACTTGACTTATGATAGTGCCAAACGTACTGATGCTAATCTCCAAGTTGCGTGCAGTACAACCAGATGATAATGAGAGTATTTCGGTGTCTACTAGCTGTATTGTGGATGGTGTTCCGTTGCATACGGCTTTCAGTTCCATTGCAGAATGTGTTGCAAAGATCCACCTGTTAGGTTGGTGTGTCTTTTCCCAAACCATCTTGGTGGTTCTGTGAGTTGTTTGACACACTGTTGGTGTCTTGTTGTTAAAGAGCTGAAACTCACAACGATTGTTTACACTGAACACAGCTTGGTGGTCAAAACATATGTATTCTTCATTTGGTAGTGTGAGGCAGCGTCGTAAATCATCTTGAGTCAATCCCATGAATTGATCCCTGTGGTTGTTAACTGCTATTATAGGTGTTTTAAGCTCAAACAATCTCCAATTTGTTGAGTCCCACACCGGAATCGGCACGATATTAAACAGCTCTAATTTTGATGTTGATACTAGCGGTAATATTACTCTGAATATTACCTGAGTGTCGGTAGCTGTTCCTTCTGCTCGCATTATTCTGTATAGTTGAATTACGTTGGATGATGTCACAGGCAACGTTTTATCTGGTGGCAAATGATCCCGTATTTGATCCAATTGATCCTTTAGTTGATTAGGAGAGATCAACGTTGGGCTGATTGTACAGTGGCGAATTCCTGTCAGAAGGTCCACTATTTCTGATTGCATGCGCTGAAGAGTGGCTGCCAGAAGTGTTAGTTGAGTTGTCAGTGCCAGGTAATTCTCGGTAAGATGTGCGCCTGTGTACCTTCCTCTGCTTTGGCTAAGGATAGCCACTTGTTGTTCAAGTAGTTTTATCCGTTTGTCCGATGTAGATCTGGTCTTCTTGACAACGTTGATAGTTGAATCAAGTACTGAAGTTTGATTTTTCAGTAAGTGCAGTATAAATGCTTCGTTGGTTTTACCTCCTCTATGACTTTGGTCATTTTATTGGCCTAGTCCGAGTCTAAAACTCCAAACAGACTGTTTGCAATGTTGCCAACTGCATCAAATGGTGATCGGCGTTTTCGTGTGTGTTGCAAGAGTGCGTTTGCCATTTGTAATTCGTCGAATAGGTGCCGAAAATGCTGTGATATGGAATCACATGTTTGCACATTATTTAGTTCTGGGCAAATGTATTTTAACTCCTTTATTCCCAAATCGAATGTCTTCATATCGCGCCAGTAAGGTTCCAATTCATAATATATAATTATGGTCCAGTCGGAAATTGCTCTCTTTGTTGTTCCAATTTTTTCATAAAATATTCCAGGCTTTGTGTCGAACCTTTCCACGGACACCGACTGTGTCAGCACCAAGGGCAACATGAGAAGAAGAATTAGAATGGATGATGTGATTGTTGGCGACATAAGGCGTTTTCGCTGTACGGGTGGCGCATCATGGTTTTCTATGTCCTCTGTTTC
Organism: Scaptomyza flava; assembly: GCA_030179655.1. Classification (NCBI taxonomy): domain Eukaryota; kingdom Metazoa; phylum Arthropoda; class Insecta; order Diptera; family Drosophilidae; genus Scaptomyza; species Scaptomyza flava. Next base: position 26,488,092 of record JARNME010000029.1, on the reverse strand, counting down.
GTTAATAGTTTGTTTTTTGGCCATGTCTTCTGGAAATAGTGGCGCAAGTCTGTTTTTAGGGCGCTTGTAGGTGCCTGAGGCAGTTTAAACGTCAACCACCCTGACATAATTGTCTTGTCCTGGGTATGTTTTGACAATGCGTCCCATAGGACAACTCATCACAGGTGTGTTGTCTTCCTTGACTAGCACTAGCATGCCTTCCTTAATGTTGGAGTTGACGGATTTCCACTTGTGCCTGGCTTGCAGTTCTTGCAAGTATTCTTCCGACCATTGCTTCCAGAGTCCTTGCTTTAGTCTGGATACTAACTCCCAGCGCTTTAACAAGGATTTTTCATTGCGGTCCGTGTTTACATCAGGGGGAGCAGTCAACGTTTCCCCAATCAAAAAGTGTGCTGGAGAGAGGGCGGTTGTGTCCGTTGGATCGTCTGACATGGGTGTGATTGGGCGAGAATTGAGGATTGCTTCAATTTCGATAATCACCGTATTTAATTCTTCAAATATTAGAGATGCGGTATTGGTTGTGGTGACTGTTGGAGCAGAACAAGTATATTAATAGTTTGTAGACATAGCTTAAGTTAGTTTAAGAGAGAAAATGAATTCGCTCGTAAGCTATGAAATGTTTTAGGACGATCGGCAATCTGCCGAAGGCGAATTTGTGTTGCGTGTGGCCGTCTGTGGCCCACGCAATTGTATTAGGCGAAGCTAATTTTAATTGTCGAAAATCACTTGAAGCCACCACATTAAACTCGTTGTCAATTTAAAGAAATAACCGCGTCTCAATTTTTGTAATTTGTACGAATATAAATCCAAAAATGATTAGATTTTTCATTGGCGCCCGAGCAGGGACTTCGGTTATTTCAATTTGTTGTTTGTTTCGCGGTGGTGGCTCAAGTCTCGAGTGTGATAAAAAATCACACATTTTCGCTGATTTGGATTTGCTGCTTTACCCTTTGGACTGTGCCATTTTCGACGCTGCTTATTTTGGATTTTGTTGCTTTGCCCCTTTGGACTTAGCCATCTTGGACGCTGCAAAATCAGGATTGTCCATGGAGAATAAAGGAAGAACACTTTCTATTGAATCGCTAGAAAGTCTCCAGGTATTCTGTGCCAAAAATTGAGCTTAAAAATTTTACCTGGTTTTGTCGCTGCCATCGACATAAATATCAAAATTTGTGATTCTTATATGTATGTACATACGTTCAAACACGTAGAAACAGCTCAATTTCTGGGACTTTGTGTATTTGATTTAAATAAACAAAACGGCAACATATTTTCATACATATATAAAAGTGAATAAATAAAAATTCAATACAAGAAACAAAATTAAGGTTTCAAACGGTGGTCTATTTATTGCGTTTCATATAGTTCGTGTGCTTGTGCAACTGCAAAGTGTTTTTTGTTTTCGCTTCTCAACTAATCGCTACGTAACAATAAATGTACATACATTAAAACATATGTTTGCACTCGCACATACACACAAACTTATGTTAAACAATTTTGTGCATTAACCTCTGATTGTTCGCTCGTTCGTTAACCTTTCTTCGCTCTTTGCTTGCGCTTGCATTTATTCTATACATTGGTTTGTCTAGGCGTGCGCTCGCGCCAAATTTTGCCGCTTGTTCTTTTCATCCCCGCTTTGCTTGCGGAGCAAGCTTGGCTTGATCGTCTGTTCGTTTTTGTGCGCGCGTTCGCTCCAAATTATCTCTTTACTTTGTTTAACCCCCCGCACCCCGCATATTTTACAGCTGTACCCACAAAGTGGCTGCTTGACTTGCTTATTCTGCGTGTGTGTGTTCAATAAGCAAGCTTGGCGTTTTGTTAAATATTCACAGTGCGTGCGTTAGGGTAGCTCACAAAGTGTGCCGAACTTTTTTCTGCGTTTGTTAAAGGTTGTTTTTAGTCAGCTTAAATATGTCTGAATCAGATAAACTGTCACTCGAAAAGCCAGCAGCATCTAAGTCTAATGTAAAGTTAACATTATGTTTGCAGAAGTTTGATAAAGTTAGTGCTGACATTGCTCGCATGCAAACAGAGTTAGCATGTCGATTAGAATTATTAGAAGGGTATGTTGAAAAGGCTATGAATTTACAGGCAGAGCTGGACAGTTTAAATCCAGCTTACGAAAGCAGAGGGCCGCTAGAGGATTTGTGTGTCATTACAAAAGCGTTGTTTATGAATGCAATTAAGCCGCGATTCGACACACAGGTACAACATGATTGCTCAATGAATTCGAGCCAGCGATCTCAACTGCCTAAAATGCGTCTACCGAAATTTAGTGGTAAACATTCGGAGTTTAGAAACTTTATGTGCCTTTTCGAGAGTCTCGTGGATGACGATGCGTCATTAACAAACGTTGAAAAATTTAACCATTTAGTTTCTTGTTTGTCAGATGAAGCATTGGGTGTAGTTAAGCCATATCAGCTAACAGATTGTAACTACCCTAAGGCCCTTGCTAGTCTAAAGTCAGTTTACGACAATAAATGCCTTATATTTTTTTCTTGATTTCTCAATTGCTTGATTTGCCAAGCATGACCAAACCATCTGCGACGAGTTTAAGATCGATAATAGATACAGTGTCTGCTATATATGCATCGCTGTCGTCTTTGGGTGACGACAAAGACATTGCTAATGCAATGATTATTCATATGGTCATGGCTAAGGCAGACCATGTGACCAAATCTCGTTTTGAGGAGCAGCTTGATTATGATAAGCTGCCATCTTGGGAAAATTGTGCTAAACAGTTGAATAGGAGGTATCAATACTTCACAGCAGAGGAGTCCACTCGTGACAAGTCAAAAGTGCGCAATGAAGTGAGAAAGCCTCAACAAAAATCTTCATTTGCATGTGCTAGCCCAGCGCATAAGTCGTCGTCTGCATGTACTTATTGCAAGTCTGCAGATCACAATATATATTCTTGTCCGTCATTCAGTGCTATTTCTGTGATGCAAAGATTTGAGTACGTCAAAACTCACAAGATGTGTCTGAACTGTTTAACCGTGGGACACATAGTTTCGAACTGCAAGGCGTCGAAGTGTCGTGTGTGTTCAAAGCCTCATCACTCTTTGCTTCATAGGTATAACACACCAGTACAAAGTGAGGCAGCTGCACTTCAAGCCTCAACTTCAGAGGCATACGTTGGTCACATGCGTAATGCAGATCAAGTCGTTCTTGCTACCGCCGTGGTAAATATAAAAGATAGATTCGGACAGTTGCATCCAGCACGAGTGTTGCTGGACAGTGGCTCGCAGATAAATTTGATGTCTGAGAGCATGGCCCAGAGGCTACGGCTTAAACGCGAGCCAACTTCCCTTGCCATCTCAATGGTAGGTGGGGCAACCACTAATAGCAACAATAAGATTTGTGCATCAGTTCAATCTCGTTTGAACTCCCACACGTTTTCCGCTGAGTGCTGGGTACTGAAATCGATATCCACATCTCAGCCTGGACATATTGAATTGGAAAATTCCAAAAAATATTAAGTTGGCAGATCCCGAATTCTATAAGCCAGCGAAGGTAGATGTGCTATTGGGAGCGGAATTGTTTTATCGATTATTGTGCGTTGGGCAAATAAAACTACATTCCGAGCTGCCCATCATGCAAAAAACATTGTTCGGCTGGATTGTAGCGGGCAAATATACTGGACTAGTGCCTCGGCAACAGTATAGTAATAGTTCGGTAGATCAAGTTTCTATCTGTTCTCTCGACTCTATAGTTAATCGCTTTTGGGAATCGGATCAATGTCCAATCGAGTCGAAGGCTGCCCGACAAAAAGCTGAACAGCAGGCCTGTGAATTGCACTTCACAAAAACTGTGCAACGGTTACCGGTTACCGGTCGCTTTCAAGTTAATCTTCCATTTAAGACCGATCCCAAGGTTCTTGGCCTGTCCTTTCAAACTGCTGAAAGGCGTTTTTTGCAACTTGAGCGCAAACTGTCAAGGGATGAAACCCTCAAAAATATGTATCATGACTTCATGAAAGAGTATTTGGATTTGGGACATATGTCCATTCTGAAGTCTGCTCCTCCATTACTACATTCCTCATCAATGCGTTCTGCGACCTGAAAGTACCTCAACCAAGCTTCGAGTTGTTTTTGACGCGTCTAGCAAAACATCAACAGCAGTTTCGCTCAACGAAACACTTATGGTGGGGCCAACGATTCAGAGGGAGTTGTATTCAACGTTGGTCAACTTTCGGTTGAACAAATATGCCGTAACCGCCGATATTTCAAAAATGTATAGGCAGATAAATGTTTCTGAGCAAGACAGAAACTTTCAACTGGTCTTGTGGAGAGAAAATACATCGCAAGGTCTACAGGCATACAGGTTGAATACCGTTACATATGGTACAGCGTCAGCACCCTTTCTGGCTGTACGTTGTTTATACGAATTGGCAAATATATACGCACAATCACATCCCATTGGTGCGAAAGTAATTAAAAATTGTTTTTATGTCGACGATATGCTGGCAGGTGCAGACAGTTTAAAAGAACTGGACACCATTTGCAGCCAGGTTAGTGACATATTGTCCGAAGGAGGATTTCCACTGGCCAAGTGGGCTTCCAATTGCCAGAATCGGTCTGGTGACAGGAACGCCAGTGGAGAAATTTGTATAAAAATTGATGAGCAAAGCTCGGTTAAGACGCTTGGAATGCGTTGGGCACCTCAAGAGGATGTCTTTAAATATCATCTTGACGTGGATAGTTTTGCCTCCCTTAAACCAACCAAACGTAACATCTTGTCTATAGCCTCTCGTTTGTTTGACCCTCTTGAATTATTGTGTCCAATTGTCACTAAGGCAAAAATGTTGTTGCAGGAGTTATGGAGGCTCAAGGTAGATTGGGATGAGGCAATCCCTATGAATCTACACACTGCGTGGAACAAGTTTACCACGACTTTGCGTGATTTGCACAAAATTTCGATCCCTCGGTACGTGTGTCTGTCTTTGTACCAAAGTATTCAAGTCCACGGCTTTGCTGACGCCTCCAGTCAAGCCTATGGTTGTTGCATTTACGTGCGAACAGTCAACAATGAAGGCGTTGGCGTTTCTTTGCTCACGGCAAAATCTAGGGTAGCTCCACTTAGTGTTAAAACAATACCCCGGTTAGAGCTTTGTGCAGCACTTTTGATGGCCAAACTTTGGCAACAAATGTCGATCACGATGACCAAATTCACGATAGACAGCGTGAATTTCTGGTCAGACTCGCAGGTCACACTATATTGGTTAGAGCGTGATTCGGGTACGTTGGGTACATTTGTCGCGAATCGAGTTTCAGAAACCCAAGAGTTGTCAACTGGAGTAATGTGGCGTCACGTTCCAACGGATTCTAATCCAGCAGACTTAGTTTCACGAGGAACGGATATTAACGAAATTGTGAGTTCCTTGTGGTTCAATGGACCAAGTTTTTTAATGGCGGAAAAGGATCGATGGCCTCAACTGCATCAGTTTGAGATAGCGTCAAAAGTTAAAACTTTTGAGGATAAAAAAGTGCAGTTGTGTGTGCACTGGGGGTATCTGGCGCTGACTCTAATTGCATTTTGCAACTGATAAGCCGTCAGTCAAGGTTTTCTAAGCTGGTCCGTATAATGGCTTATGTGCTTCGATTTTGTTTCAAGCAACTTAGAGGTGATTCGCTCGCTGTATCTGCTTCAGAAAGAAAAATTGGATTCTTGAAGCTGATCGCAGTCTTCCAAAGCACAACTTACGGCAGTGAGTTTAGCTTGTTAAAAAAATCGGCAGTATTAGCTCCAATGCTGCAAGCATTAAATCCATTTATTCATGAGACTGTGGAAAATGGTATTAAATGTGAATTAATTCGAGTAGGAGGGCGTTTGCTACATGGCCCTATTTCGTACGACGCTAAGTTCCCTTTGTTGTTACCAAAGAGTTCTGAATTCGTCAGTCTTTTCATTAGGTATTTGCACCTTAGGCACTACCAAGCTGGTGCCAAGGTCCTTGTTGGATTATTGAGGCAGCAAATTTGGGTGGTCAATGCCCGTAGCGCATGTACTGCAACTGTGAGAAGTTGCGTACACTGTTTTCGCTATAAGCCAAAATTATTGGGGCAAATCATGGGAAATCTGCCAGCAGATCGCCTCCGTGAAGGTCGGCCATTCAAGGTATCTGGTGTAGATTTCTGTGGGCCTTTTCATGTGAGCTGCAGGATTAGAGGTAGACCACCCGTAAAAATGTACGTTGCCGTTTTTGTTTGTTTCGCCTCAAAGGCAGTCCACTTGGAATTGGTAGCCGATCTGTCCACTGACGCTTTTTTAAATGTTTTTAAAAGGTTCATTGGGAGACTATGGCTGCCGGAGACGATGTACAGCGACAACGCGAAAAATTTTGTCGGAGCGAGCAACGTGCTGAGGGAGCTGCAAGCAGCGTTCCACCAGAGCGAGGAGAAGCTGCAGGAGTACGCAGCACAGAGAGCAGTGCAATGGAGGTTTATCCCTCTGAGGGCACCGCACTTCGGCGGGTTGTGGGAGGCAGCAGTGAAAGCTGCCAAACACAGGCTGGTGCGAGGAGCAGGCGACGCCAAGCTGACACCGGACGAGTTGAGCACGCATCTGGTGGATGTCGAAGCGTTGCTCAATTCCAGGCCGCTCGTGGCAAACACCAGCGATCCCAACGACGGGGAAGCAGTAACCCCAGGGCACTTGCTCATCGGGCAGCCTTTGCTGGGGCCGCCCACAAGGTGCGGGTGGCCGATATTAGGACTCCGGCCGGCGTCATAAAACGACCGGTACACAGGCTGGCACCACTTCCTTTACATGGATGTTGAAGACTGGAGCTCGTCAACGGGGCCGGAATGTTGGAGCAGAACAAGTATATTAATAGTTTGTAGACATAGCTTAAGTTAGTTTAAGAGAAAAAATGAATTCGCTCGTAAGCTATGAAAGCTTTTAGGACGATCGGCAATCTGCCGAAGGCGAATTTGTGTTGCGTGTGGCCGTCTGTGGCCCACGCAATTGTATTAGGCGAAGCTAATTTTAATTGTCGAAAATCACTTGAAGCCACCACATTAAACTCGTTGTCAATTTAAAAAAATAACCGCGTCTCAATTTTTGTAATTTGTACAAATATAAATCTAAAAATTATTAGATTTTTCAGTGACCAACAGTCTTTTTGCAGACTTGACCGCAGCCTCCCATAGCCCTCCAAACGATGGCGCGCGTGGTGGAATAAATTTGAAGGCAACTTGTTTTTTGCTGCACTGATTGATGATCTCGGCTTGGCTCTTTTCGCCAAATATTGATCCTTCCAGTTCCTTCAGCTGGTTGTTTGCTCCAACGAAGTTAGTTGCATTGTCACAATGAATTGTTTGACACTTGCCTCGACGGCTTAAGAAGCGTCGTAAGGCTCCCAAAAAGGCGTCTGTTGTTAGATCACTAACCAGCTCAAGGTGTACTGCCTTGGTGGCGAAGCAACAGAAAACAGCTATGTATGCTTTGTGTGGTCGCTTTCCTCGAAGCTTATGATAAATCCATATTGGTCCGCAGTAATCTACGCCTGTTGTAAGAAATGTGCGTGTTGGTGTTACCCGATCGGCTGGCAAATTACCCATAATTTGGTTCATTAACTTGGGCCTTGCCTTGTTGCATGTCACGCAATTGTGAATGATATTCCTTGACATTGTTTTGTCGTTGAGGATCCAATATTGTTGTCTAGCGGTTGCTCGTAAGGAGTGGGGACCGCAATGCATATTGTCATCATGCAGATCTTTCAACAGCATTTTTACTATTGGATCATTGTAGGGCAGCAGAATCTGGTGCCTTGCATTGTAAGGGAGTGGGGCTTGATCCAATCTGCCACCAACTCGTATAAGTCCGTCGGATCCTTGTAGGGGGGACAGCGATGAAATAGAACTCATTTTTTCCACCATATTGTGACGCTGCAGCGATTTTAGCTCAAAAGCAAATTCCACTTGTTGTATTGTCCTCAAAATTACGTTGCGAGCGTGATTCAATTCCTCGACGCTTAGAGTGACAGTTGCTGATCTCTGTTTGTTGTAGCAGAAGCGTAACATGTAAGCTACAATGCGTTGTAACTTGTGGAACGAATGACTGTGTCTGCAAGTGTACAATTCCTCACCTATTGTAGATGGGGATATTGCCAGGCTTATATGTTTTGTTTTCCTTTCCAGATTGCTCGGAATGATGTTGGGTATGGTTGCCCATTTATCTGGAGACCCATGCAGGAACAGTGGTCCATATAGCCATAGATTATGCTCAGGTAATATACGTGCAGATATTCCTCTTGAAAGAACATCCGCTGCGTTGTTAGCGGATGACACATGACGCCATTGATTTTGGTTTGTTAGTGCTTGGATCTTAGCTATCCGGTTGGCCACAAATGTATGGAATGTGGAGGCAGCTGCATTGATCCATGACAGGACGACCGTAGAATCTGACCAAAAGTATCCTGGTACTGTGTTGGAGTTCGAGTTGAGGTCCCGTCGAATTGTGTCCGCGAGCTCAGCACCCAATAGTGCAGCACAAAGTTCTAGTCGCGGGAGTGACTGCTTTGCCGTTGGGGCTACTCGAGATTTTGAGCATAGCAACCGCACAGAAATTTGTTAATTCTTGTACGATGCGCGACCATATATTGCTGCGCCATAAGCGCGTTCCGATGCATCCACAAATGTGTGCAGTTCCTTTGTGACTGGAACCTTTCCGTCGTATAAATGTTGGGGAATTTGCATCGAACTTAGGCTCTTCAAGTCCTCTCGATAGTCCTTCCAGTCGTTCTGAAGGGATGTGGGTAATTCGTCATCCCAGTCGAGTTTGTCTTCCCAGAGTCGTTGCATGAAGATTATGGCTTTCACAACGACGGGAGCGAATAAGCCTAGGGGATCGTTGATTTGTGCCAGCTCAGAGCAAACGACACGCTTAGTTATTTTCGAAGCTGTGCTGCTCTGAGCGCGGCCACAAAGTTGGTCTCATTTGGGCATCCAAATAAGACCCAATGTCTTGATCTTATAACTTTCCACTGTATCCTCGAAGTTTACTTCGCTTGCAATGTCGTCCTTTTGTATCCCTTGCAACAGTTGCAGTTAAATCCATTGGGACGCAGGATCTTTAACAACTCTTCTCGAATTTGGACCGCTTCTTGGACTGAGTCTGCTTATGTGAGGCAGTTTTCTACGTAGATGTCATTTATTTATTTAGTGGCTCCTACTGGTGATTTGTCCATATGTGTTGCGCCCAAGTGATTCAGAAACTTTGTTGCTAAAAATGGAGCTGAGGCCGTGCCGTATGTTACTGTTTTGAGTCTATAGTACCTTAACTGCTCCTTGAGATTGTTTCTCCAAACAATCATCTGGTGAAATTGTTTCTCTGGATTGATCCAAATCTGGCGGTACATTTTTTCAATGTCCGCAGTGAACACATATTTGTGTGTTCTGAATCTTAACAAGATTGACATTAGGCCACTTTGCACCGTGGGTCCTACATGCAATATGTCGTTAATTGACTTTCCTGTCCATGTCTTGCAGGATGCATCAAAAACTACTCTTAGCTTTGTAGTGCTGCTATCTGGTTTTTGCACACAATGATGAGGGATGAAGTAATGACTTCTGGGAATCTGTTGTGGTGACACTTCTTTCATGTGATCCTCATATTCTGACATGAACGCTGCATATTGCTTCCAAGTATCTGCAGAAGCTCTGCGCTCCGAAGATAAAAATCGTCTTGTCGCAATCTCCATGGAATCTCCCAGGGCTGAATAGTGTTCAGAAAATGGAATCTTCACAATGAGTCGGCCGTCCACTACTAACTGCAAATTCTCCAAAAAATGCTTTTCGCAATGGGCCTCAACAGGTGTTCGGTGTTTCTCTGCTGTTTCCATGTTGTCCAGTGTCCAAAATCGCTCTAATAGTTCATTAGTTTCCTCATTAGTTGCTGCCGCACAAATGACTGATGATTCATTTGCTGCCTTACTTTTTCCTGCAACAGAATGTAATATTCTGTGTTGCTGAGGGAGCAGTATTGAGTAATAATGCTCTGCTCCAATCAACAGATCGATTTTGCCTGGTTTGCTGAAGTACGGGTCAGCAAGTGGTAAATTGCTCGGTATGATCCAACTCGAATCGTTGATCGCTTGGGCAGGTTGATCCGATATTATATTTGGTAGTACAAATGCTTCCATTCGCATCGTAAAATTGCTGTGTAGTGACTTAATTGTCACATTTACACGAGCTTTGCTGATCCTTGTATTTCCTCCGATGCCTTCAATCCGGAGAGTTGTGTCATGACGTTTTAGTGCCAGCATTGTCACTAGCCTTTCAGAAATGACGTTGATCTGTGATCCAGAGTCCAGGAGTGCCTTGAATGTTGCCTGCTGTCCATTATTTGCTTGTACAACTACCTTGGCTGTTGCAAGTAAGTTGTAATTTTGGTTGTTAGCGGATGTCACAACTTGTGCGTGTGGCTCTGCTGCTGAAGCGATAGCGTTCTCCAAATGTAGCACAGTGTGGTGTTTCTTGTTGCATTTAAAACAACTGAACTTGCTAGGGTAAGCATTCGTCTTATGGTCATTTTTAAAACAGTTGACGCATAACCTTTGTCGTTGCACCCAATTAAGACGTTCGCTAACTGTTTTAGCGCGAAAGTCGTCACATTTGGATAAATAGTGACCTGTCTTTTTACAATAAAGACATCCTTTGGGTGCACTTGAAGACGAGGCACATGTTGTATTTTTAGGCTCCTTCTTATAAGTCGCAGATGCCTTTTTTCCAGTGGCCATGACTCGAACTCGCTGTTCGAGGAACTGGAGCATGGTGTCCATGGCTGGATTTCCTTTGTGTTACCCAATGATTGTTCATATAGGGTTTCCAGTTTGTTCCTTAGGATGGCAATGATGATTGGATCCCATGTTGAGATGTCAATCCCGAGTCCCTTTAACGAACCTAATGACTCAACTGTTGTGATGTGCAGTTCTTTCAAAGAATTCACATCATCGCTGCAGGTTTGTTGCAGCTGAAGACGATTCAATATCCTAGAAGCAATATCTCTAGGATTATTGTACGCATCAACTAAGATTTCCCATGCGAAGAGGTAATTTTCCTCCTTGAGATCAATATGACGGATTAGTCTTTCCGCCTCTCCGATTACGCTGGTCTTGAGGTACCACATTTTACGTATGGTTGGCATTCTAGTTTCATGTATCATACATGAGAACACATCAAAGAACTGAGACCTTTTAAGTACATCACCTTCAAATTTTGGAATGGAGATGCGTGGCAAGTTAATGTTATCGGACACCGTACTATTTGACTTGTCTGTCAGTACGTTCCTAACCTCAGCTTCTGCTAGTCAGTGGCGTCATAGCCTGATTCCTCCGGGTCCTCAAGCTCCTCGTATATTTGGAAGTGGACCTCTTGAAGTTTTGCCCATAATGAGTTTACAATTTCTGCACTAAGGGGCTTGTGTTGAATGGCGCGATTTAATGACTCAATAATCGCCTTTTGCCGACGGCACAATGCAACTAGCTTGGCATTTGTGTTTGCTTTGGCATCAACAATTCCTGCAGCAATGGCGGTCCTTGGCTCCGTCCTATTGCTGCTAGACTGATCTGCAATATCAGCTTGTTCTTTTAAGTAAGTTCTGGTTTTTTGAACCAAATAGTGAACTTCTTCGGAGAACTTGTGGTATGGGTGAGACTCCTCTAACTTAGAGTTTTTGATCAAGACGTTGTTGTTCTTGAAAATAGTTCAATTTTTTCTTGGTAGTAGCCAGGTTTTGCCTTCCGCTCTGCTGGGTCCTTTTTTGTGTTCTTTATAAGCCTTGATACCTCCTGGCTTATTTCTTCCTGCGCATCTAGGAAATCTTCCAATACGAGTGATTTCTCTGTGCTCATTTTGTCGCCTTGTTGACAATGATTAAGCTACCAGAATCACGTTTGTTATGTTGTTGTATATAGCTCGTTGATTACTCCCGACCCGGTGGCAGTGTTTTATTCGCTCTGCCTGAGCTGGATTATGATTCTATTCACAACCGTGTGGTGTGGTCGAAGGAATAGCGAGCTAAATGTTGTAGACAGGATCCATCCTAGGAGTCCTTTGTCGGGGTCACCAAAATGTTGTATTTGTTTTGTAAGCATTCAGTTCATAAACTGACTGCTAAAAAGGCGTCGCAACTGGCACTTGTAACTAGTTGGACTACGGAGGGGGAATTCCTTGGTGATGAGTAAAATACTTGGTTTGTTGAAACAAAGTAAAGAACTGATTTTTATTCATGTAAGTAACAATATTTATAGGAAAATATAGCTTAGTTTGCATAAGTGTAATGTCAATATTAATTGGGTTATTGTGAACGCAGCAATTGCTTGCCAATGCAGAATTTTATATTGGCAATTTCCGCGTTGGCTGACCGCTGTTTTGGTAACTAGTTATATGTGTCGGTTTTGCTGTGATCAGCAGTTTTTGTAGTTAAGACAATAATACGTATGGTGTTGCATTTAATTGACCTCGTTAACTTATAATTGTCTGTCATATATTGTGAGTGCTGTATCTTAAATCTATATATATAAAAGAGTTCGTCCGCGTTAAAATGGATCAGCCACAGCCTAAACGAAAAGAGCTAGAAGGCTGAAATTTTCACACAATTTTCCATGCAGGTAGTAAGTGAGCACTAAGAAGGGAATTTTTATTTGGACAACTCCTTTAAGTACCTCCCATACGATTTGAAGCACTTTTTACCCATTTTAAAAAACAAATTACAATTACAACAAGTACCCATTCCACTACTGTCGCCTGATTGTCGCACAAGCTGAGGGTTTGATCGCGAGCGAGAATACAAAAACAAAACAAATGCGCAGTGACGCCTTCGCGTCGCACTTCGTACAGTGCACATTTTTTTTTTTCAAATTTGTGTGCCTTTGACAATTGATTTACGACCCAAGTAGCGTTTGTTGTTGTTGTAAGTGTGGTTGCTGGGCCCGCACTGCTACTTTTTGTTGGTGTCATTGATTTTAAAAATACAACAACAACATAACAAAACTTGGTGCGTCTAGAAAAATTTCCCACACCAGAATATGTTATAAGGGTTTCGCCTAATTGCTGCTTATTTAACTTAGACAAAACGTAACACACTAACAATATTGATATATTATTGATATAAAATTTTGAATATTTTGAATAAGCAAAGGGCGTTCATATAAGCGCGTTTGTTGCTCTTATGATAATCAGACAATTTGAAATCTCGCTCCGATCACGCTCCTTTGTTGTTGCTCATTTACGTTCTTTCTCTATTTTATGTGAGCGCTTTGCATGTCAATCATAAAGCTCCTCCGCACACACACTAAATTAAAGCTAAAGGCAATATACAATTCACTTAACTGCAGCCTCTTAGATATGTTTTGCATTGATTCAGTGCGTGCGAAGAAGGTAGCGATACTACGCTCTTTGTTTGACTTGCAGAGCGCGCGCATACATAAGAGAGTTAGCCGAAACAGCTATAATTGGTGATGGAGCCTGCCTTTTTATAGCTGTTCTAAACAATATGAGTGCGCTATGTCATACTTATGGTACTGCATGTGAGCTTCAAGCAGCAGCAGAAATTTTTGCTGTAAATTTCCACATTTTTCAAAATGGAAATTTATTACAGGCATTTGGAAATAATATGCATCCTGTTGCGTTTTACCGGTCCATTAATATGCATATTTTGATGTTAATATTCCTTTAGAGGAAGTATTAACTCAAGATTCTGATACGTCAAGTGAATGTTTAACTGAAAATGTTAAACATCCCGTTAAAAGACTTAGTCGGTTCGCCGACAAAGCAGAAAAAAAGGTACTAAAACATTCATCTGAACAGAATCGTGTTATCAATAGGGGTAAGCGCATAGAAGCATCAAAAAGATTTCAGGTTAATAATTTTGAAGCTCATAGAGTTGCAGTGAGAAGACATCAGGCTAAAAATCCTGATGTACGTCAAGAAAGGCGTTTGCGAGCATGGACTGTTAATGCCATGTCTGGCTTAAACTATGATTTTGAAATAGCTTACAAGTCAGATAAAGTTACTCATCTTGGTAGTATGAATTTTATATGCAAACATTGTAATGCTTTAAAATGGAAAAATGAGCCTCTGGGTATCTGTTGCAAGGCGGGAAAAGTTAAGCTTTCCCAAAATTTATTTTCCTGATCCACCTAAAAGCTTAATAATTGGTGGACATCCCAAGCATGATCATTTCATTGATCGTATAAGAAAGTATAACAGCTGCTTTCAAATGACTTCTTTTGGTAGTACAAAAATTATAAATGAAAGTTGGTCAACCTTTAAAGTCCAAGGTAGTGTTTGACCTTTGCCAAATGAAGAAATGCAGTTTCTTCAAATTTATAGCGTTTTCGATTGTGAAAAATAATGCAACCCCATAATAATGTTACACTGTCACATTTGGATAAATAGTGACCTGTCTTTTTACAATAAAGACATCCTTTGGGTGCACTTGAAGACGAGGCACATGTTGTATTTTTAGGCTCCTTCTTATAAGTCGCAGATGCCTTTTTTCCAGTGGCCATGACTCGAACTCGCTGTTCGAGGAACTGGAGCATGGTGTCCATGGCTGGATTTCCTTTGTGTTACCCAATGATTGTTCATATAGGGTTTTGTTTGTGCCATCCAGTTTGTTCCTTAGGATGGCAATGATGATTGGATCCCATGTTGAGATGTCAATCCCGAGTCCCTTTAACGAACCTAATGACTCAACTGTTGTGATGTGCAGTTCTTTCAAAGAATTCACATCATCGCTGCAGGTTTGTTGCAGCTGAAGACGATTCAATATCCTAGAAGCAATATCTCTAGGATTATTGTACGCATCAACTAAGATTTCCCATGCGAAGAGGTAATTTTCCTCCTTGAGATCAATATGACGGATTAGTCTTTCCGCCTCTCCGATTACGCTGGTCTTGAGGTACCACATTTTACGTATGGTTGGCATTCTAGTTTCATGTATCATACATGAGAACACATCAAAGAACTGAGACCTTTTAAGTACATCACCTTCAAATTTTGGAATGGAGATGCGTGGCAAGTTAATGTTATCGGACACCGTACTATTTGACTTGTCTGTCAGTACGTTCCTAACCTCAGCTTCTGCTAGTCAGTGGCGTCATAGCCTGATTCCTCCGGGTCCTCAAGCTCCTCGTATATTTGGAAGTGGACCTCTTGAAGTTTTGCCCATAATGAGTTTACAATTTCTGCACTAAGGGGCTTGTGTTGAATGGCGCGATTTAATGACTCAATAATCGCCTTTTGCCGACGGCACAATGCAACTAGCTTGGCATTTGTGTTTGCTTTGGCATCAACAATTCCTGCAGCAATGGCGGTCCTTGGCTCCGTCCTATTGCTGCTAGACTGATCTGCAATATCAGCTTGTTCTTTTAAGTAAGTTCTGGTTTTTTGAACCAAATAGTGAACTTCTTCGGAGAACTTGTGGTATGGGTGAGACTCCTCTAACTTAGAGTTTTTGATCAAGACGTTGTTGTTCTTGAAAATAGTTCAATTTGGCTTGGTAGTAGCCAGGTTTTGCCTTCCGCTCTGCTGGGTCCTTTTTTGTGTTCTTTATAAGCCTTGATACCTCCTGGCTTATTTCTTCCTGCGCATCTAGGAAATCTTCCAATACGAGTGATTTCTCTGTGCTCATTTTGTCGCCTTGTTGACAATGATTAAGCTACCAGAATCACGTTTGTTATGTTGTTGTATATAGCTCGTTGATTACTCCCGACCCGGTGGCAGTGTTTTATTCGCTCTGCCTGAGCTGGATTATGATTCTATTCACAACCGTGTGGTGTGGTCGAAGGAATAGCGAGCTAAATGTTGTAGACAGGATCCTTCCTAGGAGTCCTTTGTCGGGGTCACCAAAATGTTGTATTTGTTTTGTAAGCATTCAGTTCATAAACTGACTGCTAAAAAGGCGTCGCAACTGGCACTTGTAACTAGTTGGACTACGGAGGGGGAATTCCTTGGTGATGAGTAAAATACTTGGTTTGTTGAAACAAAGTAAAGAACTGATTTTTATTCATGTAAGTAACAATATTTATAGGAAAATATAGCTTAGTTTGCATAAGTGTAATGTCAATATTAATTGGGTTATTGTGAACGCAGCAATTGCTTGCCAATGCAGAATCTTATATTGGCAATTTCCGCGTTGGCTGACCGCTGTTTTGGTAACTAGTTATATGTGTCGGTTTTGCTGTGATCAGCAGTTTTTGTAGTTAAGACAATAATACGTATGGTGTTGCATTTAATTGACCTCGTTAACTTATAATTGTCTGTCATATATTGTGAGTGCTGTATCTTAAATCTATATATATAAAAGAGTTCGTCCGCGTTAAAATGGATCAGCCACAGCCTAAACGAAAAGAGCTAGAAGGCTGAAATTTTCACACAATTTTCCATGCAGGTAGTAAGTGAGCACTAAGAAGGGAATTTTTATTTGGACAAACATTGTAATGCTTTAAAATGGAAAAATGAGCCTCTGGGTATCTGTTGCAAGGCGGGAAAAGTTAAGCTTTCCCAAAATTTATTTTCCTGATCCACCTAAAAGCTTAATAATTGGTGGACATCCCAAGCATGATCATTTCATTGATCGTATAAGAAAGTATAACAGCTGCTTTCAAATGACTTCTTTTGGTAGTACAAAAATTATAAATGAAAGTTGGTCAACCTTTAAAGTCCAAGGTAGTGTTTGACCTTTGCCAAATGAAGAAATGCAGTTTCTTCAAATTTATAGCGTTTTCGATTGTGAAAAATAATGCAACCCCATAATAATGTTACACTTAAAAAATGCTGCCAAAACATTTTTTCAGTGCTGCCCTGGTTTTGCATTTTTAATGGGCACAATCGAACAAAAAAAGTGCAGTATGAAACAAATGCAGCACTCTCTATTTTGACAGTGCTGAAAATGTTGCCTTCTGCACTGTCAAAAGGCAACACTGAATAGAATCGAAAACGATAACACTTCAGAAGGGCTGCCTGATATTACAACCGAAAATGAAAAAAGTGCAACCCGGAATGAATGTATAAAAAATGCTACATATTTTGGTACAATCGAAAACGCTATTAGTTTGTTGGTGATGATGAAAAGGAAGCTCAACTACTTTGCAAAAATATTTCAAATGTTGATTTAAGCGTAGTAAAGGATCTTCAATGTATGTTTCATCATCATCGTTGCTTAAGAGATTTAAAAATGGCTCTCAATAAAATACCAACAAGTACTAAAGATTATACATTTGTTATAATTGCTGATCGATTACCCGCTGGTGCACATTAAGGGCTTTACAATGCACCTCTATCACGCGAAGTAGCTTTAGCTATTGTTGGTCAGCAATTTGAAAAGCGAAAGTGGGGTGCATCGATCTTACGATGCCTTTCAGTACCCTTTGCTATTTCCTTAAGGCGAAGATGGCTATTCAGTGGATATACCACAATGGAATCTATTATTAAAAAAGGAGGGACCAATAAAAAATATATCTGCGTTAAGCTTTTACAGCTATAAATTATTTATTTTTATTTATTTTTTGGGGGGGGGGGGGTTTAAACAATTTTTATTCAAAATGTGGCATGTTCTGACAATGGCTAAATATTGTGGAGTAATTGACGGTTATGTATACTTAACACTGATGTTAGCTATATTTATGACGTGTCAAATCGGAAAGGGAGGTCAAGGGGATGGAATCTTGAGAGCCGTCGGACCTGATAGCTGTTGTCCAGCAGCTGTTGCGCCAATACATGTCTGTGGTTCTCAAGTTGTATCATGTATTTTTGGCTATATTCAGTGATTGTTTCTTGTACCGTGGGCATCTTTAGGTCATTATGAACTACGATGTTTCTAACGAAGTACGGTGCACCCACAAATGTGCGCAGAACTTTGTTATGGAATCGCTGTATGATTTGGATGTTAGAGGCAGCTGTAGTTCCCCAGATCTGAATACCGTAGGCCCAGATGGGCTTGAGAATCACCTTGTATAAAAGGACTTTGTTCACTAGACTGAGACGAGAGGAGGGCCTTAGCAGCCAGTACAGACCTTTGAAACGTATATTGACCTGTGCTCTCTTGTTTGCCAAGTGTGCCCTCCAATTCAGTTTGCTGTCCAAAGTACTTGGCGCTTGACGCTGTTGGAAGCAGCTGTCCAACTAGGTGCACTTCTGGGCATGTAAGAGTCCGCAGAGTAAAGACAACTTGCACGGATTTTTCAGTGTTGATGCTAATATTCAATGTTTTTCAACCAAGGCTCTAGTGCTGAGAGCTGCGTCTGAATAACAATAGAGGCTTCAGTTGGGTTCGTGTTTGAGGCCAGGAAAGCGGTGTCATCCGCGTACGTAGCGACGAGGGAGTGAGGAGGTTTGTTACTGGTAGGTCGGCAGTGAACATGGAGTAAAGAATTGGCGCAAGAACGCTGCCTTGTGATATACCAGCCTGAATAGAGCACAGTTCCGACTCAGCGTATTTATTTCCCAGAAAAAATTTACGGTTATGCAAATACGGCTTCAATACCAGGTAGTACGGCATAGAAAGATTTTTTTTCAGTTTGTACAAGAGTCCTGGGTGCCATACCCTGTCATATGCCTGTCGGACGTCCAGAAACACTGCAGAACAATACATTTTCTTCTCCAGTGCGTTGGAGATATAGTTGGCGACCCTGTGGCACTGCTCAGGTGTACCATGATGTCTTCTGAAACCGAATTGGTGGTCCGGAATGAGCTGCTTCTCTTCCGAAATAGGTAAAAGCCTACGCAAAAATATTCTCTCGAACATTTTGGAAACGATCACCAAGAGACTAATTGGACGGTAAGAGCTGGCAATATGCACAGGTTTGCCAGGTTAAGGAATTGTAATGATCGTAGAGCACTTCCATTGGGAGGGGAAATGGTGAAGACGTAAGATCCCATTGAAGACCAGAGTGATCAGTTTGATCACGTTAGGTGGCAGCATCTTCATGGCAAGTGCGTTAATCCCGTCATAGCCTGGTGCTTTTTTGTTCGACAGCGAATTTATCTCCTCTTGAACCTCGTCCTCTACTATTTCAGTAATTGGGAAGTCCAACTGGCATGGGATGTCCAGGAAGTTGTGTATTTCGTCATTAGAAGACGCGTCGCTGAAATTGAACGGGGTAAATGTCCGTTCTAAGTGCGCGGCAAACTCTTGAGCTTTTTGTTCGCTAGAGCGGCACCAAGAGCCACTGGCACTCTGTATCGGGGGGCAACTGATAGTTGGCTTTCTTTTCTCCCTTGTTGCTAGCCAAAGGTTATTTTCAGGGTCACCAGGGTGAGCGGCAGAAAGATATGCTTCCAGACAAGCACTCCGAAGCTTTCGCATCAGCTCCTTGAGTCTCTTAGTGGCGCCGTTTAAAGCGGCTTTGTCTCGGGGATTTTTGCTTAGCTGCCAGATGTGCTTTAGTCGCCGTTTTCCCTGGATTTCCAGCATAATTTCTCCAGACCAGATTTGTCTGTCCCTTTTGGGTATGCCATGAGTTTGCCTCGATGATGATGTGGCAATGCTAGCAGCGTTGTGTATATGCCTAGTTAGTGCTTCAGCAGCATCATCAATGTCATTGCCAGTACAAAGGGGTATGTTGATGTCAAAATTCTGCTCAAGCCAGGCGCGATAATTGGTGTATTTACCAAGTATACGACGAGGTTTGACGGCGGCCAATATGGGTATGTTCACCTCCAATAACACAGCACTGTGGTCGGACTGAAGGTCCGCGAAGATGGATGTGCGGATTTGCCTGGGATAAACTCCTTTAGCAACAGAAAAATCCAAAGCGTCCGGCAGTTTTGTAGGGTCAGTAGACCAGGAGTGGCAGGTGAGGTCTCTGCTCCAGATGCAATTTAGGAGTGCTGTACCTTTGGTATTTGTGAGCCTGGATCCCCATTAGGTGTTCTTGGCATTAAAGTCGCCTCCAGCGATGAATTTGGGGCCCAATCGGTCAGCCACTTGCTCAAACATTCCCTGGATTATGTTATGCCGTCGAGGGAAGTACAGCGCTGATAGCTTTATATCTCCCTGAGGGATGTGGATTTGTAAAAAGAAGCTTGCACCCATTGAAGCTGGATAATATCGTGTTCAGAGTGTGAGATACCCGACTTTATGAGTATAGCGGAGCCACCTCTAGCAGCACCCGTATCCTGGTATATTAAAGAACGAGCGTTCGTTGAAATGGGTCTCTGCAACAAGGAGTACATCAATGTTGTTTGTTTTGAGAAAATGCTCGACTTCGGGTCTCCTTTGACAAAGACCGATTGCATTCCAAATAGAGGTCTGCATGGCTGCATTCACAACATACGCCAAGTTGAATGAATTCGAATTGAATTGAGTTGAGTGAGTGCGAAGCACAAAACGAAACGAATGAATATGAACATCGATGCGTGTTGCTTCATTCCATACGGCACTCAGTAAAAATGAATTAGAATAAATGAAGCGTAAAACGGAATGAACAATTTGGCAAAGCCGAAGACATTCGAGTTACTCGAGTTGTAATATTGTGAAGCACGCGGTCATCAAAAATGGGCGGGGGTAAAAAAGCGGACGAAATTATGTTGTTTGTGTTTCGCTGTTGTTTTTATGCATATAATATATGTATTTTGGTTTATATCTCTACATTGACTTTCGTTTTTTCCATTCTTTTATTTTCCCACGCACGAAAACAAAACAACAACAAGCCGGCGTGGCATTCGAATGCATTCGAAACGCAAACTCTTATCCTCACGCTTTCCCACTCATTCAATTCGTCTTTTTTCGTTTGAATGTTGTGCGACCGAGTCTGACGCGAGCACACTCATTCACTCAAATTTGTTCGGTCTTGCATTCAAATTCACTCAACTCATTTTGCGCATTGTTCGTTCGAACATGTTATTTTTGCCATTCATGCAGACCTGTAATTCCAAATGGTAATTTTAATTTTTACTTGCATTGAGTCAGGGATGACATGAGGTTCCCGAGCATCTGCGTTAGTTGTGCAGTTAGCTGCATAACCATTTGCTGAATGAGGACTTCCACTTTCCTTATTATGGATTCCTCACTGATGGGTGGTGTTAGCTTGCGATTTGGAGAGTTGAATTGGGGAAACTGAGTACCATTTCCATTGCTGAAGTGGATGGCATAACTTACTCCATCAGCGACGTTGCTGATTGGCTGGCAACCGGAGTGAACACGTGGATGGGATGGGGTGCGCTGCGTTGAAACTGGCGTAGGGCTGTTTGTTTGTACACACGACAACCTTTGTATGACGCCGTGTGGTTCATGCCGCAGTGAGCACAGCAAGCTTTGGCTTTTCTGACTTTGGTACAGTCAGTTGTATTGTGATTCTGTGCACATTTAACACACCTAAATGGTTTGTTGCAGAACCTCTGTGTGTGACCGAACTCCTGACATCTATGGCACTAGACGAGATCATCAAACTTCTTTGGCGGCTCAATCGTCACCACAGCGTTGCAAAGCCTCTTGATGTCGTTCATCTTTTTGTTGGTTGAGTTGGGCTCTAAGTCAATGAAAAACAATGACATTGGTGCCTTGGTGATCCGGTTCTTGGCTACTGCAATGTGGCGTACCTTATGAACCAACTTGAAGAGCTCGCTTTTGATGTGGTCCATTGAGGTGGAGAAATGCATCCCCTTAAGCACTATCTTATACTCCCTATCTTCCTTCATTTGGTACGAGTGGAACTCCACCTTCTTGGCAGTTAACAGTCTTCAGTCTTCAGTCATCACTTTTGTGAAGCATCAATCAGACCGTGCCTCTACCAAGCTCAGCATGCCTTGTATGTTGTGTACATTATCTATGAAGAAAGGGGGCGGCTTATGAATAAGAAGAGTAGGAACATGATCCTCGTTTCCCATGACAACGTCAGCCGAATCATTGTCATCTGCTAGCATAGCAAAGCGGTTCGAGCTGGTCACGTCAATTGCAAGTGACTTCTTGATGGCTGGAGCTAAGGCCGGTTTTTTGACTCCACCTTTTACCGTAGTGTCAGAGTCCGAAGAGGAATCCGATGAGAGGTTGCATACACTTCTTGGGTCTTCTTTTTAATTGAATAGGGTGAGTTGGTTTTGCGCTTGGTTGTTGCAGTTAGCCACTTGGCAGGTGTCTGCCATGAAATGGCTTGATCGACGGTCGAACCTATTTTGGGCATAAAGCTGTTTGACCCTGAAGATGCCATTATGGCAAAATTATTTATTAGCTGAGCCCTAGGATCCCTTGGGTTTTCGCCAGCTATCGACATCACCGCATGTCTAGAACGACTTGTTTCCGTGACTGATTGTGAGTTGTCTTCCATTATTCGATAATTCCTGTCACTGCGATTATTGTGTCGGTGAGGTGATGAGTGTCCACTTCCCTACTATTATGGTTTTCCCGTAGGGCAAAGTAAACCGTTTTAACACTCTTTTCTTATGTCCGCAGATGTTTAACTATTGCCGACACTGCACAAACAGCGTCTAATTAACTTAAAGTGTGGTATTCAAGCACACTTAAAAAAAAAAAAAACACAGTTTTTATATTAATGAAATTATTGTTATTGAATTTTTTTATTTATGGAAAAAGATTTTGATGTTGCCTGCTTGACGCCTCAAGCCTTTATGCTAAAATTTAAACAGAAAGGTTAAATTATATTCGCTACAATCAAGCGAAACTCAGAGCAGATAGCTGCATACATCTACAAGATGCAATAGACCAAAAAGATGTTGTCACAGCTCAACTTGGTCAGATGGTAATTTTACCCTCTTCTTTTACAAGTTCTGCACGATATATGCATGAAAAGACTCAAGATGCCATTATGGGCGACCAGATCTTTTCATAACATTCACATGCAATCCACAATGGAATGACATAAAAAGTGTTTTATTACCGGGTCAAAAACCGCATGATCGTCACGATATTATAGCTCGAGCCTTTCATTTAAATGTTAAAGCTTTAATGTCCCTATTGACAAAATGTTCTTTGTTTGGAAGCGTGCAATGTTTCATGTACTCTGTGGAATGGCAAAAGCGGGGCTTACCACATATACATATTCTACTTTGGTTAGAAAATAAAATAAGACCAGATAAAATCGATCAAACTATCTGTGCCGAAATACCAAATGCAGATAAGGATCCTTTGTTATTTAACATTGTTAAGTCAAATATGATTCATGGTCATGGCGGTGCATTTAATAATAAATCGCCATTCATGAAAAATGGAAAATGTACCAAAAGAATTCCTCGACAATTACTTAAAGAAACTTAGAAGATTGATAGAAGATGGTGGTAATGCAATTAATATCAATGGTAATTGCATAGACAACCGTTGGGTTGTGCCTTACAACTGTGTACTATTGAGAAAATTTGAAGCTCACATAAATTTTGAGTATTGTAGTTATGTAAAGTCTATTAAATACATTTGTAAATATGTTAACAAGGGCAGTGATCAAGCATCATTTACTCTAGAAGACCAACGTAATGAAATTAATATGTACGAAAGTGGCCGTTATATAAGTAGCTCAGAAGCAGTATGGAGAATCCTTGCATTTCCCATACATGAACGTTTTCCAGCTATTACACACTTAGCTGTTTATTTAGAAAATGGTCAACGGATATATTTTAGCCCCAATAATCCGCAATAATTACTTGACAGATTAAGCACTACACCCTAAACCACTTTGCTAGCCTTCTTTGAGCTATGCACACGTGATGAGCTTGCAAGAACGCTTCTATATAGTGAAATTCCATCATATTTTACATGGAACAATAAAAAAATTCAAAGAAGAAAACGGGGGCTTGATGTGCCAAATTTTCCTGGAGTTAAAAGAGATTCAGCTTTGGGAAGAGTTTACACTATTCATCCCAATAATACAGAATGTTTCTATTTAAGACTTTTATTACATTTTGTAAGGCCCAACTTCATTTTTAAATTTAAAAACTGTTAATGGTATAGCATACGTATTATTTCAATTTTCGTATAAAGCTCTAGGATTACTAGAAGATGATGAGCACTGACATTCAAATATAGCCGAAGCTGTCATATGTCAAAATCCTACAAAGCTGCGAGAATTTTTTGAAACAATGTTAGTATTTTGTCAAATTTCAAATGCTCTTAAACTTTGGAATACTTATAAAGAGAGTTTCACAGAAGATATATAAAGAGCCTTTCATTTTACACAAGACAGAAATATTGATGAAAGTATTGTGAATACACTGATAGAAATAATCAAGTATTCCGTACTCAAAACCCCACATTTCGAACTTGATTTCTCACTAAGTACGGAATTACTGAATCCGAGAATGTCGTACTCGATTCAACTACGTTTGTTTTAAGTTCGTTTGTTTTTGATTTGAGTTCTCTTTTAATTTGAATTAAGTTCTTTCAAAACTCGATTTAAGTTTTTGAGTACTTAAAATGATAAATCATTAAGTTTTTAAAATAAGTACGTGCAAACTTGGTCCGAGAATTTGATACTTGATCCAAGCATGATAATACTTGATTTTATTAATTCCTGAAAGTCTTATATAGATACGTGGCGCAGCTAGAGCTTTTGAAAAGCTGGCTATCATTCTCAGGATTAAGCTAGATATGAAAGAAATCAGAAATAACTTTTACAATATTGTCTGTATATGCTTACCACGCCGGGATTTGAACCACAGATCTCGTGGTATTGCGTCGAGTGCCTTAGCTGTTGAGCCAATTCCAGGCACATTACGACTGCAGTTCATTTTTATGTTAAGTGCACTTGGCTTACCTCAGCTTTTTTGGCAGTTTTATGCTTATTAATGATTTAAAAAAAAAAAAAAGTACAAAAGTTAACTATTAACATGTAACCCGTTTTTTCAAAACCAAAAAAAAAAAAATTCATGTCCGCCGGGATTTGAACCCGATAATCGTACTTGAATCAAGAATTTCGTACTGGATTTAAGTATTTCTGGAATTATACTTGATTCAAGTTCTCTTATTCTTAATTCAAGAACGTTTGTACTTGATTTAAGTATTTTTAAACTCATTTCAAGTATTTTATTCTTGATTTAAGTTTTTGTATGCTCATTTCAAGTATTTCATACTTAAATCAAGAATGAAATACTAGAATCGCAAACACTCAATTCAAGTACGTTCGTACTTAATTTTAGCACGGCTTTTTTCTATCAGTGTAATGTTTTAAATAAATATCTTATTTACATTGAAGATATTGTACTGTCTATTGGTGGTCAAACTTGACTTATTATGGACTTCCACTACCAATTAGATCCGAGGAAATTGTTCCAAATATTGAATATCATAGAGAAACAAATTATGAAAATTGCGATAATTTTGTTGTTAATAATGAGCTACTCCTTACTGCTGAGCAAAAACAAGTATACGAAAAGATACTACATAGCGTTGACGCAGAAAAGGGAGAAATCTATTTTTTAGATGCACCTGGTGGAACAGGTAAAACGTATCTTTTAATTTATTATTGGCAAAGGTAAGGAAAAGTAAAAAAATTGCATTGGCCGTTGATTCTTCCGGTATCGCAGCCACTTTACTTAATGGTGGTCGCACAGCGCATTCTACACTTAAGATTCCATTTAATTTGATTCAGTTAGAAACACCACATTGCTCAATTTCAGAGCAATCTAATATTGCTGCTGTGCTCAAAGATTGCAAGCTTATTATTTGGGATGAGTGTACTATGGGCCATAAAGGTGCTTTTGAAGCTGTAGATCGATCTTTGAAAGACATTCGAGATAATGGCATAACTGTTCTCTTAGCTGGTGATTTTCGACAAACTGTTCCAGTGATCCCCAGAGGAACAAGAGCAGATGAAATAAATGCGTGCTTAATGTCTTCAATTTTGTGGCTCAAAATACAGAAAATTGCATCATCGAAGAACATGCGAGTGCACTTAAAAGGTGATAGCATAGCTGGTGAATTTGCAGAAATGCTTCTTCAAATAGGAAATGGATTATTTCCAACCCATTATGGCAAAATAACTTTACCATCATTATTTTGTCATGTTGTGAAAAGAATTGAAGAGCTAACTCTAAAAATATTTCCGGATATTACAAATATCTCTAAAAAATCACTCGAATGGTTTTCAGAACGTGCTATTTTGACTGCGAGAAATGACAATGAATTGGAAATAAACGAGTTTTTATTAAAATCATTTCAAAGTGAAAAAATAACATATAACTCTACTGATTCTGTGACTGAAATCGAAGATGTAGTTCATTACCCCGTCGAGTTTCTTAACTCAACATAAATTAGCTTTAAAGATTGGTTCACCTGTAATGTTGATTAGCAACTTGAAACCGCCAAAACTTTGCAATGGTACAAGATTGCAAGTTAAAGTCCGTCATAAGAATGTTGTCGAAGCAATTATCTTTACTGGCAACGGTATAGGGAAAACGGTTTTATACCGAGAATTCCATTAATACCTTCTGATTCTGAATTGCTAATTCAAATTAAAAGATTGCAATTTCCTTTAAAAGTTTGTTTGCTTTGCTTTAACAATTAATGAATCTCAGGGACAAACTTTTAAATTAGCCGGACTAGACTTAAGATACGATTGTTTTTCTCATGGCCAATTTCAATAGTCAGTTCACCAAAAAGTTTATTTGTATTAGCAACTGACGGAAAAACAACCAATGTCGTTTATAAAGAAGCTATTAGAAGTTGTTAACAATTGCAAATTAAATTCAATAAGTGGATAAGGCTTGCTGGGGAAACCACAATAAAAAATGACGCGCCTGATTCTCTACCTCAATGGTGGCGTGGAAAAAAGAATATTAAATACTTTGCTTTAATATTTTGTGATATATTTTCTAATTTATTTATTTCGTATCTATCTTCTATTGCTTAAATTTATATAAACTATCAGCGCAGCGAAGTAAGCGGGCCACTTACTAGTAAATTTATAAAATATCTTTTGCCAAACATAATATTACACATGTCATAAATACTGCTATTACGTCATCTAACTTTACAACCAGCTGAAGCCAATATCCATTCTGACTTTTCTACTTAAAGTGTTTGAAAAAATAATGCTAGGCCAAATGTATAACTTTCTTATTACAAACTTACTTCTGAATTAATAAAATGTAATTAATGCGAACATTTGTTGTACAACAGCAGTCTTAAATGTATCTGTGGAATTTCAGGCAAGAATGGGTAATAGCGACGTAACGCTGCTAGCATCTCTAAACTGTTTTTTGCATCAATCGGTCGAGATCGATGTGTTTAGTCTTATATTAAAAGTACCGGAATACAAACAATCTGACTTATGAAAAATGAACAATAAAGTTGTAAATTTTGTCGTCAAGGCCAAGTATTTGGAAAATGAAAAATGTCGAAAAAATAAAATGGGGCTTGGTTGTAGAGATAGGGTAAATTCAAGGCATACTAAGTATATAAGTATGCCTTGGGTAAATTGAATTTAGAATTCAAACTGTCAAAATCAAACAACTTTTTGTGAGGCAATACATATTTACAAAACAAATACACACGAATATACTAGAAAGAATTATTAGAAAGATGCTAAAACCACCTTGCACGGGCGTGATAAAGCCCTTGCCAATTTATCAAAAGATAACGGTGGATAACCTGACGGTCATCAGGTCGCCCATACTTAAGTTATACTACTGGGAAAGTTTCGACATAACTGGGTAAGTAATGCTCTTCAATTTCAAAATAGAACTTTCGAACCACAAACTGATCTAATCTGACAGCCTCAACAAGAAGCTTCGCTCAAACAAGCAGGAGCATGAACATATGCTGGCCATTCCAGTTCGGCAGATACAAAGTCCACCCCTTAAGATGATTTTCTGGCTAAAAAACATGTCCACCAAGCCGCTGGAAATCAAGCTGAAGCGCGTACAAAACTGTCAGTGTCAGCCCTTACAAACTCGCGTCGGTTTTAATCAGTTTCGACAGCTTTTTCACTGCCCACACCGTCGGCTCATTCATGTCAGCCAGGAGATTCTTAACCTGAAGCCGGATGAGGTTTTGCCTTTGTCAGTAACTGCTTATTTCTTTCTCTATGGAGAACACTATCTTACCTATGAGGTGTTGTAAGTTCTAGCGTTTTAATTTATTGGTCAAGTATTATGCATTCATGCTACTGTTTTTACAGCACCGGCGATAATCGGAAATTTGTGTGGAACTTTAAACTAGAAATTTCTGCCTTTGATCTGGAAAAATGTTTGCTCACCAAAGAACTACTACCTGTAAACATTAAAAACTTTCATCACATTACTCAGCCAATTTGGGTGCAAAACATTACCATGACGCATCTTTCTTTCGCTTTCTCTTCTCGCGAACGTGGTTTTAAGCTGCACAACTCAAATTTAACAGTGCCCAGACAGAGTGTTTGGCCCCTACTTGTGGAATACCGACCTTTGGACTATGAAAATGAGGTGAGTTCAAAGTTTTTTTAGCTTGATTCTTTTTTTTATGAGGCTTTCGCATACCTTAAAGTCAAATAAGTACAATGTGGTATTTATATAATTCTACTACTATCAAGTGACGAAAATTAAGTTCCTAGTTATTATACCCTTAACCCATAAAATGGGTAAATAAGGGTATAATGGTTTTGTGCAAAAGTATGTAACAGGCAGACGGAAGCATCTCCGACCCCATAAGGTATATATATTCTTGATCAGCATCAACAGCCGAGACGATATAGCCATGTCCGTCTGTCCGTCCATCTGTCCGTATGAACGCGTGGATCTCAGAGACTATAAAAGTAGGAGAATTCGGATTTTGGATATAAACTCTTCTATACCATAAGCAGAACAACTTTTTCTCAAATTAACGAAAACTTTTCTGGTTTATGATATAATGGGTGACGATAGAATTTTTCTGAAAATTTCGTTCAAATCGGTTAAGAAACACCGGAGATATCGAATTAAATCGATTGAAGGTAAGTCAGAATACCAAAGTCAATTATAAATTTAATATATATTTATTGGGTTCAGGGTATCTTCTAGTCGGGCTCTCCCGCCTAGAGCCTTCTTACTTGTTTATACAAAGTTTTTACTAATGCAAATGCCATATTATATGTAAGCTCGGAAATTCAAGAAATTGCATTTTGTAAATACCTACACTAACTATGAGAGTATGTATACCAATTAGTGTTATCATGCTTGCTCCCTTGTTGTCAGCGGATAGTCTTGCACAAGATAGCGAGGAAGAGCACAGCACACGTTGACGCTAGCAGCACAAATGTCATTCGCAATCAGACATATTTATTATCACGACGGTTTCAATTTCTTATTTTAGTATTTATTTAAGTCAATTCCAATTGATTACTAAGGTCTCAATATCCAATTACAATCAAGTTGATTGTTGTAGAATAGTATCGATAGGTGATTGGTTATTAATTATACCATGGCTGCATAATTTTATAGCCCAATACAGTTCACATTATAAATTTATGTATATATAAAACAAGTAAATCAAAAAAAAATTTTGAAGACATGCTTTTATACGCTTTCTTGCATACATATGTAACCGTTAGTTTAATAAAGTTTGTAAAAAAAAAAAAAACAAAAAAAGGTAAATTTCGGTCGGAGATCGAACCCACGATCTGTGACCTGTGAAGCGGCAGTCTTCTCTCTATACCACCAAAGCTCGTCTATTTTTACAGTCAAAATAGTAACTTAAC
Organism: Scaptomyza flava; assembly: GCA_030179655.1. Taxonomy (NCBI): domain Eukaryota; kingdom Metazoa; phylum Arthropoda; class Insecta; order Diptera; family Drosophilidae; genus Scaptomyza; species Scaptomyza flava. Next base: position 26,458,487 of record JARNME010000029.1, on the reverse strand, counting down.
CAAAAGGGAAAACAGGTTCTCGTGGTTTTGGCATGGTGTTAAATATTGTATCGTGCCAAAAAACTTTAAAAACATGTATTGTCATCTGAAACACATATTTGGTGAAAATTTCAGAGCTGTAGCTTATCGGGAACTTGGTGAAAATTTGATTACAAGAATCCAGTACAAACAAGCATACAGACAGACAGACAAGTCAAGTTAAATAAAAGCATGTAAAAAGACACATGTACAAATTAAAAGAAGTCTCTTGAATATTCTGTTAAAGAAGTATCTATATTATAATTCGTTTTTACTTCATGTCCGTTAGGACTATAGGAGCACAAGTTTTAAACTTAACTCTAGGGCAAGCTGCAGCCGCTGCCGGCTGGAATGCCGGCTGAATGCTGAATCGGGCGTTCAGGCGGGCGATCAGGCTGCTTGCGCGTGCCAGTTTCGGATTTCGGCTGCAACTTTGTCGCGACGGCATCCGGCGCAACAGCGTTGTCTGCAAACTCCAGTTTGCGCGTGTTAACTTCTCCCCAACTAGGTTGAAACACGTCCTCGGGTTTCTTCTTTTCCATTCTGCGCTGGTATAATTTCCAGGCGCCCACGAGGAGTAGGAATAGGGCGTTGAGTGTCAAGCAGCCATATGATCGTGAAGATAATCCCGATTTAAGATCCTCGATATGGCGGAGATTGTTCATGGTTAGGTCATGTAAGAATGGGAGGCTCAGATGTTCTCTGAAGAGGGTGACGTTGCTGACGGCTGACTTGGATACAGCAGGTTTCTTCTTCAGGATGCCTCGATGGTTCACGTAACGAGTGCCATTTAGTGAGACGGCTCGTCGCAAGTCGCGAGGAAGGTTCCTGCGACTATCTGGCAGTTCCCAGTGCTATCAACTACATTCATGGTCGCGCTGTTTATTACTGCAATGCCCTCGCCGATTACTATTGCTAGATGTCCGGGTAGCGTGGCGCATTGAGTGACGGTTCCAGATACCAGTTTTTGCGCGCATGAAGTATTTTGTAATCTTCTGCAAAAAGTAGTGCTCACAGTGGCTGCGCAGTCACGTACAGCGAAGGTCTTTGTTGCGCAGTCGGCCACCGTATTACCTTCTTCTAGATCTAATATTATGTTATTATGCTGAACAGGAAGAATATCTATTTTTGTACAATTTAACAAAGGTTTGGGATATTTGATCAGAAAGTACAATAATTCAGAATTTTGAAAAGCTTTTATATGAGAGACTTCTAAAAAGTCGGTTATACTAGTATTAGTGATTTATTCATTTAATAATTCTGGTATGTCGATGCTGTCTAGTATAAGGGGCTGATTAAATTTATTTTAGCAAGTGTAACAGTGAGGATTAAGTCCTCAAGGTTTGTAATTATCATTCTATTCTTTGCCAAAATTGTTGCTTAAAAGTGTTCGACCTCTGCATCTGGTTTCAACATTTCATTGAGGGCCCTTGAAACGTCATTAAGTCTTGCCTGGAATTTACTGTTGATCTTTATCTGCTTGCTCTCGGATTCTATTAACTGACTGTTTGAATTTTATTTGTTCCCAGTCATCGAAATCTGGGGTTCCTGCAATTGCCTTAAGGGCACTACCTATAATGTTAATTCTACGTGCCTGTAGGTGGTGCACGGTCAAGGAAGCTATCAAGGTGGCTATGTGTTTTACGTCAGTTTTCAGTACATGTGTCATGAGGTCCTTGGGTAGTTTATCTATCAATCATGCCGATCATGTTTACTCATAACACAAATTCTACAGTTTGCAGCTATTTCCGACGTTAAGCGACCTATTTTTGGAAAAAAAAAATAGTCCCTAAGTATCTGTTTCGCATTTTCTTGCGCTGCTCTGTGTGCGCGATTATGCTCAGCTGTCGGAATTTCCTAATGTTCCGTTTGGTTTACAATATCTGTAACCAAGTTTTTGCAATATCTAATGGTGGAAGAAGGGAATACCTCAACTAGTCCGTGTTGGATGAAAGCCAGTATGGGTAGCTCACAATGAATTGCGTTCGCTACGTCAGTGTTTACTGCATATTTAATGCCTTGCAATAATGTGCTGCGATCGTAAAATTAATTATGTGACGCGTTTTTGTCTTAAACAAATATACGTCTTTTGTTGGGGGATAGTCCCTTATTCCAGAATAATCTGATTCCGAAAGCAATTCACCGGTTTGTTTGTGCCTTCAATGGTATATGTAAGGGACTCTTCACTGTGTATAGTGGCAGCATCCGAGTCTGATAAATCCTCTAATGCATTGACATTTTGGCGAGACAGAGCGTCTGCTACCAAATTCTCTTTTCCGGGTTTATAAATTATGTTTGCGTTGTGCTCATCAATGAAGGCTTTCCAAAGCTTTATTTTGGCATTCGGGTTTTTTTCCGACATCGAAAAGGTTAATGGCTGGTGGTCTGTAAGATTCTTAACACCATACAAGTAATTCTGAGGTTTTTGAGTACTGTTTCGTGCTATATGGTTTTTGCTGGTCTTTTTTTGTCTTTTCGATTCTTTTGGAAGTAGGGAGAGAGACTGAGACTTTTGCGAGTTTTGTTTTTGGGATTTTTCCTTAAGGTGTTTCGCAAAATTTGCTGCAAAGATGCCTCTCTCATTGCTTGATTCGGCTTCTTGAGCTAAAGCTAAAGCTGAGGGGAGGTCTATGGGTTGTGCCGGGAAGACGGCCCACTTCAGAGACTTTTTTAATCCTAAGACGAAAACGTGAAGCACGTCGCTTCTAAACTTTTCATTTAATACAGCCGCTGCGACGGAGTCGTGAGTCATCAGTATTTTGTTTGCTAATAAAAATAGTTTTTTCTCTACCTCGTCAAAATATTTTAACCAACAAGAATAGAACTCATATAGAGTCGTCATGAGGCCAAATTCTGACTGCCAGTTGGAATAGGCAATCGTGGCGACACCTCTCTCACAAAGCGCTGCTGATGCTTTTTTCTCTGCCAGCGCATTTCGTGCCCGATCATCAAGCCACTCGGCTTGCCGACTGTGCTACGCTTTTTTTCCCCTCATAGCACAGCCAGCCAGCCATGCTCTGAGTATATACCCATAGGCAGCGATTTTGCAGCGCGCAGTCGCTTCTTCGCTTGCTGTTCGCCCTTCTTTTCCTTGTATAAACATATGAGCGTGTCTACGTCACACGTCTTATCATTTTTGCGACGTTGCCTTAGTGAAGCTATGCACTATACCCACATTCATATATATTTATATATGTTTGCTGTTTTGCTAGGATTTCTACTGATTTTTGTTATTTTGATTGGGCTGGCTAGTGTTAGTGTGTTAGTGGTTTTGTATTTCTACATGACATATTTAATTGTATGCGTAGCATTTGCCATGGCATTCATTCTTTCTCTTCTATATTATCAATTCAATTTGGTGCAGAATTTGTATTTTGCCTACAAAAACTTAAAACCAAGACCTTCCAAGCAAGTCAAATATAATTTTTGCTGCTGGTCGAGCATTTGTATGTAATGTAAGATAATGCATATGAGCGTATTTCTTCGTAAGTCTTCATTTGTTTTTATTTTGATTCTTTTTCGCTTTTGGTTGTCCTAGCTGTAAAATAACAAAACACATGAACTCATCAATATCAACATACATATTCAAATATATATATATGAATATGCGTTCGCTTATGCTTTCAGTTTTCTTTGGACTTAGGCTGTGTAAAAATTTTTGTTTTATTTTTCTGCCCGATCGCATATCATTGTATGTGTGCCTTTATGTCTACCATACATGTGCACATATTTATAATTGTATAAGTAGCACTTGGTTTGTCTTTCCCTGACCTTCCTCAACTATTATGAATTTTGGCAAATTATAACAAGCAAGGCTTGATGTGTTTGCTTTATGGTTCTTTCCCATACATGATTTCCCTAATTGGCACATAATGCACCTGCAATAGCTTGCGCCCCATTATTTACAGGGACCTAAGCGCAGCAAAGGGGTTTTTTGACCACATTTGAACAAAAAATATGTGGAAGTGTTTTGTGGGTGGTGAAGGACAGGTATAAAAAGGTCACAAAATAAAAAAGCTAGATCGCCAGAAAAATATTAGCAAAGACTTCTTTCTAGCTTTGCTCAGCAGACGCTGTTGCTGCATAGCCGAACGCCATAGATCGCCACCGATCGTTACCGATCGCCATAGATCGCCAAGAGACAAAATAAAGACTTCCAAAGACTTGTAACAACAGGTGCACAGCAAAATAAACAAGTGTCAAACAAAATTTTCTTGCCGATCAGCAGCAAAATGTAGAATAGACACTAAGTCTAGGTTTTCGGTGAACATTGGCGATAAGCAGCAGAATGTATATACATATATAACTATGTGAATGTGTGTGAAACATTGGCCGACCCTTTATTTTAGTTCTTAGTTAATTTTCTTTATTTTCTTATATTCCGAGTTTTCGGCAAATGAAATCGACATATGCACAACTAAATACACTTTCGCAGTTTGTGCGCATCGCTGCATAAGTGTATGGCAGTTGCGATGGCAAAATTGCTGAAAATGGTCATAGAGCTGAAAACATGAAAGAGTATATATGACCAGCAATGCAATACTGATATTCGGCTGCTTATTTTTGTAGACGCTTGTTTATTTTTCTGTTTGCCTGATACTGCAAATGGTCGATCAGCACAAAATATGATATTTGGCTGCCTTGGAAGTATTGCTTTTTAGATTTTTGTAGGCAAAATACAAATTCTGCACCAAATTGAATTGATAATAATAGTAGAGAAAGAATGAATGCCATGGCAAATGCTACGCATACAATTAAATATGTCATGTAGAAATACAAAACCACTAACACACTAACACTAGCCAGCCCAAACAAAATAACAAAAATCAGTAGAAATCCCAGCTAAACAGCAAACATATATAAGTATATATGAATGTGGGTATAATGCATAGCTTCACTGAGGCAACGTCGCAAAAATGATAAGACGTGTGACGTAGACACGCTCATATGTTTATACAAGGAAAAAAAGGGCGAACAGCAAGCGAAGAAGCGACTGCGCGCTGCAAAATCGCTGCCTATGCCTATGCCTATATACTCAGAGCATGGCTGGCTGGCTGTGCTATGAGGGGAAAAAAAGCGTAGCACAGTCGGCAAGCCGAGTGGCTTGATGATCGGGCACGAAATGCGCTGGCAGAGAAAAAAGCATCAGCAGCGCTTTGTGAGAGAGGTGTCGCCACGATTGCCTATTCCAACTGGCAGTCAGAATTTGGCCTCATGACGACTCTATATGAGTTCTATTCTTGTTGATTGTAACAGTGGCAGGTTGCCCTGCTGAAGCGTTCTTAATTGCTGCTGGATTACATGTACCTAGCAATAATGGCTTTATAATTCATCACTGTGTTGAATGAGTCCAGCATTGCATCTGCTTGTCCCCTTATTTTATTTCTGATTAAAGCTACTGTCTGATAGTGTCTTGAGCTGCCGTTGTATGGCTCGAACACTTTGTAGGCTGCGGAAGCGGCTTTCCTCCACGAAACATAGTTTTCTATTTTTCCGTCGAACTCGGGGATGGGCTTTATAATATCTAGGGGCTCGTCACAATGGGCCCGTGGCACGATTACTATTTCATGGAAAATTTCTATCTGTGGTGTAGAAATTCTTTTTGTGTTAAACTGGTTTGTCAGAGAGGCTATCTTTTCTTCAAATAAGAGGGCTTGTTGTTGGTCAAGGGCTGCCTGAAACTTTGCCTCTGTTTGTGTATATTTGTTTTGTAAGCATTCAGTACAAAAATTTTTTATTTTTTTTTTTAATTGCTGGTCTTATTTATTGAATCTTTTCTAGTGAATTAGAAAACTAGTAATAAGTATACAAATCTTATAAATAAATCTGTTTCTGTTGGTGAGCTTAGAGTTGGGTGAGCTCTCCACAATGAGTTTTTCGTACTGGTGGTTGATAATTGCTCGATGTAACGGCGTTGAGCGCGCTCGTTCTCGATTTTTAACGCTTTGGTGAGTTTACGTGTGGCGTCTTTTAGTTTTTGCTTTGCCGATGGCGATCTGTTCGATTGCCAATCACGTCGTAAGCGCCGCTTTTCAAGAACGAGCTGTTCAATTTGTAGATTTGTTGTCCTTTGTTTGTGTATTGTTTTTGGTATTTGAGGCGTAGCGGCGCGAGCTGCGGCGACGAAGACAGTCTCCAGAGTGTTAACAAAACTGTCAATGTCAGCTACATCAACGAGACGTGGCTTAAGCTCAATGTGTGAGCTTATATATTTTTTGTATCTGAGCCAGTTAGTTTTATGTGAAATTAACTTACTGGGTCGATTTATGTATTCAGGGTGTCGTTGCAGATTTATTAGGACTGGCGAATGATCGGATGATAGATCCGAAAGGCACTCTGCACTTATCAGTCTACGCGAAATGTTTTTGGTAACTGCAAAGTCAATCAAATCGGGTAGTTTTTTGGGATCTGTCGGCCAGTATGTTGGTCTGGCAGGAGAAACGTAGTCGACCTTGTTGTTAGCTTTTATAATTGCATTGTAGAGCTGCTTTCCTTTTGGATTCACTAAACGAGATTCCCAGTGTGTGTGCTTGGCATTGTAGTCTCCTGCCGTTATAAAGCATTCTCCTAGTGAGTTAAAAAATTCCATAAATGGGTCTTCAGATATGTTATAACGCGGAGGGCAGTATACAGCGGCAAGAGTAAGTTGGTTCCCACTGTCCAAATGTATTTTTAGAGATGTGGCCTGTAGAAAGTTTTCAGCAAACTCTTTATAGTAGTGGTGCTTGAGGCGGCTTCTGATCAAAATACCAGTTCCACCGTGTGCTTTACCATCGGGATGATTTGTACCATAGAATAAGTATCCACTTATGTTAAAGTTATATTTGTTTATAAGGTGTGTTTCGGAAAGTAGCATTACGTCGATGTGCTTATCGAGTAGGAATTGAGCTTATTCAAGTTTATGCTGTGAGACGCCATTAGCGTTCCACGTAGATATTCGTATCTCAGCCATTGATTATTTTGACTGTTAGATACAAGCATTTGTATCAAGAGATTTTGATTACGCATTAGTTCCTGCATAGTTGTTATCATGAATGACATGAACTCGTTCATGCTCTGCTGCAGGGTACATATGAGTGCTTTGAGGTTGCTTTGTTGCTGCTCCTGTGCAGCGTTTGTGCTCACTTGTTTTGGTTGTAAGTACGGTGTGTTAGAGGCAGGAAGAGCCAGTCCGGATCTTAGGGCGCTTGCATTAGTTGCGTTATTGGTTGAGAACTCGGGGCCAAGTGAGGATCTGGCTGCAGATGAAAAGAAGACGTCTGGGTTGTGTTTCGATGGTGTGAAGGTAGTTGGTGTGTGTTGCGAGCGTGCAGTGGTACAGCGCTGATGGATACGATTTTTAAGTTCCTTGTAGACTTGGAAGCCTCTGTAGTTGGCTGTATGCTTGCCTTCACAGTTGTTGCAGAATTTTTTGCTAGAGTCTTCTTTGCTTACTGGGCAACTTGCGGAGCTGTGCAGTTCCCCACAGTATACGCATACCGAGCGCAGTGTACAGTAGGCTTTTGTATGGCCGTACTCTTGGCAGCTCATACATTGTACCGGACATAAACTGACTGCTAAAAAGGCGTCGCAACTAGCACTTGTAACTAGTTGGACTACGAAGGGGGAATTCCTTGGTAATGAGTAAAATACTTGGTTTGTTGAAACAAAGTAAAGAACTGATTTTTATTCATGAAAGTAACAATATTTATAGGAAAATATAGCTTAGTTTGCATAAGTGTAATGTCAATATAAATTGGGTTATTGTGAACGCAGCAATTGCTTGCCAATGCAGAATTTTATATTGGCAATTTCCGCGTTGGCTGACCGCTGTTTTGGTAACTAGTTATATGTGTCGGTTTCGCTGTGATCAGCAGTTTTTGTAGTTAAGACAATAATACGTATGATGTTGCATTTAATTGACCTCGTTAACTTATAATTGTCTGTCATATATTATGTGTGCTGTAACTTAAATCTATATATAACAAGTAAGAAGGCTCTAGTCGGGAGAGCCCGACTAGAAGATACCCTGAACCCAGTTGCAATAAATAAATTCAATTTATGTAAGACTATGGTATACTGACGTATCTTCAATCGATTAAGTTCAATATCTCCGGTGATTCTCTACCGATTTGGACGAAATTTTCAGAAAAGTTCTATCATTACCCATTACGTCAACCCTCATTTTTAGATTTTCCAAATTCGATATTTTTTTATTATCGATATTATGTGTATATCGGAAACCAGAATAGTTATCGATAATTTGAAGCAAACTTGTTCTGCTCATGGTATAGGAGAACTTAAATGCAAAATCAGAAGTCTCTAGCTCTTGTAGTCTCTGAGATCCACGCGTTCATACAGACAGACAGACGGACAGACGGACAGACAGACGGACAGACGGACATGGCTATATCGTCTCGGCTGTTGATGCTGATCAAGAATATATATACTTTATAGGGTCGGAGATGCTTCCTTCTGCCTGTTACATACTTTTGCACAAAACCATTACACCCTTATTTACCCATTTTATGGGTTAAGGGTATAAAAACATAGGTCAGTATTTGACATAGTTAAATTGTACTTATTATTGTGTGTCATTTAAGTGGGTTGTGACTTAAATGTATATACGCCTAAACATTCTCCCTGCCGTTGAACAGGTGTTCAGCCATCATCTTGTCCTATTGTGAATCGTCTTGGTGATGCGGCTGGATCAGGTGTATTGATGACTTAATTCCTGGGAACCGTTGGTTGCATAGGCGTTTCTTTTGCATTGCATAGGCACATAGCAATATGATGGAGATAGCTAAGGCAGCATACGATGCTATATGATTATGTAGGACTGAACTTGATTGATAAGGCAACTCTAGATTGTTCAGTGTTGCCAACTTCTGCCGCAATTCGTCCAGATCCTTGTCTTCTTGAACCTTGTAGTCTGAGATGTTAATATTTGTCGCAGGTACATGGGTGATGTTTGGCTTGATTAATTAGCCAAAGTGTGCGTAACTTGGCCTCACTTGACTTATGATAGTGCCAAACGTTCTGATGCTAATCTCTAAGTTGCGTGCAGTGCAACCAGATGATAATGAGAGTATTTCGGTGTCTTCTAGCTGTATTGTGGATGGTGTTCCGTTGCATACGGCTTGCAGTTCCATTGCAGAATGTGTTGCAAAGATCCACCTGTTAGGTTGGTGTGTCTTATCCCAAACCATCTTGGTGGTTCTGTGAGTTGTTTGACACACTGTTGGTGTCTTGTTGTTAAAGAGCTGAAACTCACAACGATTGTTTACTCTGAACACGGCTTGGTGGTCAAAACATATGTATTCTTCATTTGGTAGTGTGAGGCAGCGTCGTAGATCATCTTGAGTCAATCCCATGAATTGATCCCTGTGGTTGTTAACTGCTATTATAGGTGTTTTAAGCTCAAACAATCTCCAACTTGTTGAGTCCCACACCGGAATTGGCACGATATTAAACAGCTCTAATTTTGATGTTGATACTAGCGGTAATATTACTCTGAATATTACCTGAGTGTCGGTAGCTGTTCCTTCTGCTCGCATTATTCTGTATAGTTGAATTACGTTGGATGATGTGACAGGCAACGTTTGATCTGGTGGCAAATGATTTGATCCTATTGATCCTTTAGTTGATTAGGAGAAATCAATATTGGGCTGATTGTACAGTGGCGAATTCCTGTCAGAACGTCCACTATTTCTGATTGCAAGCGCTGAAGAGTGGTTGCCAGAAGTGTTAGTTGGTCAGTGCCAGGTAGTTCTCGGTAAGATGTGCGTCTGTGTACCTTCCTCTGCTTTGGCTAAGGATAGCCAAAGTAGTTTTAGCCGTTTGTCCGATGTAGATCTGGTTTTCTTGACAACGTTGATAGTTTAATCAAGTACTGAAGTTTGATTTTTCAGTAAGTGCAGTATAAATGCTTCGTTGGTTTTTACCTCCTCTATGACTTTGGTCATTTTATTGGCCTAGTCCGAGTCTAAAACTCCAAATAGACTGTTTGCAATGTTGCCAAATGCATCAAATGGTGATCGTCGTTTTCGTGTGTGTTGCAAGAGTGCGTTTGCCAATTGTAATTCGTCGATTAGGTGCCGAAAATGCTGTGATATGGAATCACATGTGTTCACATTATTTAGTTCTGGACATATGTATTTGAACTCCTTTATTCCCAAATCGAATGTCCTCATATCGCGCCAGTAAGGTTCCAATTCATAATATATAATTATGGTCCAGTCGGAAATTGCTCTCTTTGTTGTTCCAATTTTTTCCTAAAACATTCCAGGCTTTCTGTTGAACCTTTCCACGGACACCGACTGTGTCAGCACCAAGGGCAACATGAGAGGAAGAATTAGAATGGATGATGTGATTGTTGGCTACATAACGCGTTTTCGCTGTACGGGTGGGGCATCATGTTTTTCTGTGTCCTCTGTTTCGTTAATAGTTCGTTTTTTTTTTTGCCATGTCTTCTGGAAATAGTGGCGCAAGTATGTTTATAGGGCGCTTGTAGGTGCCTGAGGCAGTTTTAACGTCAACAACCCTGACATAATTGTCTTGTCCTGGGAATGTTTTGACAATGCGTCCCATTGGCCAACTCATCACAGGTATGTTGTCTTCCTTGACTAGCACCAGCATGCCTTCCTTTATGTTGGAATTGACGGATTTCCACTTGTGCCTGGCTTGCAGTTCTTGCAAGTATTCTTCCGACCATTGCTTCCAGAATCCTTGCTTTAATCTGGATACTAACTCCCATGTTTACATCAGGGGGAGCAGTCAACGTTTCCCCAATCAAAAAGTGTGCTGGAGTGAGGGCGGTTGTATCCGTTGGATCATTTGACATTGGTGTGATTGGGCGAGAATTGAGGATTGCTTTAATTTCGATAGTCACCGTATTTAATTCTTCAAATGTTAGAGATGCGGTATTGGTTGTGGTGACCAAAATGAAATAGAACTCCTTTCTTCCACCATATTGTGACGCTGCAGCGATTTTAGCTCAGCGGCAAATTCAACTTGTTGTATTGTCCGCAAAACAAGGTTACGCTTAGAGTGACAGTTGCTGATCTCTGTTTGTTGAAGCAGAAGCGTAACATGTAAGCTACAATGCGTTGTAATGTGTCTGCAAGTGTACAATTCCTCACCTATTGTAGATGGGGATATTGCCAGGCTTATATGTTTTGTTTTCCTTTCCAGATTGCTCGGAATGATGTTGGGTATGGTTGCCCATTTATCTGGAGACCCATGCAGTAACAGTGGTCCATATAGCCAAAGATGCTCAGGTAATCTCGCTGCGTTGTTAGCGGATGACACATGATGCCATTGATTTCGGCTTGTTAGTGCTTGGATCTTAGCTATCCGGTTGGCCACAAATGTATGGAATGTGGAGGCAGCTGCATTGATCCATGACAGGACGACCGTATAATCTGACCAAAAGTATCCTGGTACTGTGTTGGAGTTCAAGTTGAGGTCCCGTCGATTTGTGTCCGCGAGCTCAGCACCCAATAGTGCAACACAAAGTTCTAGTCGCGGGAGTGACTGCTTTGCCGTTGGGGCTACTCGAGATTTTGAGCATAGCAACCGCACAAAAATTTGTTTATTCTTGTACGTTGCGCGAACGTATATTGCTGCGCCATAAGCGCGTTCCGATGCATCCACAAATGTGTGCAGTTCCTTTGTGACTGGAACCTTTCCGTCGTATAAATGTCGGGGAATTTGCATCGAATTTAGGCTCTTCAAGTCCTCTCGATAGTCCTTCCAGTCGTTCTGAAGGGATGTGGGTAATTCGTCATCCCAGTCGAGTTTGTCTTCCCAGAGTCGTTGCATGAAGATTTTGGCTTTCACAACGACGGGAGCGAATAAGCCTAGGGGATCGAAGATTTGTGCCAGCTCAGAGCAAACGACACGCTTAATTATTTTCGTAGCTGTGCTGCTCTGAGCGCGGCCACAAAGTTGGTCTCATTTGGGCATCCAAATAAGACCCAATGTCTTGATCGTATAACTTTCCACTGTATCCTCGAAGTTTACTTCGCTTGCAATGACGTCCTTTTGTATCCCTTGCAACAGTTGCAGTTAAATCCATTGGGACGCAGGATCTTTAACAACTCTTCTCGAATTTGGACCGCTTCTTGGACTGAGTCTGCTTCTGTGAGGCAGTCGTCTACGTAGAAGTCATTTACTAATTTAATGGCTCCTACTGGTGATTTGTCCATATGTGTTGCGCCCATATGTGTTGCGTGCCGTATGTTACTGTTTTGAGTCTATAGTACCTTAACTGCTCCTTGAGATTGTTTCTCCAAACAATCATCTGGTGAAATTGGTTCTCTGGATTGATCCAAATCTGGTGGTACATTTTTTCTATGTCCGCAGTGAACACATATTTGTGTGTTCTGAATCTTAACAAGATTGACATTAGGCCACTTTGCACCGTGGGTCCTACATGCAATATGTCGTTAAGTGACTTTCCTGTCGATGTCTTGCAGGATGCATCAAAAACTACTCGTAGCTTTGTAGTGCTGCTATCTGGTTTTTGCACAAAATGATGAGGGATGAAGTAATGACTTCTGGGAATCTGTTGTGGTGACACTTCTTTCATGTGATCCTCATATTCTGACATGAACGCTGCATACTGCTTCCAAGTATCTGCAGAAGCTCTGCGCTCCGAAGATAAAAATCGTCTTGTCGCAATCTCCATGGAATCTCCCAGGGCTGAATAGTGTTCAGAAAATGGAATCTTCACAATGAGTCGGCCGTCCACTACTAACTGCAAATTCTCCACAAAATGCTTTTCGCAATGGGCCTCAACAGGTGTTCGGTGTTTCTCTGCTGTTTCCATGTTGTCCAGAGTCCAAAATCGCTCTAATAGTACATTAGTTTCCTCATTAGTTGCTGCCGCACAAATGACTCATGATTCATTTGCTGCCTTAACTTTTCCTGCAACAATCCAACAGAATTCGGTCTTTTGCATAATTGGTCCAGAATGTAATATTCTGTGCTGCTGAGGGATCAGTATTGAGTAATAATGCTCTGCTCCAATCAACAGATCGATTTTGCCTGGTTTGCTGAAGTTCGGGTCAGCAAGTGGTTAATTGCTCGGTATGATCCAACTCGAATTGTTGATCGCTTGGGCAGGTTGATCCGATATTATATTTGGTAGTACAAATGCTTCTATTCGCATCGTAAAATTGCTGTGTAGTGACTTAATTGTCACATTTACACGAGCTTTGCTGATCCTTGTATTTCCTCCGATGCCTTCAATCCGGAGAGTTGTGTCATGACGTTTTAGTGCCAGCATTGTCACTATCCTTTCAGAAATGACGTTGATCTGTGATCCAGAGTCCAGGAGTGCCTTGAATGTTGCCTGCTGTCCATTATTTGCTTGTTCAAATACCTTGGCTGTTGCAAGTAAGCTGTAATTTTGGTTGTTAGCGGATGTCACAACTTGTGCGTGTGGCTCTGCTGCTGAAGCGATAGCGTTCTCCAAATGTAGCACAGTGTGGTGTTTCTTGTTGCATTTAAAACAACTGAACTTGCTAGGATAAGCATTCGTCTTATGTACATTTTTAAAAAAGTTGACGCATAACCTTTGTCGTTGCACCCAATTAAGACGTTCGCTAACTGCTTTAGCGCGAAAGTCGTCACATTTGGATAAATAGTGACCTGTCTTTTTACAATAAAGACATCCTTTGGGTTTACTTGAAGACGAGGCACATGTTGTATTTTTAGGCTCCTTCTTATAAGTCGCAGATGCCTTTTTCCAGTGGCCATGACTCGAACTCGCTGTTCGAGGAACTGGAGCATGGTGTCCATGGCTGGATTTCCTTTGTGTTACTCAATGATTGTTCATATAGGGTTTTGTTTGTGCCATCCAGTTTGTTCCTTAGGATGGCAATGATGATTGGATCCCATGTTGAGATGTCAATCCCGAGTCCCTTTAACGAACCTAATGACTCAACTGTTGTGATGTGCAGTTCTTTCAAAGAATTCACATCGTCGCTGCAGGTTTGTTGCAGCTGAAGACGATTCAATATCCTAGAAGCAATATCTCTAGGATTATTGTACGCATCAACTAAGATTTCCCATGCGAAGAGGTAATTTTCCTCCTTGAGATCAATATGACGGATTAGTCTTTCCGCCTCTCCGATTACGCTGGTCTTGAGGTACCACATTTTACGTATGGTTGGCATTCTAGTTTCATGTATCATACATGAGAACATATCAAAGAACTGAGACCACTTGAATATATCACCATCAACTTTTGGAATGGAGATGCGTGGCAAGTTAATGTTATCGGACACCGTACTATTTGACTTGTCTGTCAGTACGTTCCTAACCTCAGCTTCTGCTAGTCAGTGGCGTCATAGCCTGCTTCCTCCGGGTCCTCAAGCTCCTCGTATATTTGGAAGTGGACCTCTTGAAGTTTTGCCCATAATGAGTTTACAATTTCTGCACTAAGGGGCTTGTGTTGAATGGCGCGATTTAATGACTCAATCATCGCCTTTTGCCGACGGCACAATGCAACTAGCTTGGCATTTGTGTTTGCTTTGGCATCAACAATTCCTGCAGCAATGGCGGTCCTTGGCTCCGTCCTATTGCTGCTAGACTGATCTGCAATATCAGCTTGTTCTTTTAAGTAAGTTCTGGTTTTTTGAACCAAATAGTGAACTTCTTCGGAGAACTTGTGGTATGGGTGAGACTCCTCTAACTTAGAGTTTTTGATCAAGACAATGTTGTTCTTGAAAATAGTCCACTTTTCTTCATGGATTTTGGCCTTGGCTTGGTAGTAGCCAGGTTTTGCCTTCCGCTCTGCTGGGTCCTTTTTTGTGTTCTTTATAAGCCTTGATACCTCCTGGCTTATTTCTTCCTGCGCATCTGGGACACCTTCCAATACGAGTGATTTCTCTGTGCTCATTTTGTCGCCTTGTTGACAATGACTAAGCTACATGAATCACGGTTGTTAGATGTTGTACATAGCTCTTTGATTACCAAAGAAGAAGACAGGATCCTTAATAGGAGTCCTGTGTCGGGGTCACCAAAATGTTGTATTTGTTTTGTAAGCATTCAGTACATAAACTGACTGCTAAAAAGGCGTCGCAACTAGCACTTGTAACTAGGTTGACTACGGAGGGGGAATTCCTTGATGATGAGTAAAATACTTGGTTTGTTGGTACAAAGTAAAGAACTGATTTTTATTCATGAAAGTAACAATATTTATAGGAAACAAGTAAGAAGGCTCTAGTAAGGAGAGCCCTACTAGAAGATACCCTGAATCCAGTTGCAATAAATATATCTAATTTATATAAGACTTTGGTATACTGGCTTAGCTTCCATCGATTAAGTTCAATATCTCCGGTGTTTCTCAACCGATTTGGACGAAATTTTCAGAAAAGTTCTATCATTACCCATTACTTCAACCCTCATTTTTAGATTTTCCAAATTCGATATTTTATTGTTATCGATATTATGTTTATATCGGAAACCAGAATAGTTATCGATAATTTGAAGCAAATTTGTTCTGCTCATGGTATAAGAGAACTTAAATGCAAAATCAGAAGTCTCTAGCTCTTGTAGTCTCTGAGATCCACGCGTTCATACAGACAGATCGACGGACAGATAGACGGACAGACGGACATGGCTATATCGTCCCGGCTGTTGATGCTGATCAAGAATATATATACTTTATAGGGTCGGAGATGCTTCCTTCAGCCTGTTACATACTTTTGCACTTAACCATTATACCCTTATTTACCCATTTTATGGGTTGAGGGTATAAAAATAGCTAAGTTTGCATAAGTGTAATATCAATACAAGTGGAAACGTTGCAGTCGGACGCAACCGACTGCGGTATACTCGATACCAGTATTAAAAATTTTTATGCCCATCCATGTGGGATGTCAATTGCTATCTTCATACCAAATTTGGTGACTCTAGCTCGAAGTTTGTATAAAGTGGGGAAAAGGGGGCTGGGGGCGGTATGGGTGGAATTGCATCCAAATTTTTGATGCAGATCTTTGTGGAATGTCAAATGCTACCTTCATACCAAATTTGGTGACTCTAGCTCAAAGTTTGTAAAAGTGGTGAAAGGGGGGCTGGGGGCGGTATGGTTGGGCGTGGCATCCAAATTTTTGATGCAGTTTTTTGGGGGTTGCTAGTAGCTATCTTCTACCAAATTTGGTAGTTCTAGCTGTAAGGGTGTGTGAAATATGCGGATTTATCGTTTTTGAGTTATCGAATTTATCGATATGCCAGCCCCCAGTTATCGTAGAACCGCAATCTTGACACTTTAATTTACTATCCCATAGATAAAGAGAATTGGAAAGTTTCAAGTCTCTAGCTTGAAGGGTGTGGAAAAAACTTGCACACATACGGACGGACAGACGGACAGACACCATGACGGACATTGCACAAAACCAATATTTTGATGCAGGTTTTTTGAGGGTTGCTAGTAGCTATCTTCTTACCAAATTTGGTAGTTCTAGCTGTAAGGGTGTGTGAAATATGCGGATTTATCGTTTTTGAGTTATCGAATTTATCGATATGCCAGCCCCCCAGTTATCGTAGAACCGCAATCTTGACACTTTAATATACTATCCCATAGATAAAGAGAATTGGAAAGTTTCAAGTCTCTAGCTTGAAGGGTGTGGAAAAAACTTGCACACATACGGACGGACAGACGGACAGACACCATGACGGACATTGCACAAAACCAATATACTCTTTACCTTCGGTATCGAGTATAATAAATTTGGTTATTGTAAACGCAGCAATTGCTTGCCAATGCAGAATTGCATATTGGCAATTTCTGCGTTGACTGACCGCTGTTTTGGTAACTAGATATATGTGTCGGTTTCGCTGTGATCAGCAATTTTTTGTAGCTAAGACAATAATACGTATGGTATTGCATTTAATTGACCTTGTTAAATTATAATTGTCTGTCATATATTGTGTGTGCTGTAATTTTAATGTATATATAAAAACATAGATCAGTAATTGACATAGTTAAATTGTACTTTATTGTGTGTCATTTATGTGGGTTGTGACTTAAATGTATATACGCCTAAACATTCTCCCTGCCGTTGAACAGGTGTTCAGCCATCATCTTGTCCTATTGTGAATCGTCTTGGTGATGCGGCTGGATCAGGTGTATTGATGACTTCATTCCTGGGAACCGTTGGTTGCACAGTCCATAGGCGTTTCTTTTGCATTGCATTGGCACATAGCAATATGATAGAGATAGCTAAGGCAGCATACGATGATATATGATTATGTAGGACTGAACTTGATTGGTAAGGCAACTCTAGATTGTTCAGTGTTGCCAACTTCTGCTGTAATTCGTCCAGATCCTTGTCTTCTTGAACCTTGTAGTCTGAGATGTTAATATTTGTCGCAGGTACATGGGTGATGTTTGGCTTGATTAATTTGCCAAAGTGTGCGTAACTTGGCCTCACTTGACTTATGATAGTGCCAAACGTTCTGATGCTAATCTCCAAGTTGCGTGCAGTACAACCAGATGATAATGAGAGTATTTCGGTGTCTTCTAGCTGTATTGTGGATGGTGTTCCGTTGCATACGGCTTGCAGTTCCATTGCAGAATGTGTTGCAAAGATCCACCTGTTAGGTTGGTGTGTCTTTTCCCAAACCATCTTGGTGGTTATGTGAGTTGTTTGACACACTGTTGGTGTCTTGTTGTTAAAGAGCTGAAACTCACAACGATTGTTTACACTGAACACAGCTTGGTGGTCAAAACATATGTATTCTTCATTTGGTAGTGTGAGGCAGCGTCGTATATCATCTTGAGTCAATCCCATGAATTGATCCCTGTGGTTGTAAACTGCTATTATAGGTGTTTTAAGCTCAAACAATCTCCAATTTGTTGAGCCCCACACCGGAATTGGCACGATATTAAACAGCTCTAATTTTGATGTTGATACTAGCGGTAATATTACTCTGAATATTACCTGAGTGTCGGTAGCTGTTCCTTCTGCTCGCATTATTCTGTATAGTTGAATTACGTTGGATGATGTCACAGGCAACGTTTGATCTGGTGGCAAATGATTTGATCCTATTGATCCTTTAGTTGATTAGGAGAAATCAATATTGGGCTGATTGTACAGTGGCGAATTCCTGTCAGAACGTCCACTATTTCTGATTGCAAGCGCTGAAGAGTGGTTGCCAGAAGTGTTAGTTGGTCAGTGCCAGGTAGTTCTCGGTAAGATGTGCGTCTGTGTACCTTCCTCTGCTTTGGCTAAGGATAGCCAAAGTAGTTTTAGCCGTTTGTCCGATGTAGATCTGGTTTTCTTGACAACGTTGATAGTTTAATCAAGTACTGAAGTTTGATTTTTCAGTAAGTGCAGTATAAATGCTTCGTTGGTTTTTACCTCCTCTATGACTTTGGTCATTTTATTGGCCTAGTCCGAGTCTAAAACTCCAAATAGACTGTTTGCAATGTTGCCAAATGCATCAAATGGTGATCGTTGTTTTCGTGTGTGTTGCAAGAGTGCGTTTGCCAATTGTAATTCGTCGAATAGGTGCCGAAAATGCTGTGATATGGAATCACATGTGTTCACATTATTTAGTTCTGGACATATGTATTTGAACTCCTTTATTCCCAAATCGAATGTCTTCATATCGCGCCAGTAAGGTTCCAATTCATAGTATATAATTATGGTCCAGTCAGAAATTGCTCTCTTTGTTGTTCCAATTTTTTCCTAAAATATTCCAGGCTTTCTGTCGAACCTTTCCACGGACACCGACTGTGTCAGCACCAAGGACAACATGAGAAGAAGAATTAGAATGGATGATGTGATTGTTGGCGACATAAGGCGTTTTCGCTGTACGGGTGGCGCATCATGGTTTTCTATGTCCTCTGTTTCGTTAATAGTTCGTTTTTTGGCCATGTCTTCTGGAAATAGTGGCGCAAGTCTGTTTATAGGGCGCTTGTAGGTGCCTGAGGCAGCTTTAACGTCAACAACCCTGACATAATTGTCTTGTCCTGGGTATGTTTTGACAATGCGTCCCATTGGCGAACTCATCACAGGTATGTTGTCTTCTTTGACTAGCACTAGCATGCCTTCCTTAATGTTGGAGTTGACGGATTTCCACTTGTGCCTGGCTTGCAGTTCTTGCAAGTATTCTTCCGACCATTGCTTCCAGAATCCTTGCTTTAGTCTGGATACTAGCTTTCCAGCGCTTTACCAAGGATTTTTCATTGCGGTCCGTGTTTACATCAGGGGGAGCAGTCAACGTTTCCCCAATCAGAAAGTGTGCTGGAGTGAGGGCGGTTGTGTCCGTTGGATCGTTTGACATGGGTGTGATTGGGCGAGAATTGAGTATTGCTTCAATTTCGATAGTCACCGTATTTAATTCTTCAAATGTTAGAGATGCGGTATTGGTTGTGGTGACCAAAAGTCTTTGTGCAGACTTGACCGCAGCCTCCCATAGCCCTCCAAACGATGGCGCGCGTGGTGGAATAAATTTGAAGGCAACTTGTTTTTTGTTGCACTGATTGATGATCTCGGCTTGGCTCTTTTCGCCAAATATTGATCCTTCCAGTTCCTTCAGCTGGTTGTTTGCTCCAACGAAGTTAGTTGCATTGTCACAATGAATTGTTTGACACTTGCCTCGACGGCTTAAGAAGCGTCGTAAGGCTCCCAAAAAGGCGTCTGTTGTTAGATCACTAACCAGCTCAAGGTGTACTGCCTTGGTGGCGAAGCAACAGAAAACAGCTATGTATGCTTTGTGTGGTCGCTTTCCTCGAAGCTTATGATGAATCCATATTGGTCCGCAGTAATCTACGCCTGTTGTAAGAAATGGGCATGTTGGTGTTACTCGATCGGCTGGCAAATTACCCATAATTTGGTTCATTAACTTGGGCCTTGCCTTGTTGCATGTCACGCAATTGTGAATGATATTCCTTGACATTGTTTTGTCGTTGAGGATCCAATATTGTTGTCTAGCGGTTGCTCGTAAGGAGTGGGGACCGCAATGCATATTGTCATCATGCAGATCTTTCAACAGCATTTTTACTATTGGATCATTGTAGGGCAGCAGAATCTGGTGCCTTGCATTGTAAGGGAGTGGGGCTTGATCCAATCTGCCACCAACTCGTATAAGTCCGTCGGATCCTTGTAGGGGGGACAGCGATGAAATAGAACTCATTTTTTCCACCATATTGTGACGCTGCAGCGATTTTAGCTCAAAAGCAAATTCCACTTATTGTATTGTCCTCAAAATTACGTTGCGAGCGTGATTCAATTCCTCGACGCTTTGAGTGACAGTTGCTGATCTCTGTTTGTTGTAGCAGAAGCGTAACATGTAAGCTACAATGCGTTGTAACTTGTGGAACGAATGACTGTGTCTGCAAGTGTACAATTCCTCACCTATTGTAGATGGGGATATTGCCAGGCTTATATGTTTTGTTTTCCTTTCCAGATTGCTCGGAATGATGTTGGGTATGGTTGCCCATTTATCTGGAGACCCATGCAGGAACAGTGGTCCATATAGCCATAGATTATGCTCAGGTAATATACGTGCAGATATTCCTCTTGAAAGAACATCCGCTGCGTTGTTAGCGGATGACAAAGATGCCATTGATTTTGGTTTGTTAGTGCTTGGATCTTAGCTATCCGGTTGGCCACAAATGTATGGAATGTGGAGGCAGCTGCATTGATCCATGACAGGACGACCGTAGAATCTGACCAAAAGTATCCTGGTACTGTGTTGGAGTTCAAGTTGAGGTCCCGTCGATTTGTGTCCGCGAGCTCAGCACCCAATAGTGCAACACAAAGTTCTAGTCGCGGGAGTGACTGCTTTGCCGTTGGGGCTACTCGAGATTTTGAGCATAGCAACCGCACAAAAATTTGTTTATTCTTGTACGTTGCGCGAACGTATATTGCTGCGCCATAAGCGCGTTCCGATGCATCCACAAATGTGTGCAGTTCCTTTGTGACTGGAACCTTTCCGTCGTATAAATGTCGGGGAATTTGCATCGAACTTAGGCTCTTCAAGTCCTCTCGATAGTCCTTCCAGTCGTTCTGAAGGGATGTGGGTAATTCGTCATCCCAGTCGAGTTTGTCTTCCCAGAGTCGTTGCATGAAGATTTTGGCTCTCACAACGACGGGAGCGAATAAGCCTAGGGGATCGAAGATTTGTGCCAGCTCAGAGCAAACGACACGCTTAGTCATTTTCGTAGCTGTGCTGCTCTGAGCGCGGCCACAAAGTTGGTCTCATTTGGGCATCCAAATAAGACCCAATGTCTTGATCGTATAACTTTCCACTGTATCCTCGAAGTTTACTTCGCTTGCAATGACGTCCTTTTGTATCCCTTGCAACAGTTGCAGTTAAATCCATTGGGACGCAGGATCTTTAACAACTCTTCTCGAATTTGGACCGCTTCTTGGACTGAGTCTGCTTCTGTGAGGCAGTCGTCTACGTAGAAGTCATTTACTAATTTAATGGCTCCTACTGGTGATTTGTCCATATGTGTTGCGCCCATATGTGTTGCGTGCCGTATGTTACTGTTTTGAGTCTATAGTACCTTAACTGCTCCTTGAGATTGTTTCTCCAAACAATCATCTGGTGAAATTGGTTCTCTGGATTGATCCAAATCTGGTGGTACATTTTTTCAATGTCCGCAGTGAACACATATTTGTGTGTTCTGAATCTTAACAAGATTGACATTAGGCCACTTTGCACCGTGGGTCCTACATGCAATATGTCGTTAAGTGACTTTCCTGTCGATGTCTTGCAGGATGCATCAAAAACTACTCTTAGCTTTGTAGTGCTGCTATCTGGTTTTTGCACACAATGATGAGGGATGAAGTAATGACTTCTGGAAATCTGTTGTGGTGACACTTCTTTCATGTGATCCTCATATTCTGACATGAACGCTGCATACTGCTTCCAAGTATCTGCAGAAGCTCTGCGCTCCGAAGATAAAAATCGTCTTGTCGCAATCTCCATGGAATCTCCCAGGGCTGAATAGTGTTCAGAAAATGGAATCTTCACAATGAGTCGGCCGTCCACTACTAACTGCAAATTCTCCACAAAATGCTTTTCGCAATGGGCCTCAACAGGTGTTCGGTGTTTCTCTGCTGTTTCCATGTTGTCCAGTGTCCAAAATCGCTCTAATAGTTCATTAGTTTCCTCATTAGTTGCTGCTGCACAAATGACTGATAATTCATTTGCTGCCTTAACTTTTCCTGCAACAATCCAACCGAATTCGGTCTTTTGCATAATTGGTCCAGAATGTAATATTCTGTGTTGCTGAGGGAGCAGTATTGAGTAATAATGCTCTGCTCCAATCAACAGATCGATTTTGCCTGGTTTGCTGAAGTACGGGTCAGCAAGTGGTAAATTGCTCGGTATGATCCAACTCGAATTGTTGATCGCTTGGGCAGGTTGATCCGATATTATATTTGGTAGTACAAATGCTTCCATTCGCATCGTAAAATTGCTGTGTAGTGACTTAATTGTCACATTTACACGAGCTTTGCTGATCCTTGTATTTCCTCCGATGCCTTCAATCCGGAGAGTTGTGTCATGACGTTTTAGTGCCAGCATTGTCACTATCCTTTCAGAAATGACGTTGATCTGTGATCCAGAGTCCAGGAGTGCCTTGAATGTTGCCTGCTGTCCATTATTTGCTTGTTCAAATACCTTGGCTGTTGCAAGTAAGTTGTAATTTTGGTTGTTAGCGGATGTCACAACTTGTGCGTGTGGCTCTGCTGCTGAAGCGATAGCGTTCTCCAAATGTAGCACAGTGTGGTGTTTCTTGTTGCATTTAAAACAACTGAACTTGCTAGGGCAAGCATTCGTCTTATGGTCATTTTTAAAAAAGTTGACGCATAACCTTTGTCGTTGCACCCAATTAAGACGTTCGCTAACTGTTTTAGCGCGAAAGTCGTCACATTTGGATAAATAGTGACCTGTCTTTTTACAATAAAGACATCCTTTGGGTGCACTTGAAGACGAGGCACATGTTGTATTTTTAGGCTCCTTCTTATAAGTCGCAGATGCCTTTTTCCAGTGGCCATGACTCGAACTCGCTGTTCGAGGAACTGGAGCATGGTGTCCATGGCTAGATTTCCTTTGTGTTACTCAATGATTGTTCATATAGGGTTTTGTTTGTGCCATCCAGTTTGTTCCTTAGGATGGCAATGATGATTGGATCCCATGTTGAGATGTCAATCCCGAGTCCCTTTAACGAACCTAATGACTCAACTGTTGTGATGTGCAGTTCTTTCAAAGAATTCACATCGTCGCTGCAGGTTTGTTGCAGCTGAAGACGATTCAATATCCTAGAAGCAATATCTCTAGGATTATTGTACGCATCAACTAAGATTTCCCATGCGAAGAGGTAATTTTCCTCCTTGAGATCAATATGACGGATTAGTCTTTCCGCCTCTCCGATTACGCTGGTCTTGAGGTACCACATTTTACGTATGGTTGGCATTCTAGTTTCATGTATCATACATGAGAACATATCAAAGCACTGAGACCTTTTAAGTACATCACCTTCAAATTTTGGAATGGAGATGCGTGGCAAGTTAATGTTATCGGACACCGTACTATTTGACTTGTCTGTCAGTACGTTCCTAACCTCAGCTTCTGCTAGTCAGTGGCGTCATAGCCTGCTTCCTCCGGGTCCTCAAGCTCCTCGTATATTTGGAAGTGGACCTCTTGAAGTTTTGCCCATAATGAGTTTACAATTTCTGCACTAAGGGGCTTGTGTTGAATGGCGCGATTTAATGACTCAATCATCCCCTTTTGCCGACGGCACAATGCAACTAGCTTGGCATTTATGTTTGCTTTGGCATCAACAATTCCTGCAGCAATGGCGGTCCTTGGCTCCGTCCTATTGCTGCTAGACTGATCTGCAATATCAGCTTGTTCTTTTAAGTAAGTTCTGGTTTTTTGAACCAAATCGTGAACCTCTTCGGAGAACTTGTGGTATGGGTGAGACTCCTCTAACTTAGAGTTTTTGATCAAGACGTTGTTTTTCTTGAAAAAAATCCACTTTTCCTCAAGGATTTTGGCCTTGGCTTGGTAGTGGCCAGGTTTTGCCTTCCGCTCTGCTGGGTCCTTTTTTGTGTTCTTTATAAGCCTTGATACCTCCTGGCTTATTTCTTCCTGCGCATCTAGGAAATCTTCCAATACGAGTGATTTCTCTGTGCTCATTTTGTCGCCTTGTTGACAATGATTAAGCTACCAGAATCACGTTTGTTATGTTGTTGTATATAGCTCGTTGATTACTCCCGACCCGGTGGCAGTGTTTTATTCGCTCTGCCTGAGCTGGATTATGATTCTATTCACCGTGTGGTGTGGTCGAAGGAATAGCGAGCTAAATGTTGTAGACAGGATCCTTCCTAGGAGTCCTTTGTCGGGGTCACAAAAATGTTGTATTTGTTTTGTAAGCATTCAGTTCATAAACTGACTGCTAAAAAGGCGTCGCAACTAGCACTTGTAACTAGTTGGACTACGGAGGGGGAATTCCTTGGTGATGAGTAAAATACTTGGTTTGTTGAAACAAAGTAAAGAACTGATTTTTATTCATGTAAGTAACAATATTTATAGGAAAATATAGCTTAGTTTGCATAAGTGTAATGTCAATATTAATTGGGTTATTGTGAACGCAGCAATTGCTTGCCAATGCAGAATTTTATATTGGCAATTTCCGCGTTGGCTGACCGCTGTTTTGGTAACTAGTTATATGTGTCGGTTTTGCTGTGATCAGCAGTTTTTGTAGTTAAGACAATAATACGTATGGTGTTGCATTTAATTGACCTCGTTAACTTATAATTGTCTGTCATATATTGTGAGTGCTGTATCTTAAATCTATATATATAAAAGAGTTCGTCCGCGTTAAAATGGATCAGCCACAGCCTAAACGAAAAGAGCTAGAAGGCTGAAATTTTCACACAATTTTCCATGCAGGTAGTAAGTGAGCACTAAGAAGGGAATTTTTATTTGGACAACTCCTTTAAGTACCTCCCATACGATTTGAAGCACTTTTTACCCATTTAAAAAAACAAATTACAATTACAACAAGTACCCATTCCACTACTGTCGCCTGATTGTCGCACAAGCTGAGGGTTTGATCGCGAGCGAGAATACAAAAACAAAACAAATGCGCAGTGACGCCTTCGCGTCGCACTTCGTACAGTGCACATTTTTTTTTTTCAAATTTGTGTGCCTTTGACAATTGATTTACGACCCAAGTAGCGTTTGTTGTTGTTGTAAGTTTGGTTGCTGGGCCCGCACTGCTACTTTTTGTTGGTGTCATTGATTTTAAAAATACAACAACAACATAACAAAACTTGGTGCGTCTAGAAAAATTTCCCACACCAGAATATGTTATAAGGATGGATTCGCCTAATTGCTGCTTATTTAACTTAGACAAAACGTAACACACTAACAATATTGATATATTATTGCTATAAAATTTTGAATATTTTGAATAAGCAAAGGGCGTTCATATAAGCGCGTTTGTTGCTCTTATGATAATCCGACAATTTTAAATCTCGCTCCGATCACGCTCCTTTGTTGTTGCTCATTTACGTTCTTTCTCTATTTTATGTGAGCGCTTTGCATGTCAATCATAAAGCTCCTCCGCACACACACTAAATTAAAGCTAAAGGCAATATACAATTCACTTAACTGCAGCCTCTTAGATATGTTTTGCATTGATTCAGTGCGTGCGAAGAAGGTAGCGATACTATGCTCTTTGCTTGAGTTGCAGAGCGCGCGCATACATGAGAGATTTATGGTGCATTTACACTAGTTGATGCAGCGTCAATTCTAGCTATATCAACAATTGATATCCAACGTCAACGCATTTGTTGTGTTTACATTAGTTGATTGAGTTGACAAAAAAACCGGGTTGCCCACTAATTTTCGAGTTGAGCAACGCGCAAGATGCCAACGCGTTGATATTGAAGTTGAGAGTAATTTACACCAGTTGATATACACATTCGTTGACATTCACGTTGCTATGCATTTTTCGTTGAGGTCGATATTGTGAATGTATCGAAACTGATTATCGATTTTGTGTTGTTTTGTTAATTGAGAAAAGAAAAAAAGTGGTATGAACTAATGCATATGTAACTTAAAACTAATTGATATGCAATTTATTTACATTAGAATAAAATCAGCAGTGGTTTTGGTTCTCGCTCTTGAGTTAATCGATGGCTATCGCCAGCAACTGAAGCAGGTCTACTTTCGATATTAGAATATGGTTCAATAAATATGCATAAAAATAAATAAAATTGTGAAGTGCTGCCACCTTTAATATGTACATAAAGTTTGTCAACACACAGCAAAAGAATGAACATGAGCTCAACTTAATTTTGTGTTG
Source organism: Scaptomyza flava (assembly GCA_030179655.1). Taxonomy (NCBI): domain Eukaryota; kingdom Metazoa; phylum Arthropoda; class Insecta; order Diptera; family Drosophilidae; genus Scaptomyza; species Scaptomyza flava. The sequence continues at coordinate 26,432,140 of JARNME010000029.1, read as the reverse complement.
TCAACGCGCCGATTGTGACTTCAACTGTTGACACAAAGTGTTTACACTATGTTTACACTCAGAGCAACAATTGATGATTTTCGCATTGTCAATCTACTGTCAACGCAACAGTTGACCAAGTTGACAGCTGTTCACACTAGGATTGATAAAGTTGATATCAACGTTGACTTGTTTATCAACTAGTGTAAATGCACCATTAGCCGAAAAAGCTATAATTGGTGATGGAGCCTGCTTACTCATACCACCAAGTAAAAAGATTATAGAGCAATCATTGCGTATGGGACTTGTTGGGAACTCGTATGCTGTACATTTTTACGAAAAACTTTTTGAGTGCTCCCATAGCACTTCGGGTTCGAGCCGAATGGAAGCTCTCGCGTTCTAGCTCAGAATTATTTTTGTTTGCGCTTAATTGCAGAGAGGCAGTCGAATGAGAAGGTCGGTCACGCAGCTCTGCTGTTTATATGCGCGTGATGGTATTGTTATTTTTGCGTGTGATTGTTTTGTTATTTTTGGGTGGGATTTTTAAATTTGAACAGCGCTTGAATGTGTGCGCTCACATTTATGCATTAATGGTTATTTGTATGCATGTCATGTGTACAAGAACCTGTGACAGTTTTTATGATATTTTTATTTATTTTTACAGGTGTATATATTTAAGACTTTCTTATTTTGTTTATTAAAAAGCACATATGAAATAATTTAAAAATTTTGCCATATTTTTTATTTATTTAATTATATCTATGATTGATGATTACATAATAAATTTCTTATTCTATTAACATATAATTAAGTCATATTAAAACAATACATTTAAGCATTTTTCACAAGCAGCAACAAAAATGTGTAAACACCCAGAAATCTATGAATTCATTTTTGTATGCCCACAAACAGCAACACAAGAAAATGCTATTGCGAAGAAGCTTATTTGCTACACTATCAAGTTTGCCGCTCGAAGAGTTAATAACATCAAAATATGTTATTTTATTAGACTACTTTTAGCAATTTCTCAATTGTTAGCTTAGTGCCAACTTACTATAATCAAAATATACAACTATAACAAATATATTATTAAATTACATATTATATTATGGTATCCAACACTCAACATTCGTCTGTTCATACTCTTATTTAACATGTTCGCTATTTAAGTCTATAAGTGTGCGTGTGTGTATTCACAAAAGAAGCAAAACAGAACTGCCGCACAAAATATAAAATCGACAATTTCAGACTTCTGCTTGAATCTGCTTTATGCAGTCCAACTTGGGAGGGTAGTATAAACTTAATATGAACTTTGTCAAACTTGATAGCAAAACGTGAGATACTTTAATATTATTTATGTACATATTTTTTATTTATATATCGAAAATAAACTATATATATAAAAAATAAAGATTTGAGTTTTAAATGACTATTATTGAAAATTGGTACAAAGGGTATTTTTACTTCGTGCATTTTGTGTTGAAGCACTGGTTTTGTTTTTGTACATACAATCATAGATATAATTAAATAAATAAAAAATATGGCAAAATTTTTAAATTATTTCATATGTGCTTTTTAATAAACAAAATAAGAAAGTCTTAAATATATACATATATATATATATATATATATATATATCACGCGCATATAAACAGCAGAGCTGCGTGGACTGACCTTCTCATTCGACTGCCTCTCTGCAATTAAGCGCAAACAAAAATAATTCTGAGCTAGAACGCGAGAGCTTCCATTCGGCTCGAACCCGAAGTGCTATGGGAGCACTCAGAAAGTTTTTCGTAAAAATGTACAGCATACGAGTTCCCAACAAGTCCCATACGCAATGATTGCTCTATAATCTTTTTACTTGGTGCTCATACTTATGGTACTGCATGTGAGCTTTAAGCAGCAGCAGAAATTTTTGCTGTAAATTTCCAACTTTTTCAGAATGGAAATTTATTACAAGCATTCGGAAATAATAAGCATCCTGTTGCGTTTGACCGGTCCATTAATGAATGGACATTTTGATGTTTATACTCCTTTAGAGGAAGTATTAACTCAAGATTCTGATACGTCAAGTGAATGCAAAACCGAAAATGTTAAAAATCCCGTTAAAAGACTTAGTCAGTTCGCCGACAAGGCAGAAAAAAGGTACTAAAACATTCAATTAGAAAAAAAATCGTGGTATTAATTGGGGCAAGCGCATAATTTTGAAGCTCATAGAGTTGCAGTGAGAAAACATCTGGCTAATAATCCTGATGCACGTCAAGAAAGGCGTTTGCGTGCATGGACTGTTAAAGCCATGTCTGGCTTAAAACATGATTTTGAAATAGCTTACAAGTCAGATAAAATTGCTCAACATGGTAGTATGAATTTTATATGCAAACATTGTAATTAATGCCTTAAAATGGAAAAATGAGCCTCTGGGTATCTGTTGCAAGGCGGGAAAAGTTAAGCTTTCCCAAAATTTATTTTCCTGATCCACCTAAAAGCTTAATAATTGGTGGACATCCCAAGCATGATCATTTCATTGATCGTATAAGAAAGTATAACAGCTGCTTTCAAATGACTTCTTTTGGTAGTACAAAAATTATAAATGAAAGTTGGTCAACCTTTAAAGTCCAAGGTAGTGTTTGACCTTTGCCAAATGAAGAAATGCAGTTTCTTCAAATTTATAGCGTTTTCGATTGTGAAAAATAATGCAACCCCATAATAATGTTACACTGTCACATTTGGATAAATAGTGACCTGTCTTTTTACAATAAAGACATCCTTTGGGTGCACTTGAAGACGAGGCACATGTTGTATTTTTAGGCTCCTTCTTATAAGTCGCAGATGCCTTTTTTCCAGTGGCCATGACTCGAACTCGCTGTTCGAGGAACTGGAGCATGGTGTCCATGGCTGGATTTCCTTTGTGTTACCCAATGATTGTTCATATAGGGTTTTGTTTGTGCCATCCAGTTTGTTCCTTAGGATGGCAATGATGATTGGATCCCATGTTGAGATGTCAATCCCGAGTCCCTTTAACGAACCTAATGACTCAACTGTTGTGATGTGCAGTTCTTTCAAAGAATTCACATCATCGCTGCAGGTTTGTTGCAGCTGAAGACGATTCAATATCCTAGAAGCAATATCTCTAGGATTATTGTACGCATCAACTAAGATTTCCCATGCGAAGAGGTAATTTTCCTCCTTGAGATCAATATGACGGATTAGTCTTTCCGCCTCTCCGATTACGCTGGTCTTGAGGTACCACATTTTACGTATGGTTGGCATTCTAGTTTCATGTATCATACATGAGAACACATCAAAGAACTGAGACCTTTTAAGTACATCACCTTCAAATTTTGGAATGGAGATGCGTGGCAAGTTAATGTTATCGGACACCGTACTATTTGACTTGTCTGTCAGTACGTTCCTAACCTCAGCTTCTGCTAGTCAGTGGCGTCATAGCCTGATTCCTCCGGGTCCTCAAGCTCCTCGTATATTTGGAAGTGGACCTCTTGAAGTTTTGCCCATAATGAGTTTACAATTTCTGCACTAAGGGGCTTGTGTTGAATGGCGCGATTTAATGACTCAATAATCGCCTTTTGCCGACGGCACAATGCAACTAGCTTGGCATTTGTGTTTGCTTTGGCATCAACAATTCCTGCAGCAATGGCGGTCCTTGGCTCCGTCCTATTGCTGCTAGACTGATCTGCAATATCAGCTTGTTCTTTTAAGTAAGTTCTGGTTTTTTGAACCAAATAGTGAACTTCTTCGGAGAACTTGTGGTATGGGTGAGACTCCTCTAACTTAGAGTTTTTGATCAAGACGTTGTTGTTCTTGAAAATAGTTCAATTTTGGCTTGGTAGTAGCCAGGTTTTGCCTTCCGCTCTGCTGGGTCCTTTTTTGTGTTCTTTATAAGCCTTGATACCTCCTGGCTTATTTCTTCCTGCGCATCTAGGAAATCTTCCAATACGAGTGATTTCTCTGTGCTCATTTTGTCGCCTTGTTGACAATGATTAAGCTACCAGAATCACGTTTGTTATGTTGTTGTATATAGCTCGTTGATTACTCCCGACCCGGTGGCAGTGTTTTATTCGCTCTGCCTGAGCTGGATTATGATTCTATTCACAACCGTGTGGTGTGGTCGAAGGAATAGCGAGCTAAATGTTGTAGACAGGATCCATCCTAGGAGTCCTTTGTCGGGGTCACCAAAATGTTGTATTTGTTTTGTAAGCATTCAGTTCATAAACTGACTGCTAAAAAGGCGTCGCAACTGGCACTTGTAACTAGTTGGACTACGGAGGGGGAATTCCTTGGTGATGAGTAAAATACTTGGTTTGTTGAAACAAAGTAAAGAACTGATTTTTATTCATGTAAGTAACAATATTTATAGGAAAATATAGCTTAGTTTGCATAAGTGTAATGTCAATATTAATTGGGTTATTGTGAACGCAGCAATTGCTTGCCAATGCAGAATTTTATATTGGCAATTTCCGCGTTGGCTGACCGCTGTTTTGGTAACTAGTTATATGTGTCGGTTTTGCTGTGATCAGCAGTTTTTGTAGTTAAGACAATAATACGTATGGTGTTGCATTTAATTGACCTCGTTAACTTATAATTGTCTGTCATATATTGTGAGTGCTGTATCTTAAATCTATATATATAAAAGAGTTCGTCCGCGTTAAAATGGATCAGCCACAGCCTAAACGAAAAGAGCTAGAAGGCTGAAATTTTCACACAATTTTCCATGCAGGTAGTAAGTGAGCACTAAGAAGGGAATTTTTATTTGGACAACTCCTTTAAGTACCTCCCATACGATTTGAAGCACTTTTTACCCATTTTAAAAAACAAATTACAATTACAACAAGTACCCATTCCACTACTGTCGCCTGATTGTCGCACAAGCTGAGGGTTTGATCGCGAGCGAGAATACAAAAACAAAACAAATGCGCAGTGACGCCTTCGCGTCGCACTTCGTACAGTGCACATTTTTTTTTTTTCAAATTTGTGTGCCTTTGACAATTGATTTACGACCCAAGTAGCGTTTGTTGTTGTTGTAAGTGTGGTTGCTGGGCCCGCACTGCTACTTTTTGTTGGTGTCATTGATTTTAAAAATACAACAACAACATAACAAAACTTGGTGCGTCTAGAAAAATTTCCCACACCAGAATATGTTATAAGGGTTTCGCCTAATTGCTGCTTATTTAACTTAGACAAAACGTAACACACTAACAATATTGATATATTATTGATATAAAATTTTGAATATTTTGAATAAGCAAAGGGCGTTCATATAAGCGCGTTTGTTGCTCTTATGATAATCAGACAATTTGAAATCTCGCTCCGATCACGCTCCTTTGTTGTTGCTCATTTACGTTCTTTCTCTATTTTATGTGAGCGCTTTGCATGTCAATCATAAAGCTCCTCCGCACACACACTAAATTAAAGCTAAAGGCAATATACAATTCACTTAACTGCAGCCTCTTAGATATGTTTTGCATTGATTCAGTGCGTGCGAAGAAGGTAGCGATACTACGCTCTTTGTTTGACTTGCAGAGCGCGCGCATACATAAGAGAGTTAGCCGAAACAGCTATAATTGGTGATGGAGCCTGCCTTTTTATAGCTGTTCTAAACAATATGAGTGCGCTATGTCATACTTATGGTACTGCATGTGAGCTTCAAGCAGCAGCAGAAATTTTTGCTGTAAATTTCCACATTTTTCAAAATGGAAATTTATTACAGGCATTTGGAAATAATATGCATCCTGTTGCGTTTTACCGGTCCATTAATATGCATATTTTGATGTTAATATTCCTTTAGAGGAAGTATTAACTCAAGATTCTGATACGTCAAGTGAATGTTTAACTGAAAATGTTAAACATCCCGTTAAAAGACTTAGTCGGTTCGCCGACAAAGCAGAAAAAAAGGTACTAAAACATTCATCTGAACAGAATCGTGTTATCAATAGGGGTAAGCGCATAGAAGCATCAAAAAGATTTCAGGTTAATAATTTTGAAGCTCATAGAGTTGCAGTGAGAAGACATCAGGCTAAAAATCCTGATGTACGTCAAGAAAGGCGTTTGCGAGCATGGACTGTTAATGCCATGTCTGGCTTAAACTATGATTTTGAAATAGCTTACAAGTCAGATAAAGTTACTCATCTTGGTAGTATGAATTTTATATGCAAACATTGTAATGCTTTAAAATGGAAAAATGAGCCTCTGGGTATCTGTTGCAAGGCGGGAAAAGTTAAGCTTTCCCAAAATTTATTTTCCTGATCCACCTAAAAGCTTAATAATTGGTGGACATCCCAAGCATGATCATTTCATTGATCGTATAAGAAAGTATAACAGCTGCTTTCAAATGACTTCTTTTGGTAGTACAAAAATTATAAATGAAAGTTGGTCAACCTTTAAAGTCCAAGGTAGTGTTTGACCTTTGCCAAATGAAGAAATGCAGTTTCTTCAAATTTATAGCGTTTTCGATTGTGAAAAATAATGCAACCCCATAATAATGTTACACTGTCACATTTGGATAAATAGTGACCTGTCTTTTTACAATAAAGACATCCTTTGGGTGCACTTGAAGACGAGGCACATGTTGTATTTTTAGGCTCCTTCTTATAAGTCGCAGATGCCTTTTTTCCAGTGGCCATGACTCGAACTCGCTGTTCGAGGAACTGGAGCATGGTGTCCATGGCTGGATTTCCTTTGTGTTACCCAATGATTGTTCATATAGGGTTTTGTTTGTGCCATCCAGTTTGTTCCTTAGGATGGCAATGATGATTGGATCCCATGTTGAGATGTCAATCCCGAGTCCCTTTAACGAACCTAATGACTCAACTGTTGTGATGTGCAGTTCTTTCAAAGAATTCACATCATCGCTGCAGGTTTGTTGCAGCTGAAGACGATTCAATATCCTAGAAGCAATATCTCTAGGATTATTGTACGCATCAACTAAGATTTCCCATGCGAAGAGGTAATTTTCCTCCTTGAGATCAATATGACGGATTAGTCTTTCCGCCTCTCCGATTACGCTGGTCTTGAGGTACCACATTTTACGTATGGTTGGCATTCTAGTTTCATGTATCATACATGAGAACACATCAAAGAACTGAGACCTTTTAAGTACATCACCTTCAAATTTTGGAATGGAGATGCGTGGCAAGTTAATGTTATCGGACACCGTACTATTTGACTTGTCTGTCAGTACGTTCCTAACCTCAGCTTCTGCTAGTCAGTGGCGTCATAGCCTGATTCCTCCGGGTCCTCAAGCTCCTCGTATATTTGGAAGTGGACCTCTTGAAGTTTTGCCCATAATGAGTTTACAATTTCTGCACTAAGGGGCTTGTGTTGAATGGCGCGATTTAATGACTCAATAATCGCCTTTTGCCGACGGCACAATGCAACTAGCTTGGCATTTGTGTTTGCTTTGGCATCAACAATTCCTGCAGCAATGGCGGTCCTTGGCTCCGTCCTATTGCTGCTAGACTGATCTGCAATATCAGCTTGTTCTTTTAAGTAAGTTCTGGTTTTTTGAACCAAATAGTGAACTTCTTCGGAGAACTTGTGGTATGGGTGAGACTCCTCTAACTTAGAGTTTTTGATCAAGACGTTGTTGTTCTTGAAAATAGTTCAATTTTGGCTTGGTAGTAGCCAGGTTTTGCCTTCCGCTCTGCTGGGTCCTTTTTTGTGTTCTTTATAAGCCTTGATACCTCATGGCTTATTTCTTCCTGCGCATCTAGGAAATCTTCCAATACGAGTGATTTCTCTGTGCTCATTTTGTCGCCTTGTTGACAATGATTAAGCTACCAGAATCACGTTTGTTATGTTGTTGTATATAGCTCGTTGATTACTCCCGACCCGGTGGCAGCCATAATGCCTTACAGTACCCTTTGATAATTCCGTACGGCGAAGATGGCTATTCAGTGGATATACCACAATGGAATCCATTATTAAAAAAGGAGGAACAAAAAAAAAAACGATATCTGCGTTAAGCTTTTACAGCTATAAAATAATGATTCGTCAATCTGAGATAAATCATTTAATTTATTGTCGTTCCCTTTTTAGTCAGTTTTTGGTTGATATGTATGCTAAAATTGAAACAGAAAGGTTAAATTATATTCGCTACAATCAAGCGAAACTCAGAGCAGATAGCTATATACATCTACAAGATGCAATAGGCCAACAAGATGTTGTCGCAGCTCAACTTGGTCAGATGGTAATTTTACCTTCTTCTTTTACAAGCTCTGCACGATATATGCATGAAAAGACTCAAGATGCTATGACATTTGTTCGCCATTATGGGCGACAAGATCCTTTCATAACATTCACATGCAATCCACAATGGAATGACATAATAAGTGTTTTATTACCGGGTCAAAAAACGCATGATCGTCACGATATTATAGCTCGAGATTTTCATTTAAAAGTTAAAGCTTTAATGCCACTATTGACAATAGGTTCTTTGTTTGGAAGCGTGCAATGTTTTATGTACTCTGTGGAATGGCAAAAGCGGGGCTTACCACATATACATATTCTACTTTGGTTAGAAAATAAAATAAGACCAGATAAAATCGATAAAATTATCTGTGCCGAAATACCAAACGCAGATGAGGATCCTTTGTTATTTAAGATTGTTAAGTCAAATATGGTTCATGGTCCTTGCGGTGCATTTAATAATAAATCGCCATTCATGAAAAATGGAAAATGTACCAAAAGGTTTCCTCGAGAATTACTTAAAGAAACTTAGAAGAGTGATAGAAGATGGTGGCAATGCAATTAATATAAATGGTAATTGCATAGATAATCGTTGGGTTGTGCCTTATAAGTGTGTACTATTGAGAACATTTGAAGCTCACATAAATGTTGAGTATTGTAGTTTTGTAAAGTCTATTAAATACATTTGTAAATATTTTAACACGGGCAGCGATCAAGTATCATTTACTCTTGAAGACCAACGTAATGAAATTAATATGTACGAAAGTACGTAAATAGCTCAGAAGCGGTATGGAGAATCCTTGCATTTCCCATACATGAACGTTTTCCGGCTATTACACACTTAGCTGTTCATTAAGAAAATGGTCAACGGATATATTTTAGCCCCAATAATCCGCAATAATTACTTGACAGATTAAGCACTACACCCAAAACCACATTGCTAGCCTTCTTTGAGCTATGCACACGTGATGAGTTTGCAAGAACGCTTCTATATTGTGAAGTTCCATCGTATTTTACATGGAACAATAAAGAATTTCAAAGAAGAAAACGAGGGCATGATGTACCAAATTTTCCTGGAGTTAAAAGAGATTCAGCTTTGGGAAGAGTTTACACTATTTATCCTAATAATACAGAATGTTTTTATTTAAGACTTTTATTACATTTTGTAAGGGGCCCAACTTCATTTTTAAATTTAAAAACCGTTAATGGTATAGCATACGCATCGTTTCAATTGGCGTGTGAAGCTCTAGGATAACTAGAAGATGAAGCACTGGGATTCAAGCGAAGCCGAAGCTGTCATATGTCAAATTCCTACAAAACTGACAGAACTTTTTGCAATAATGTTAGTATTTTGTCAAATTTCAGATGCTCTTAAACTTTGGAATACTTATAGAGTTTCTCAGAAGATTTTTTAAGAGCCTTTCAATTTTCACAACACAGAAATATGGATGAAAGTATTGTGAATAATGTGTTATATAAATGTCTTATTTACATTAAATATAATGTACTGTAAACAAATTATACTGTAAACAAATTATGAAAATTGCGATAATTTTGTTGTTAATAATGAGCTACTCCTTACTGCTGAGCAAAAACAAGTATACGAAAAGATACTACATAGCGTTGACGCAGAAAAGGGAGAAATCTATTTTTTAGATGCACCTGGTGGAACAGGTAAAACGTATCTTTTAATTTATTATTGGCAAAGGTACGGCAAAGTAAAAAAATTGCATTGGCCGTTGCTTCTTCCGGTATCGCAGCCACTTTACTTAATGGTGGTCGCACAGCGCATTCTACACTTAAGATTCCATTTAATTTGATTCATTTAGAAACACCACATTGCTCAATTTCAAAGCAATCTAATATGGCTGCTGTGCTCAAAGATTGCAAGCTTATTGTTTGGGATGAGTGTACTATGGCCCATAAAGGTGCTTTTGAAGCTGTAGATCGATCTTTGAAAGACATTCGAGATAGTGAATACCTAATGGGTGGCATAACTGTTCTCTTAGCTGGTGATTTTCGACAAAATGTTTCAGTGATCCCCAGAGGAACAAGAGCAGATGAAATAAATGCGTGATTAAAACAGAGCTCGCAAATAACTCTCAACCGTTTTTCGTTTTGCGGTCTGCATGCGAACACAACCGATAAAAACGATGCGCGTGTGCTCTCGCTCTGAACAGAACTTTTCGTTTCTCTTTGTTTTGGTTTTCGGTTAACTGTTCTCAGTTGCGTGGTTCGTGTTATGCTCACTCAACAACAACTTACCGAGAGCGATCCAACTGAACGCTCGCTCATTGAGGTCAGCAGAAGAGCGAAAAAACGAAAGACTCAACCTAAACGGTCTTTTGTCTTCAGTGCCTTTTAATTTAAAAAAAAAGTTTTAAACAACGCTTAGCAACAACTTTAACATATTTATTAGATCTAAACAGTTTCGTCGTCGTCAAACTCGAAGTCATTAAATACTTCCGCATGTTTTGCAATTAAATGCCGTTTTAAATTTGTTGCGTGAGAGCCTGCTAACTTCACACCGCACACATTGCACTTAGACTTATTGTCTTCTGCATTAAATTGAAAAAAGATCACTTTTTTGTTGTGATCGCGACCCATTTTTGGCACAAAAATTAAAACACTCCAAACGCACCGAATCCACAAAAGCATGTGTGATATACACGTACACTGATCATTCGCATATACACTCATACAGATGCAAAAGACTTTTATTTTCTTCGCTCGTTGCAAAACGGTCAGCGAATGAACAGAGCAAAAGGGAAACACGAAATTGGTTTTTGGTTAAGCACAGACCGTTCGTTCAAGAGACACTGGTGAACGGCTCTTGTCTGACTTTCTGCGCAGTGGTCCGCAAAAAACAGTTTTTTGGTGACTGCAAGAAACGGTCAACTGTTATTTGCGAGCTCTGGATTAAAGTCTTCAATTTTGTGGCCCAAAATACAGAAAATTGCATCAACGAAGAATATGCGAGTTCACTTAAAAGGTGATAGCATAGCTGGTGAATTTGCAGAAATGCTTCTTCAAATAGGAAATGGATTATTGCCAACCTATGATGGCAAAATAACTTTACCATCAACTTTGTGTCATGTTGTGAAAAGTATTGAAGAACTAACTCTAAAAATATTTCCGGATATTACAAATATCTCTCCAAAATTACTCAAATGGTTTTCAGAACGTGCTATTTTGACTGCGAGAAATGACAATGCATTGGAAATGAACGAGTTTTTATTAAAATTATTTCAAAGTTAAGAAATTACATATAACTCTACTGATTCTGTGACTGAAATCGAAGATGCAGTTCATTTCCCCGTCGAGTTTCTTAATTCATTAAATCCGGCTGGCCTGCCTCAACATAAATTAACTTTAAAGATTGGTTCACCTGTAATGTTGATTTGCAACTTGAAGCCGCCAAAATTTTACAATGGTACAAGATTGAAAGTTAAAGTCCTTCATAAGAATGTTGTGGAAGCAATTATCTTTACTGGCAATGGTATAGGGGAAACGGTTTTTATACCGAGAATCCCATTAATACCTTCTGATTCTGAATTGCTAATTCAAATTAAAAGATTGCAAATTCCTTTAAAAGTTTGCTTTGCCTTAACAATTAATAAATCACAGGGACAAACTTTTAAATTAGCCGGACTAGACTTAAGATACGATTGTTTCTCTCATTTCCAATTTCAATAGTCAGTTCACCAAAAAGTTTATTTGTATTAGCAACTGACGGAAAAACAACCAATGTCGTTTATAAAGAAGCTATTAGAAGTTGTTAACAATTTCAAATTAAATTCAATAAGTGGATAAGGCCTACTGGGGAAATCACAATAAAAAATGACGCGCCTGATTCTCTACCTCAATGGTGGCGTGCAAAAGAGAATATTCAATACTTTGTTTTAATTTGTTGTTAAATATTTTCTAATTTATTTATTTTGTATCTATCTTCTATTGCTAAAATTTATATAAACTATCCGCGCAGCGAAGTAAGCGGGCCACTTACTAGTATACTATAATTGGTTATCTTTTGTTTTGGCTTCTTTTCATGCTGAAGCCGAAATATGTTTATGTTGACAATTTCGCGCTTGTGGCGTGATTGGGATAATTGGTTTACAATTTTTATACCCTTTACCCATAAAGTGGGTAAATAAGGGTATAATGGTTTTGTGCAAAAGTATGTAACAGGCAGAAGGAAGCATCTCCGACTTTATTAAGTATATATATTCTTGATCAGCATCAACAGCCGAGACGATATAGCCATGTCCGTCTGTCCGTCTGTCTGTCCGTCTGTCCGTCTGTTGGTCTGTCTGTCTGTATGAACGCTAGGATCTCAGAGACTACAAGAGCTAGAGACTTCTGATTTTGTATTTAAGTTCTCCTATACCATGAGCAGAACAAGTTTGCTTAAAATTATCGATAACTGTTCTGGTTTCCGATATACGCATAATATCGATAACAATAAAATATCGAATTTGGAAAATCGAAAAATGAGGGTTGAAGTAATGGATAATGATAGAACTTTTCTGAAAATTTCGTCCAAATCGGTTGAGAAACACCGGAGATATTTAACTTAATCGATGGAAGCTAAGCCAGTATACCAAAGTCTTATATAAATTAAATATATTTATTGCAACTGGGTTCAGGGTATCTTCTAGTCGGGCTCTCCCGACTAGAGCCTTCTTACTTGTTAATAATTGGGTTAGTGTGAATAAAGATATTGTTTACAATAAGTTTGAGATATGGATAAGTAGTTTGGTGTGGATACAGATATTGTTTACAATAAGTGTGAGATATGCATAAGTAGTTTGGAGTGGTTATGGATATCTTACTATATGTATGTATTAACTTTTCAATGCAATAAGCACGTTTAAACGGTAAAAGTAAAGAGTTAGGATCAATATTATCTTAGAAATTAAAAATGCTACATTTCTGTCTATAATTATAGATACAACACAAGGATTGTCAAAAACTAACCAACTTGTTTTCGATACATCTCGTTTACAGAAAATGATGATAATGTGCCTAAAAAAATTGAAAATTTGTAAGTCTTTTTAGGGATTTACAGCAGTATTCGCTTTCTAAGCTGAAGGCCTTAAAACTGAAAAAAAAAGAATTGAAATTCTGTGAGTCTTTTTAGGGATAAAACAGAAATTTTAAATACGATAAACGAATATGTCAATTCCATTTTCTAAATGTAGCGGACAGGCTAACGATGGTGCAAATATGTGTCTTGTGTTTGTAAAGGATTAAAAACTCCAATAAAGGAATGGCTCCGAATGCCAATTTTGTTCAATCTGTTGCGCACACATTAAATTTAGTTTCAAACGATGCTGAAGATGAACGTGAAGATTCTAAAAATATAATAAACATTTTAAAGAGTTATGGTTTCTTTGTGCTTGTCACATTTTTGATGTGTTAACATCTATACGCGCGGGTATAACGTGTTAAGTAAAGAGTATATTGGGTTTGTGCAATGTCCGTAATGGTGTCCGTCCGTCTGTCCGTCAGCCCGTCTGTCCGTCTGCATGTTCGCAACTTTTTTCCACACCCTTCAAGCAAGAGACTTGAAACTTTCCAATTCTCTTTATCAATGAGATATTAAATTAAATTGTCAAGATGGGGGTTCTACGATAATTGGGGGGCTAGCAAATCGATAAATTCGATAACTCAGAACCGAAAAATCCACATATTTCGAACATCCTTACAGCTAGAACTACCAACATTGGCAGGAAGATAGCTACTAGCAACCGCCAAAAAACTGAATCAAAAATTTTGGAGCCCCACCTTTTACAAACTTTGACCTGGAGTCACCAAATTTGTTAGGAAGATAGCTGTTAATGACCCCCAAAAAACTTTTGTAGCTACGCTCACCCATTCCTCTCCCAGCCCCCCTTTCCCTTCCTTTTACAAACTTTGAGCTAGAGTAGTAGTAGGTAATTGCCGGTTCTAACTCAAAAGGATGCCGACAATTTATGACCCCATTAATTTTATGACCATTTTATCACCCCCTTGTTTTTTTGACCCCCTTCCATATCATAATTTATGACCCTTTTTTTCCCATGATCGTGTCCCTCCTTTGATAGCACTAGGGTGGAGAACAAAGGATTAACATTCCTAGGCCACCCCTTTACCAGCAGCATCTGTGAGAATTAGTGATCAAAGGATTTGGAGTCAAGTGCGCGCCAGTTAAACCTGCGTTGCATTATACACCTGCAAGCAGGTGATCAGAGGAACAGATTTGGCTATTTACCTAACTAGTGTTAGAGTCAATTGTGCGCCTCTTTGGCGTGCGTGGCATTGTAAATCTGTTTATGGTCATGAGGTGCAGTGTGCACAGGAAGAAAGGATAGATAAGAGAGAGTCGAGAGGGTGCCTGTTTGAAGTGCGTTGCATTGTTAACCTGCAAGCAGGTGATCAGAGGAACAGATTTGGCTATTTACCTAACTAGTGTTAGAGTCAATTGTGCGCCTCTTTGGCATGCGTGGCATTGTAAATCTGTTTATGGTCATGAGGTGTAGTGTGCACAGGAAGAAAGGATAGATAAGAGAGAGTCGAGAGGGTGCCTGTTTGAAGTGCGTTGCATTGTTAACCTGAAAGCAAGCAATAAAGAATGAATGTTTATGGTCATGAGTAGCAGTGTGCAAAGGCAGGAAGGATAGAAAATAGAGAAAAGCGAACGCTTGTTCGATGTACGTTGCATTATTATGGTCAACAGCATCAACAACAAGAACATACAGATTCGTGGAGTTCTGTGAACAAGGGATGCAAATTTTCCTACGCAGCAGCAGCAGCAGCGGCAGGATCAATACGTTGATCTTTATGACTGTGTGAATGAGAGGATCAGTTTGAACTATTTAACCAATTAGTGTTAGAGTCAAGTGTGCTCCTGTTTTAAGTACGTTGCGCTGCACACGTACATTGATATTGTCAACAGCAACAACAACTACAACCTTTGTAGGGGCGTTATGTGTGCAAGGGTGGGAATTCTCTTTCGCAGCGGCAGCAGCAGCAAGATCAACACATTGTTTTTAAACAAGAGTATTGATACTTATACATTTAGATTATAAAGAGTTAGAGGGAGAAGGTTTAAGAGGGGGAGTGTTAGAGGGAGAAGGTGTAAGAGGGGGAAAGGATAGAGGGGGAAAGTGTTAAAAGGGAGAAGGTGTTAGAGGAGCAAAGAGTTAGAGGGGGAAAGTGTTAGAAAGAGACTGTGTGCAAGAAAGTATTAGAGGGAGGAAGACTTAGAGACAAGTTTGTGCATGCTTGAAGTGCGCTAGTCAAAGGTCAAGTACATTAGTTGGCTAATGTGTTATAGGTATCACCGTCCGTGAGGTTCAGTGAGCAAAGTACATTGCCTATGAAACTATTAAATGCTAGAGTGAAGTGTGCACAGGTTACTTAGCTACAAGTTAGTAGATAAGAGAGAGAGAGAGTCAACTGTGAGCAGGTTTCTTAGCTACGAATAAGTAGATAAGAGAGAGTCGAGAGGGCACCTGTTTGACGTGCGTTGTCTTGCACACCTGCAGGCAAAACATTAACAATGAATGTTTATGATTGTGAAAACCAGTGATCAAAGAATAAAAGGATTGAGACAAGATTGTGCTTTTTTTAAGTACGCTAGTCAAAGGGCAGTACATTCGTAGGCCGCATTGTTATGATCAAAAGCAACACCATCAGCAACAACAACTACAACCTTCGTGGGGGCGTTATGTGTGCAATGATGGGAATTTTCTTTCGCAGTGGCAGCAGCAGCAAGATCAACACACTGTTTTTAAACAAGAGTATTGATACTTGTACATTTAGATTATAAAGAGTTAGAGGGAAAAGGTGTAAGAGGAGGAGTGTTAGAGAGAGAAGGTGTAAGACAGGGAAAGGATAGAGGGGGAAAGTGTTAGAGGGAGAAGGTGCTAGAGGAGGAAAGAGTTAGAGGGGAATAGTGTTAGAAGGATACTGTGTGCAAGAAAGGGTTAGAGGGAGGAAGACTTAGAGACAAGTTTGTGCATGCTTGATTGTGATTTTTTGAAGTACGCTGGTCAAAGGGCAGTACATTCGTAGGCCGCATTGTTATGATCAAAAGCAACACCAACAGCAACAACAACTACAACCTTCGTGGGGCTCTTTGAACAAGGGATGGAACTTTTCTTACGCAGCAGCAGCAGCAATGTGAATACGTTGAGCCTTATGGTTGTGATAATGACAGGATCAGTTTTTGCTATTCAACCAATTAGTGTTAGAGTCAAGTATGCTACTGTTTTAAATACATTGCTCTGCACACGTAAATTGTTATTGTCAACAGCAACAACAACATCCTTCGTGGGGGGGTTATGTGTGCAAGGATGGGAATTGTCTTTCGCAGCAGCAGCAGCCGCAAGATCAACACATTGTTTTTAAACAAGAGTATTGATACTTGTACATATAGATTATAAAGAGTTAGAGGGAGAAGGGGTGAGAGGGGGAGTGTTAGAGGGAGAAGGTGTAAGAGGTGGAAAGGATAGAGTGGGAAAGTGTTAGAGGGAGAAGGTGTTACATACGAATAAGTAGATAAGAGAGAGTCGAGAGGGCGGCTGTTTGACGTGCGTTGCCTTGCACACCTGCAGGCAAAACATAAACAATGAATGTTTGTGAAAACCTGTGATCAAAGAATAAAAGGATTGAGACAAGATTGTGCTTGTTTGAAGTACGCTAGTCAAAGGGCAGTACATTCGTAGGCCGCATTGTTATGATCAAAAGAAAAACCAACAACAACATTCGTGAGTGTTATGTAAGCAAGGGATGGGAATTTTTTCGCAGCAGCAGCAACAAGATGAACACAAGAGTATTGAGACTTGCAGATTTAGTTTGAAATATTATAGGGGGAAGTTGTAAGAGGAGGAAAGTGTTAGAGGGAGAAAGAGAGAGTTAGTATTAGAGAGAGTAGGTGTTAGAGGGGGAAAGTGTTATAGGGGAAAGTGATCCTGCTTGTATTATTATAATAAAACACGCTCCGTTATGCGATTCTATACACGAGCGTCTATGAAATGCAGGTGGTATGTTTATTGATTGTCCCTCCTTCTAACGCACACCCAACTTATTCGCTACTTACGTTTCTAACCTTTATTTGCATATATCTGTTTTGATTATTGCACTGACTTCTGTTACTTTTATAGAGCTAATTAGTATAACTTTTTAATAAACCAATGAACATTTTTTAAGTTGGTGTACTTTGTTAAGAAACTATCAAATTATGTTTTTCTTATGGGTATGTTTTAATTTTATTTCATGTATATATATACTTTTATTTTTTTATAGATTTTTGTAGTATGTTAAATTTAAGATTTATATTAAGCTTGTTCCGTTGAGGGATTTAGCAAACACAAACACCGAACATTAAGATTAATGACAAGCCGGTAGAACACACAAGTCATACTCCATGATTTTGTTTCGGCTTTATAAAAAGCTTTTTTAAGTCAATATTATAAGCCTTAGTTCTAGTACTCACTTGAAAGCTTAACGAAGTTCGTGTAGCTGGTATAATAAATCATGTTTTAACAAACTAATTTTGATCTTAATATTTATACTTCATCGTTTATTGAGATTATTGTTATTATTATTTTTTTAATCCCCATATATTGGATTTCGTTCTATCTCAGTAATAATTTATTTTGCTTATACATTCTTTAAATTCCTTAAGGTAATCTTTTAGGCTTATCAAATAATCATTTCCTTAACTTTCCCTCTGCTCGCTTTAAGATTTTCATCAAATGACACTTTTCATATTTAAGATATCCGTCAAACTATTTCTTATACTCAACTAAAATTATTTCATCAAACTCACATATCAAATCAATTTCTAAAATAAAGAAAATGAAAACAGTAAGATGTTCTTAGCAGCTTGATTTTTTTTATAAACGGGTTTTACCAACTCTTTCTCACGATAAAAATGTATAAAGAATGTTTTTCGTACTCATTTACTGACTTCAAAAATTCTTCTATTGACGTTGTATGATACCCTATCTTAATTTGTGTTATATTTAATCGTTTTCTTCAACTTAGTATTCTACAGATTTTTAAACATTTTATGTTATGTAGTTAGCTATTTTGACTAGGCTTTACGCTTAAAACGAGATAGATTGTATTATTGTCCTTAACAATTTAACTTAATTTTAACAGAGAAATCGATCGGACATTGATTTTTAACTTTATAATTGATTGCTTTAATATATTTCAACTGTCAACCTATGTACATTTCTACTTTTTTAGTGATTATGTTAGATTTTTATATTTCCAAACTCATTGCTTGAACTTAAAAAGTTTCGTTACTAATTTCTTATAATTGATGGATGGTAAAATTTTATTTCATTATTCTCCCCATTTTTCTTGCATTTAATAAGGAAGTGCATTGAACTAGCTTATCAGTTCGAGATATGAGTCTTACACTGTTTCGAAAAGTATGAATACGTTAAATGTTTTAATTTAAGGGTTAAGTATCTATTAGATGCCATGTTATTAGGGCGTATTTATTCATATAATTATTATAATTATTTCTTAAGGAGACTTATTTTCTTTAGTGCTCAAAACTTATTGTCGCTGAAGGATTTA
Source organism: Scaptomyza flava (assembly GCA_030179655.1). Classification (NCBI taxonomy): domain Eukaryota; kingdom Metazoa; phylum Arthropoda; class Insecta; order Diptera; family Drosophilidae; genus Scaptomyza; species Scaptomyza flava. The sequence goes on along the minus strand of JARNME010000029.1, from coordinate 26,413,378 downwards.
TTTTTTCATGATCGTGAAACCATTGTATTGTGATTTATTATTCTTGAACCTTTGCATTAATATTGAATTTGGATGGCAAAATACGGTTGTGATGTACTAAAGCTCGAGATGACTTAAGAGTCGGTATTTTGCAAAACGGGCGGTAGAGTACTTAAAATTTTTAATCGTAGTGTGTTTTTAAAATAATGTAATTTAACTATCACCGGAATGGTTTTTTTTTTTTCTTTTTTATGTTGGTAAAGCAATAGTTGTATATTGAACTAATAAAAAGAGCGCAAGCAAGTCATTTACAATAATTTTCACTAACTTAGGATTCATGGTATTAAGACCGTTTAGACTTCAAGTAGTAAGTAGTAAGCAGTTTTGCTAGACTATATTCTATTATGATTCTTGTGGGTTATAATGCGTACATTGAAAGAGCGAGATAAAGCTGTTCTTGTTTAGGTCCACAATCTATTTTCTTGGTCCATTTGCCTTTACATATAATACGGCAGGGAGTAAGATTTAAAAGTAGTATGTCATTCCATTCTAATAATATTTGTATATTGTTTTTATTATTTTGCTATTTAATTTTTATTTTATTCTTTTATGTTATGCCTTTAAATTTAAGGGTTTTGCCTCTCAATTTTTGAACCGAGTCATAGTATTTTTTTTTCTGTGCTGCATAAACGAAAGCATGCTTGATCCCAGATATGTTTATTCTTAATCAATATGTAGATCAACACCGTAGGCTTTCAAGTACTATATGTCTGTATCTATATTTTTATTAGCTTTTAGGTATTGAGATTAAATTTTGCTCAGAATCTAATCGCTGACTTAAACACATGAGTGTTACAACTTTCACACTTAAGGAGCATCAGATCTTTTCGTTTCAAAGTGTTTACTATTTGACGCTTTTAAGAACAATTTGCTTGCCTGAGCTAGGTAGGTTATACAGTTAAAACAATTAGTGGAAAGACGGAACTGTTTTATAGAATTTCTTCAACATTATTAGTTGGTTCTTTCCGTTTCGCATTTTATCAAGCACTTTGAGATTATTATGTTACTTAATTGAATGTGCTCTATGTTCCTGATTGTTTGCTGATTATTGTTGTTAATTATTATTTTGTTTATTTATTTCTTTTGCATGTCATATAGAATTTTTCCCTTATGTTACTTTTTTATTGCGCTCCACTTCTAAACTTACTTTAATAATTTTCGATGTTTCCTACAATTTATATTCAATCGCCCTTTATTTGACAAAAAACTGGGCTGTTAAAAACGGAAGCCAATTAATCTATCAAACTGATGGAAGGGAATAATTGTTGTTAATTTTTTATTTAAAAATAAAAATAGGCTGTTATACGGGTACACAAAATATTTACTTATATTAAATTAAAAGTACTGTCACTGTTTACGACAGCCTGGCATCCTAAAGAGACTCAATCGCTCACCATCATCATTTAACACCCCACCCTCCCATACGACGAAGCGATCCTCACCTGGACCATCAATCGTACACACATAATTAACTTTTACCTATATAATGTACGGTTTGCATGTAGGCACCTTATTTGAATAGTATTTCATTGCTCTACTCTGTACCGATTTTGGATCCCCTGATTTATATTATTTCCAGCTACTTTCCAAGGCTCACACCTTTAACTTTTAACACACCAGCCCACAAAACATATAATTTGGATATAAAACATTAGACAACGACATCAATCACCGAGAGCTATTAAAAAAATTTATAAAGTATTCGGAGGAAATTTGATCGAACAATGTAACACCCAAAATATTTATTATGGTTTACATTAAATCGTGAAGTCATAATCGAGTCTACTACGTACTTCACATTTTTCCATGAGTTGTTCCCATCTAAAACCCCTATCAATTTATCCGTTTTTTCTTATTATTATTTTTTCAACCAAGTAAGTGCGTACCTGTTTTTTCAATTTTATCTCTCTAGAAAATGTCTGTAAGTTCGGTAGCCTCACAGTCATTCAATATGTTTGTTATAGGGATTTTGTATTGTATTTTTATTATTGTACATTTTAAGTTTTCCGGTTTGGTGAGTAGCTCTTCTCAATTAAGTATTATGTTTGCTTATACACACATAATCATTTATTTAGATTTTTGTCTGACTAATAAAAATGTCTTCAAATCTTTTAAAAATTTAAGGGTTTACTTTATGTATGGAATTTTAGCTGTCCTATTATATCGCTGATTGTTCTAACTAAACAATTGATTGAACACTACCTCCATAATGTCTTTTAAACGTATCTTTGATTGAGTTTTCGATAATAACTTCTTATTAATTTTTTTAGATCGTACCAGAGTCACGTAAATATTGCAGGGTACGTAAAAATTAACACGCAAACAAGATTGAGGGCAGGGACACTCCTAAAAGGCTTTGAGCAAAGGGTGAAGTAGAAAAAGGTACAATAAGGTAGGAGCTAACGAACAGCGAGAGTCTTTAGATGGAAGCGAGCTGAACGAAGACATCTGATCTCAGACAAGACAAATGTTTATCGGGAGAAAGAATCCTCCTTTCACATTATAGCAGTATGCGTAGCCTTAGCAAGGAACAAATTTTATTGTCTTAGAACAACATATCAACCGTATTAAAGGCTAAGAAACCCTCAACTCATCATAAATACTTGATCTCGTACAGTTTCCATGTCCGGTGGAAGAGTCATAGAACTAGAAGGGGGGGCACAACAGACCTCTCAGTTACCAAATCATTCATCGACGATTAAGGTTTATACAGGCAGGAGACATATTATTCTATTATTGATTCCCCTTTATGTTTAATTTTTTTTTTTTTATTAAAAAGTTGTTACTATTCTACTGACTTTTTTTGATTTTTGATTAATTTTGTATTGTCTTGTCGGAAATTTAATTTCCGTTTGTTTTTTTTTCACAAAGTAGTTTACATCTGTCAGCAATGTCAATTCGTGATTTTTTTCTAAAAAAAATTTTGAGATTCGAATCTACTTTTTTAAAGCCAACACAAGTACTGACGCAATACTGCTGCGTTTTGTACTATAACTTGAATTTAACATTTAAATGAAAGAACAAGTCCACAATCGTGGCGATTAAAAACCGGGACTTAAAAGTACGCTGTTGAACAGAGTAAAGTACTCCTTGCAAACTGAGGCAGCGGTGGCCATCTGACGTTTCCAGGCAAATATTTTCTCTTTCAACTCCAATTCTAGAACTCATACAATAACCTTGAAAAGAGGTAAGCCCAAAATACATGGAACAGGTGGCAGTTTTGCTGTTAAAAACACGTTTTTTTTCGGTTTTAGAAACCGGTTGTTGTTTAACTGTTTAAAACAGGGAGGAAGCTGCTATTTTTTACGGTTTGAAAAACCGGGTGCTGTTTTGCTGTTATTTTTCATGTTTTTCAGAAACAGCTTGTTGTTTTGCTGTTATTTTTCATGTTTTTCAGGAACAGCTTGTTGTTTTGCTGTTATTTTTCATGTTTTTCAGAAACAGCTTGTTGTTTAGCTGTTTAAAACAGAGAGCGGTTATTTTTCCGGTGGAAAAAAACCGGGTGCAGTTTAGCTGTTTAAAACAGAGAGCTGTTATTTTTTTTCTGGTTTTAAATACCGGGGCTGTTAAGTTGCTATTTTCTGGTTTTCAAGAAACAGGTTGTTGTTTGATTGTTATTTTTCAGGTTTAAAAACAGTTGAGGGGAGGGGGGATAAAAATTTTGCTGTAAAAACCGGTATTTTTCGGGTTTAAGAACAGGTTGATGTTTGACTGTTATATAAAAATAACAGCTAACAACAAGCTGTTTTTAAAACAGGTTGTTGATAGATGTTAAACTGGTGGACTGTTATATCTGCATATTGCACATATAACAGCCCTCCGTTTAAACATAAATCAACAACCTGTTTTTAAACCCGAAAAATCCGTGTTTTAAGCAGCAAAATTTACACCCCCCCCCCCTCCACACAACTGTTTTCAAACCGGAAAAATAGCAGTCAAACAAAAACCTGATTCTTGAAACCCACAAAAATAACAGCTTAACAGCCCCAGTATTTAAAACCAGAAAAATAACAGCTCTCTATTTTAAACAGTTAAACAACAACCGGTTTCTAAAACCGAAAAAAAACGTGTTTTTAACAGCAAAACTGCCACCAGTTCCATGTATTTTGGGCTTACCTCATTTCAAGGTTATTGTATGAGTTCTAGAATTGGAGTTGAAAGAGAAAATATTTGCCTGGAAACGTCAGATGGCCACCGCTGCCTCACTTTGCAAGGAGTACTTTACTCTGTTCAACAGCGTACTTTTAAGTCCCGGTTTTTAATCGCCACGATTGTGGACTTGTTCTTTCATTTAAATGTTAAATTCAAGTTATAGTACAAAACGCAGCAGTATTGCGTCAGTACTTGTGTTGGCTTTAAAAAAATAGATTCGAATCTCAAAAATTTTTTAGAAAAAAATCACGAATTGACATTGCTGACAGATGTAAACTACTTTGTGAAAAAAAACAAACGGAAATTAAATTTCCGACAAGATAATACAAAATTAATAAAAAATTAAAAAAAGTCAGTAGAATAGTAACAACTTTTTAATAAAAAAAAAAAATTAAACATAAAGGGGAATCAATAATAGAATAATATGTCTCCTGCCTGTATAAACCTTAACCGTCGATGAATGATTTGGTAACTGAGAGGTCTGTTGTGCCCCCCCTTCTAGTTCTATGACTCTTCCACCGGACATGGAAACTGTACGAGATCAAGTATTTATGATGAGTTGAGGGTTTCTTAGCCTTTAATACGGTTGATATGTTGTTCTAAGACAATAAAATTTGTTCCTTGCTAAGGCTACGCATACTGCTATAATGTGAAAGGAGGATTCTTTCTCCCGATAAACATTTGTCTTGTCTGAGATCAGATGTCTTCGTTCAGCTCGCTTCCATCTAAAGACTCTCGCTGTTCGTTAGCTCCTACCTTATTGTACCTTTTTCTACTTCACCCTTTGCTCAAAGCCTTTTAGGAGTGTCTCTGCCCTCAATCTTGTTTGCGTGTTAATTTTTACGTACCCTGCAATATTTACGTGACTCGGGTACGATCTAAAAAAATTAATAAGAAGTTATTATCGAAAACTCAATCAAAGATACGTTTAAAAGACATTATGGAGGTAGTGTTCAATCAATTGTTTAGTTAGAACAATCAGCGATATAATAGGACAGCTAAAATTCCATACATAAAAGTAAATCCTTAAATTTTTAAAAGATTTGAAGACATTTTTATTAGTCAGACAAAAATCTAAATAAATGATTATGTGTGTATAAGCAAACATAATACTTAATTGAGAAGAGCTACTCACCAAACCGGAAAACTTAAAATGTACAATAATAGAAATACAATACAAAATCCCTATAACAAACATATTGAATGACTGTGAGGCTACCGAACTTACAGACATTTTCTAGACAGATAAAATTGAAAAAACAGGTACGCACTTACTTGGTTGAAAAAATAATAATAAGAAAAAACGGATAAATTGATAGGGGTTTTAGATGGGAACAACTCATGGAAAAATGTGAAGTACGTAGTAGACACGATTATGACTTCACGATTTAATGTAAACCATAATAAATATTTTGGGTGTTACATTGTTCGATCAAATTTCCTCCGAATACTTTATAAATTTTTTTAATAGCTCTCGGTGATTGATGTCGTTGTCTAATGTTTTTATATCCAAATTATATGTTTTGTGGGCTGGTGTGTTAAAAGTTAAAGGTGTGAGCCTTGGAAAGTAGCTGGAAATAATATAAATCAGGGGATCCAAAATCGGTACAGAGTAGAACAATGAAATACTATTCAAATAAGGTGCCTACATGCAAACCGTACATTATATAGGTAAAAGTTAATTATGTGTGTACGATTGATGGTCCAGGTGAGGTGTTCTATAAAACAGTTCCGTCTTTCCACTAATTGTTTTAACTGTATAACCTACCTAGCTCAGGCAAGCAAATTGTTCTTAAAAGCGTCAAATAGTAAACACTTTGAAAAGAAAAGATCTGATGCTCCTTAAGTGTGAAAGTTGTAACACTCATGTGTTTAAGTCAGCGATTAGATTCTGAGCAAAATTTAATCTCAATACCTAAAAGCTAATAAAAATATAGATACAGACATATAGTACTTGAAAGCCTACGGTGTTGATCTACATATTGATTAAGAATAAACATATCTGGGATCAAGCATGCTTTCGTTTATGCAGCACAGAAAAAAAAAATACTATGACTCGGTTCAAAAATTGAGAGGCAAAACCCTTAAATTTAAAGGCATAACATAAAAGAATAAAATAAAAATTAAATAGCAAAATAATAAAAACAATATACAAATATTATTAGAATGGAATGAGATACTACTTTTAAATCTTACTCCCTGCCGTATTATATGTAAAGGCAAATGGACCAAGAAAATAGATTGTGGACCTAAACAAGAACAGCTTTATCTCGCTCTTTCAATGTACGCATTATAACCCACAAGAATCATAATAGAATATAGTCTAGCAAAACTGCTTACTACTTACTACTTGAAGTCTAAACGGTCTTAATACCATGAATCCTAAGTTAGTGAAAATTATTGTAAATGACTTGCTTGCGCTCTTTTTATTAGTTTAATATACTACTATTGCTTTACCAACATAAAAAAGAAAAAAAAACCATTCCGGTGATAGTTAAAGTACATAATTTTAAAAACACACTACAATTAAAAATTTTAAGTACTCTACCGCCCGATTTGCAAAATACCGACTCTAAAGTCATCTCGAGCTTTAGTACATCACAACCGTATTTTGCCATCCAAATTCAATATTAATGCAAAGGTTCAAGAATAACTAGTGGAAACGTTGCAGTCGGACGCAACCGACTGCGGCATACTCGATACCAGTATTAAAACCGGTAAAAAGGGGCATGATTGCAAATGGGTACGGATGCGGCAGGGGTGTACGCTGCCTCAAAGACTTTCCGATGCAGATGGGCATGCCACCAGCTATTTTCCTTACAAATTTGGTGACTCAAAGTTTGTAAAAGATAGGGACAGGGGGCTGGGGGCGGTATGGGTGGGTGTGGCATCCAAAGTTTCGATGCAGATCTGTGTGGAATGTCAATTGCTATCTTCATACCAAATTTGGTGACTCTAGCTCGACGCTTACGCATGCGTGGGCGAGGCATTAAAATATTTGGTGCAGATCTAAATGTAACAATTAAGAAGGCTCTAGTCGGGAGAGCCCGACTAGAAGATACCCTGAACCCAGTTGCAATAAATAAATTAAATTTATGTAAGACTTTGGTATGCTGACTTAGCTTCAATCGATTAAATTCGATATCTCCGGTGTTTCTTAACCGATTTCGACGAAATTTTCAGAAAAGTTATGTTATTACCCATTACTTCAACCCTCATTTTTAGATTTTCCAAATTCGATATTTTATTGTTATCGATACTATGTAAATATCAGAAACCAGAATAGTTATCGATAATTTGAAGCAAACTTGTTCTGCTCATGGTATAGGATAACTCATATACAAAATCAGAAGTCTCTAGCTCTTGTAGTCTCTGAGATCCACGCGTTCATACAGACAGACAGACGGACAGACGGACGCACAGACGGACATGGCTATATCGTCTCGGCTGTTGATGCTGATCAAGAATATATATACTTTATAGGGTCGGAGATGCTTCCTTCTGCCTGTTACATACTTTTGCACAAAACCATTATACCCTTAATTACCCATTTTCTGGGTTAAGGGTATAAAATTAAGGTGAAGTAATGGGTAACAATAGATTTTTTCTGAAAACTTCGTCCAAATCGGTTAAGAAACACTGGAGATATCGAATTTAATCGATTGAAGCTAAGTCAGTATACCAAAGTCAATTATAAATTTAATTTATTTATTGCAACTGGGTTCAGGAAATCTTCTAGTGAGGCTCTCCCGACTAGAGCCTTCTTACTTGTTTATTTTTCTTTTTTTTTTTTTCTTTGATGTTTTCCACAATTCAGTAAATTTAACCATGACAATAGAAATTTCCGTTTATTTAACATAAATATTGATTTGACAGCAAATGCAAAGAAATCTTGTTTTAACAAGTGGAAACGTTGCAGTCGGACGCAACCAGTATTAAAAATTTTGATCCATCCATGTGGGATGTCAATTGCTATCTTCATACCAAATTTGGTGACTCTAGCTCGAAGTTTGTATAAAGTGGGGAAAGGGGGGCTGGGGGCGGTATGGGTGGAATTGCATCCAAATTTTTGATGCAGATCTTTGTGGAATGTCAATTGCTATCTTCATAACAAATTTGGTGACTCTAGCTCAAAGTTTGTAAAAGTGGTGAAAGGGGGGCTGGGGGCGGTATGGTTGGGCGTGGCATTCAAATTTTTGCTGCAGATCCTTGTGGAATGTCAAATGCTACCTTCATACCAAATTTGGTGACTCTAGCTCAAAGTTTGTATAAGGTGGGGAGAGGGGGGCTATGGGGCTGGGGGCGGTATGGTTGGGCGTGGCATCCAAATTTTTGCTGCAGATCCTTGTGGAATGTCAAATGCTACCTTCATACCAAATTTGGTGACTCTAGCTCGAAGTTTGTATAAAGTGGGGAAAGGGGGGCTGGGGGCGGTATGGTTGGGCGTGGCATCCAAATTTTTGCTGCAGATCCTTGTGGAATGTCAAATGCTACCTTCATACCAAATTTGGTGACTCTAGCTCAAAGTTTGTATAAAGTGGGGAAAGGGGGGCTGGGGGCGGTATGGGTGGGCGTGGCATCCAAATTTTTGCTGCAGATCCTTTTGGAATGTCAAATGCTACCTTCATACCAAATTTGGTGACTCTAGTTCGAAGCATGTAAAAGGTGGTGATAGGGGGGCTATGGGGCTTGGGGCGGTATGGGTGGGCGTGGCATTCAAATTTTTGCTTCCGATCCATGTGGGACGTCAATTGCTAGCTTCATACCAAATTTGGTGACTCTAGCTCGAAGTTTGTATAAAGTGTGGAAAGGGGGGCTGGGGGCGGTATGGTTGGGCGTGGCATCCAAATTTTTGCTGCAGATCCTTGTGGAATGTCAAATGCTACCTTCATACCAAATTTGGTGACTCTAGCTAAAAGTTTGTATAAGGTGGGGAAAGGGGGCGGAATGGATGGGCTAGGCTCCAAAACTTTGATGCAGATTGTTGGCGGTCGTTGCCAGCTATCTTCATACCAAATTTGGTGGCTCTAGCTCCACTACTCTGGAAGATACACGCATTCCCGTTTTTGACGAAGCGTTGGGGCAGATGGGGTTGGCTAGGGCGGCATTGGTGGGCGTGGCATCCAAACTTTTGATGCAGTTTTTGGGGGGTCATCATCATCTATCTTGGCACCAAATTTGATGACTCTAGCTAAAAAACTGTGGGAGATATAGGCTTTTCTGATTTCTAAATGCGGGGTGGCTGGGGGCGGGATGGGTGGGCGTGGCTCCAAAACTTTGATGCAGTTCTTTTGGGGTCGTTACCAGCTATCTTCCTACCAAATTTGGTGGCTCTAGCTCCACTACTCTGGAAGATACACGCATTCCCGTTTTTTACGAAGCGTTGGGGCATCTGGGGGCGGCTAGGGCGGTATTGGTGGGCGTGGCATCCAAACTTTTGGTGCAGTTTTTGGGGGGTCATCATCAGCTAAATTTGCACCAAATTTGGTGGCTCTAGCTCAAAAACTGTGGGAGATATAGGCTTTTTTGACTTTAAAATGCGGGGGGTCTGGGGGCGGAATGGGGGGGCGTGGCTCCAAAATTTTTGATGCAGTTTTTTGGGGGTTGCTAGTAGCTATCTTCTTACCAAATTTGGTAGTTCTAGCTGTAAGGGTGTGTGAAATATGCGGATTTATCGTTTTTGAGTTATCGAATTTATCGAATTGCCAGCCCCCCAGTTATCGTAGAACCCCAATCTTGACACTTTAATTTACTATCCCATAGATAAAGAGAATTGGAAAGTTTCAAGTCCCTAGCTTGAAGGGTGTGGAAAAAATTTGCACACATACGGACGGACAGACGGACAGACACCATGACGGACATTGCACAAAACCAATATACTCTTTACCTTCGGTATCGAGTATAATAAATTACAATACAATGGTTTCACGATCATGAAAAAATAAATCCTTTAGCGACAATAAGTTTTGAGCACTAAAGAAAATAAGTCTCCTTAAGAAATAATTATAATAATTATATGAATAAATACGCCCTAATAACATGGCATCTAATAGATACTTATCCCTTAAATTAAAACATTTAACGTATTCATACTTTTCGAAACAGTGTAAGACTCATATCTCGAACTGATAAGCTAGTTCAATGCACTTCCTTATTAAATGCAAGAAAAATGGGGAGAATAATGAAATAAAATTTTACCATCCATCAATTATAAGAAATTAGTAACGAAACTTTTTAAGTTCAAGCAATGAGTTTGGAAATATAAAAATCTAACATAATCACTAAAAAAGTAGAAATGTACATAGGTTGACAGTTGAAATATATTAAAGCAATCAATTATAAAGTTGAAAATCAATGTCCGATCGATTTCTCTGTTAAAATTAAGTTAACTTTTTAAGGACAATAATACAATCTATCTCGTTTTAAGCGTAAAGCCTAGTCAAAATAGCTAACTACATAACATAAAATGTTTAAAAATCTGTAGAATACTAAGTTAAAGAAAACGATTAAATATAACACAAATTAAGATAGGGTATCATACAACGTCAATAGAAGAATTTTTGAAGTCAGTAAATGAGTACGAAACACATTCTTTATACATTTTTATCGTAGGTAGCATACTGAGAAAGAGTTGGTAAAACCCGTTTATAAAAAAAATCAAGCTGCTAAGAACATCTTACTGTTTTCATTTTCTTTATTTTAGAAATTGATTTGATATGTGAGTTTGATGAAATAATTTTAGTTGAGTATAAGAAATAGTTTGACGGATATCTTAAATATGAAAAGTGTCATTTGATGAAAATCTTAAAGCGAGCAGAGGGAAAGTTAAGGAAATGATTATTTGATAAGCCTAAAAGATTACCTTAAGGAATTTAAAGAATGTATAAGCAAAATAAATTATTACTGAGATAGAACGAAATCCAATATATGGGGATTAAAAAAATGATAATAACAATAATCTCAATAAACGATGAAGTATAAATATTAAGATCAAAATTAGTTTGTTAAAACATGATTTATTATACCAGCTACACGAACTTCGTTAAGCTTTCAAGTGAGTACTAGAACTAAGGCTTATAATATTGACTTAAAAAAGCTTTTTATAAAGCCGAAACAAAATCATGGAGTATGACTTGTGTGTTCTACCGGCTTGTCATTAATCTTAATGTTCGGTGTTTGTGTTTGCTAAATCCCTCAACGGAACAAGCTTAATATAAATCTTAAATTTAACATACTACAAAAATCTATAAAAAAAATAAAAGTATATATATACATGAAATAAAATTAAAACATACCCATAAGAAAAACATAATTTGATAGTTTCTTAACAAAGTACACCAACTTAAAAAATGTTCATTGGTTTATTAAAAAGTTATACTAATTAGCTCTATAAAAGTAACAGAAGTCAGTGCAATAATCAAAACAGATATATGCAAATAAAGGTTAGAAACGTAAGTAGCGAATAAGTTGGGTGTGCGTTAGAAGGAGGGACAATCAATAAACATACCACCTGCATTTCATAGACGCTCGTGTATAGAATCGCATAACGGAGCGTGTTTTATTATAATAATACAAGCAGGATCACTTTCGCCTATAACACTTTCCCCCTCTAACACCTACTCTCTCTAATACTAACTCTCTCTTTCTCCCTCTAACACTTTCCTCCTCTTACAACTTCCCCCTATAATATTTCAAACTAAATCTGCAAGTCTCAATACTCTTGTGTTCATCTTGTTGCTGCTGCTGCGAAAAAATTCCCATCCCTTGCTTACATAACACTCACGAATGTTGTTGTTGGTTTTTCTTTTGATCATAACAATGCGGCCTACGAATGTACTGCCCTTTGAGTAGCGTACTTAAAACAAGCACAATCTTGTCTCAATCCTTTTATTCTTTGATCACAGGTTTTCACAAACATTCATTCTTTATGTTTTGCCTGCAGGTGTGCAAGGCAACGCACGTCAAACAGCCGCCCTCTCGACTCTCTCTTATCTACTTATTCGTATCTAACACCTTCTCCCTCTAACACTTTCCCACTCTATCCTTTCCACCTCTTACACCTTCTCCCTCTAACACTCCCCCTCTCACCCCTTCTCCCTCTAACTCTTTATAATCTATATGTACAAGTATCAATACTCTTGTTTAAAAACAATGTGTTGATCTTGCGGCTGCTGCTGCTGCGAAAGACAATTCCCATCCTTGCACACATAACCTCCCCACGAAGGATGTTGTTGTTGCTGTTGACAATAACAATTTACGTGTGCAGAGCAATGTATTTAAAACAGTAGCATACTTGACTCTAACACTAATTGGTTGAATAGCAAAAACTGATCCTGTCATTATCACAACCATAAGGCTCAACGTATTGACATTGCTGCTGCTGCTGCGTAAGAAAAGTTCCATCCCTTGTTCAAAGAGCCCCACGAAGGTTGTAGTTGTTGCTGCTGTTGGTGTTGCTTTTGATCATAACAATGCGGCCTACGAATGTACTGCCCTTTGACCAGCGTACTTCAAAAAATCACAATCAAGCATGCACAAACTTGTCTCTAAGTCTTCTTCCCTCTAACCCTTTCTTGCACACAGTATCCTTCTAACACTATTCCCCTCTAACTCTTTCCTCCTCTAGCACCTTCTCCCTCTAACACTTTCCCCCTCTATCCTTTCCCTGTCTTACACCTTCTCTCTCTAACACTCCTCCTCTTACACCTTTTCCCTCTAACTCTTTATAATCTAAATGTACAAGTATCAATACTCTTGTTTAAAAACAGTGTGTTGATCTTGCTGCTGCTGCCGCTGCGAAAGAAAATTCCCATCATTGCACACATAACGCCCCCACGAAGGTTGTAGTTGTTGTTGCTGATGGTGTTGCTTTTGATCATAACAATGCGGCCTAAAAATGTACTGCCCTTTGACTAGCGTACTTCAAACAAGCACAATCTTGTCTCAATCCTTTTATTCTTTGATCACAGGTTTTCACAAACATTCATTGTTTATGTTTTGCCTGCAGGTGTGCAAGGCAACGCACGTCAAACAGCCGCCCTCTCGACTCTCTCTTATCTACTTATTCGTATCTAACACCTTCTCCCTTTTAACACTTTCCCCCTCTATCCTTTCCCCCTCTTACACCTTCTCCCTCTAACACTTTCCCTCTCTATCCTTTCCCTGTCTTACACCTTCTCTCTCTAACACTCCTCCTCTTACACCTTTTCCCTCTAACTCTTTATAATCTAAATGTACAAGTATCAATACTCTTGTTTAAAAACAGTGTGTTGATCTTGCTGCTGCTGCCGCTGCGAAAGAAAATTCCCACCCTTGCACACATAACGCCCCTACGAAGGTTGTAGTTGTTGTTGCTGTTGACAATATCAATGTACGTGTGCAGCGCAACGTACTTAAAACAGGAGCACACTTGACTCTAACACTAATTGGTTAAATAGTTCAAACTGATCCTCTCATTCACACAGTCATAAAGATCAACGTATTGATCCTGCCGCTGCTGCTGCTGCTGCGTAGGAAAATTTGCATCCCTTGTTCACAGAACTCCACGAATCTGTATGTTCTTGTTGTTGATGCTGTTGACCATAATAATGCAACGTACATCGAACAAGCGTTCGCTTTTCTCTATTTTCTATCCTTCCTGCCTTTGCACACTGCTACTCATGACCATAAACATTCATTCTTTATTGCTTGCTTTCAGGTTAACAATGCAACGCACTTCAAACAGGCACCCTCTCGACTCTCTCTTATCTATCCTTTCTTCCTGTGCACACTACACCTCATGACCATAAACAGATTTACAATGCCACGCACGCCAAAGAGGCGCACAATTGACTCTAACACTAGTTAGGTAAATAGCCAAATCTGTTCCTCTGATCACCTGCTTGCAGGTGTATAATGCAACGCAGGTTTAACTGGCGCGCACTTGACTCCAAATCCTTTGATCACTAATTCTCACAGATGCTGCTGGTAAAGGGGTGGCCTAGGAATGTTAATCCTTTGTTCTCCACCCTAGTGCTATCAAAGGAGGGACACGATCATGGGAAAAAAAGGGTCATAAATTATGATATGGAAGGGGGTCAAAAAAAACAAGGGGGCGATAAAAGGGTCATAAAATTAATGGGGTCATAAATTGTCGGCATCCTTTTGAGTTAGAACCGGCAATTACCTACTACTTAGAGTCACCAAATTTTGGAAAGAAGATAGCAATTGACATTCCTCACAGATCTGCGGCAAAAATTTGGATGCCATGCCATTGCATACCGCCCCTAGCCCCCCTAACCCCACTTTTTGCAAACTTCGAGCTAGAGTCACCCAATTCGGTATGAAGATAGCAATTGACATCTCACAAAGATCTGCATCACAAATTTGGATGTCCACCCACCCATACCGCCCCCAGCCCCCCTTTCCAACACCGTTTACAAACTTTGAGCTAGAGTCACCAAATTTTGAAAATAAGATAGCAATTGACATTCCTCATAGATCTGCGGCAAATATTTGGAGGTCACACCTATCCATACCGCCCCTAGCCCCTTACCCCACTTATTGCAAACTTCGAGCTAGAGTCACCCAATTCGGTATGAAGATAGCAATTGACATGCCACAAAGGTCTGCATCACAAATTCGGATGTCACGCCCACCCAATCCGCCCCAGCCCCCTTTCCCCACATTTTACAAACTTTGAGCTAGAGTCACCAAATTTGGAAGGAAGATAGCTGGTGGCATACTGATCTGCATCGGAGAATCTTTAAGGCAGCGTACACCCCTGCCGAATCCGTACCCCTTTGCAATCAGGCCTCTTTTTAAGCGGTTTAAATACTGGTATCGAGTATGCCGCGGTCGGTTGCGTCCGACTGCAACGTTTCCACTTGTTGTTTCTTTTCTTTTGTGAGAAATCTTAAGCCCCCTTCCTAAGGGGAAAAATATTGAAAGAAAGGCAATCAAGTGAACTTTTTAGGGGTGAAACAGACTATCATTGAGAAAATCAAAGAGAGAGTAGACGCAAAAAAGCACCACATCAACGCGTGGTGGGATCTACGTTGATTAATATAAGTGATTAATATAAGTTATACGCATTTAAATTTAAACAATTGACTTACTCTCAAATGCCAAAATGTGACTTTCACATTGTAAATATGTTGTCGACAAAAGAGATTAAAATATTTGGAATAATTTTTTTATTTAGCTGGAAGTGGTGCTTACGTATGAGAACACGAAGGCAGTTTTTAAGATCAAGGCTCGTGGCGTAATTACAGATGAGAACGAGGTTACTGATATGCCACTTAAGGAAAGGGACTCTGTGGACTTTCTCTACACAATTTATCCCAATCGCTTGCACTTTGAGCTGTGCGCAAGGGAAAACCGCAGCCAGCTGGTAAATGTGCATAACTATGGGCAGAAATGCATGGAGTTTCGCTGGCAAAAGTAGGTGCCAATTACACTTTATTTTAATGTCTTTCTAAATAGTTTCATTTTAATCCTCTTTAGCTACATTATTAGCGATTTTTTTGCGGTAACTTTTGAACCAGCAATGTTTCGCCTGAAAGGGCATCACTCAAAGCTCTGCGAGATTAGGGTGAGTGTTTATGACCGTTTTATCTTTTTTCGTCGGATACCCATTGTTCTGGAGGTGCATCGAATTCTGGATGCTGCTACACTTATCGCTAAGGCTGAGCTGACTGAAATAGAGTCCATTGACGATCCCAAGTGGAAGGAAGAAAGCTATGTGGAGCATGTTTTCCTGCATCTCAACATACGCGTCCATATGCGCAACGCTGACAGTAAAGGGAATGATAACGCTAATAGTAATACAGATGGCACCTGCCAACCATGCGGCAGGATGGGTCTGCAACCGGACCCAGGCGCGGCTGGTGATGGCACTTCTGAGGAGCAGAATCAAAAGCAAGTGATGCGTGAGGAACTTTTAAAACGTTTCTCAACGAAGCGGAAACTAAACGCTAATGAAATCATTGAATTAAGTATGGCCATCGATCATCGTGTTACCATATTCGAAAAACTCTTTTGGAAGTACCTTTCTAAGTCTAACTTTATGCGTATAAGCCCCGAACGCTCTCGCAACAAGTTTAACATGAGCTATGACCAGGTGGTGCTCGTGGATCCCAGCATAAGCCCGCTTACAAATAACACACATGTAGACCGTAAGTGAGTACTTTCACCATAAAAAAATCTTAAATAATTTCTTTAATTCAAAACATCTTAGCTTACTATACATAGTTGATGGAAAAGCGACGGTAAAAGAAAACATAAAACTCTTTTAACCATAGTTAACATAGTTTATTTTAGCTCTTTTGTTTCACTTTTAAAAGAACTGATTATTTATTATTGAAATCATTTTAAATTGCTAGAAAAATCTGCATAGTTCCTTTTATCGATAACAACACAGATCTGCAAAAAGTTTTTTTTCAAAGCTGTTTAAGATATATGTATTTTTGGACTCGTTACCGAAGGTAAAGAGCATTTTGGGTTTGTGCAATGTCCGTAATGGTGTCAGCCCGTCCGTCCGTCCGTCTGTCAGTCTGTCCGTATGTTCGCAACTTTTTTCCACACCCTTCAAGCTAGAGACTTGAAACTTTCCAAATCTCTTTATCTATGGGATATTAAATTAAAGTGTCAAGATTGGGGTTCTACGATATCCACATATTTCGCACATCCTTACAGCTAGAACTAACGCTTCGTCAAAAACGAGAATGCTTATATCTTCCAGAGTTGTGGAGCTAGGGGGGGCATTGCAATAACGCCTAAAACGACTAAAAAAAGTGCAATAGCGCCTGCAGGCGTTATTGCATTTCTAAAAGTGCGGTAACGCCTGATCGCGATGTGAAATAACACCTGCACCATGCGGAAAAAAATAATTCACCCGCTCCCTGTCCGTACTGTCGGCAAAAAATTAACATATACGAAAAAATTATTTCAAAAAAAAATAATATAGGTATTAAGCATTTGGAATGTCAAAAATTTATTTTTTTTGTCAATGATTCATGTTTATATTAAAAATAAAATAAAATAAACTGAAATATCGTTATTTACAATTTTGTTGCTTTTAATAATGAAAATTATTAGTAATACAAATCATTTAAAATGTCGCAGGCAAAAATTTTTTTAAAATAATTTTGCCTGCGGCGCTTTTTTTCTACCATGCCTAAGTCTTTTGCGCGCCCATTTTTTCACTACATACAAATTCTCGGAATACACCATTAACGATTTCGAGAATCAAAACAAGTTGTTAAAAAAAAAACAAATTATTTGTCGGAACTCGCCACTGCTTGTTCAACAACATTGGCACTCTTTTTCTACCCACGTAATTGCTTAGAAAAATATTATAAATAATTGCAAATAATGCTAAAACTATATATAACTATATATAATAGCTATATCTCGATAACCAAGCGAGTTATCGATAACATAATTCTTCATATTTTCGTCTTATTTTTTCGAGTTCTACAAGAATCAATCTTCAGACCTTGTCGCCGGAGTAATCGTACACGTGCCACGATCTGCATACCTAGTTTAATATTTAACATTTAATTTAATAGGTGTTATGTATTTTGATAAAATAAAATAAAATAATTTTTTAAAATGGTAATAAATGTAAAACAACTAAACATGAATTAAATAATAAAGTGCAATAACGCCTGCAAGGCGTTATCGCACTTTTAGAAATGCAATAGCGCCAGCAGGCGTTATTGCACTAGGCGTTATTGCATGCACCCGGAGCTAGAGCCACCAAATTTGGTAGGAAGATAGCTGGCAACGCTCACCCGCTCTTCCGCCCTTTCCCCTCCATTTACAAACTTTGAGCTAGAGTTTCCAAATTTGGTATGAAGATAGCAATTGACGTTACACAAAGAGCTGCATCAAAAATTTGGATGCCATGCTTACCCATACCGTCCCCAGCCCACCTTCCCACACATTTAACAAACTTTGAGCCAGAGGAATCAAATTTGAAAGAAAGACAGCTGGTGGCATCCCCATTTGCATCTTAGAAAAATCGCGTTTTAAAAACAGTTAGATCAAGCGGGAAAAAATGGCTGCACCGACATACATCGTTTTTTGTTCGTTAACTTACGAGTAGCAAGACATCGTCTTTTACGACAAAGCTAATACAATGACACATACCCAGAATCGAGTTTACTAATAAGTAAGATTCTAATGAATTCATAACTAGTATACAATAATGCAAAGATGCGCACAAATTCCATAAGTGTATTAATTAGTGCTTTTTTCGAAGTCATTTGCCAAAACTTCTGAATTACAGTCGAACTTCCATATAACGAACGTCCGTATAACGAATTTTCCATACAACGAAGTCAGAAATCAGAACCCTGCAATTTGATTCAGACAAAAACCCATTCTTTATAACGAAATTTCTCTATGACGAAGTTTTTTCTTGTCACCTTAAGATTCGTTATATGGAAGTTCGACTGTATATAAAATAAAATACATAGTTTCATATGTTAGTCGGAGCGCTAGTACATGTACTTTGAAGGTTAGTGTATATGCGTGTGCAAGAGCAAGTGTATGTATCAGAGCGTCATATAAAGTAGGCGACGCATAGGCGGCATACATTACGGTGCCTTGGTTTGCAAATGCGCAATTAAAAGCGAGTAAGCATAGTAGCAGCAATAGAGAGACTATTACTGAGTGAGATCTGATATTATTCAGCGAACTAAAAGCATCCGTTAGGCACTTTGAGTGAAAAACATGGAACGCGCGACGATGGTGCGCTGTGTCTTTCGGAGAGTTTAGTTCAGAAAGCGGCATTGACACGAGCAGAACTTGCTGAGCTACGAAAGAATAAAAAAGTTTTTAACTATGAATCTTGCAAATAACAAATCCGAAATATTTATATGTAGATAGTGTTTAAGTGTTTATGAAACTAACAAATTTTGATAGACGTTTGCTTGTGGGCTTGCTGCAAAAATTTTGATGCATTTTTTTTTTTGGGATGTTAAAAGCTATCTTCATACCAAAATCGGTTACTCTAACTGTAAGGGTGTGACACTATAAGAATTTATCGACTTTGACTTAGCGAATTTATCGATTTGCCAGCCCCCAGCAATCGTAGGACCCCAACTTGACATTTTATCTGTTGCAGCCATAGATAAGGATATCTTTAAGGTTTCAAGTCTCTAGATTGACGGAAGACGGACAGACACCATGACCGACATTGCACAAACCCAATTTACTCTGCCATAGAGAAAAATTATATCATCAATATAAAAACTTTCATAGTTAAGAGGTTACATGGGTTTCATGGGTAAAAAAGTAAAAAAAAAATAAATAAAATGGTTGTCTGTAAGTCGGTTTACTGACGATAATTGAACGTGACACCGTCTTAAGAAAATACTGATGGAATGGTAACATTTTTCAAACAAAAATTTTAATATCATTTGTTTAATAGATTTGCATGTATATAGAGAAGGAGGTAATTGGCAATCACAATGAAATTGATCAAGTTAGATAAATATGAATAAAAATGTTCATAAAATTCTTCATTAAATTCTTCATTTTAAATTTAAAAAATAATAATACAACAAAATACTTGAATAAAACATTTCTACTCAATCGTTAAAATTTAAATTTTGATTTTATTATTTTAATAATATAATTAAATTTTTTCAATTAGTTACTTAATTATTTTTGCAAATTTAATTGTACATAATTTGTTATAAAAAAGTAATAATTTTAAATAAATCATTATAAGAATAAACATTGATTAAATTATTGTTTATAAATCTTACATTCAAAATTTAAAATTTGGAAACATTAAAATTTTCGTAAATCTAGTTTTTAAAAAGCCCGCCTCAATGTGTTTAATATAGGAGAAAATGTTCCCTTTGACGGATGGCTGGTCCAACCTGTCATTTCAGACACTTAATTTTGTCAATTATAGCATAACCTACAATCGCTACACTAGCGGACCGATGCAATTCATTTGAATGATGAAAGCACGAATATTCGACAATATATCCCTTAATATATAATTAATATCGAAAGAATCATTACCTTTATCGCTGTAATTATCGTTCCTATAAACAATTGACACCACATTCACTTTTCACTGCACTTGATACTCGATCAAAACATGTAAATGTACTATAGAAGTCTGATATGTTGGTCTTTTAGTGTGTGCGTGTGTGTGTGAAGCAAAACATAGTTGGACTTGACGAATGATGAATGATAAAGTTGAATACCCTAACCAGCTTATTTTCCATATTAACAAATTAATTATTTAATATTATTAAACTATTATAGTAATTTCTCGTTTGTTCGCTATGAGCCAACTTATACATATCAAAATATGCAACTATTTCAAATATATTATGGAACTACATATCCACAATAGCACTTATATTTTAATAGGGTGTTCAACATCATCATTCTTGTCTCATCATGTCTTGTGTTGCAGGTAGAGATATTTTTGTACAACAACAACATATTATTTCAATATAAGAACGCCGTTCTACTGTCTGTGGAATACACCGACAGAGATTAACATGTTTGTATGTCAGAGTGTTGTGGTTCGCTCAACCCGCGTCTATAGATGTTTGCACATACAAACAAAACACTTGCACCAATACACTCTCATATAGCTCACACCAATAGCGTATTGCTCTGCAAGCTTTTGCACCAATGCACTCTCATAGAGCTCACACCATGCTCACACCGCGTCTCAGATCGAGGCAACGCCGCATGAGCGAGGTAACGCCGCATGAGTCATGTTTTTTCGTGCGTGCAGCCGGCTCTATCGAATTATAAGACGTTGTCACCTCAAAAAATGTTAATCTTAAAAATATACATTTTACACATAATTTTTGAAATTTAAAAATATAAATATTAAGAGCTCCGCCATTGCGAGATCATTTCCGGGGACGTCTCGAAAAAGGATGCTATAAAAGTGCAAAAAATCAAGTAGCGCGCAACTTTAAAATGAGGTATCTTCAAAACTATTGCTCGGATCGACTTGAACAATGTTCTTCACATGTTATACAAATATAATAAGACAATAACAAACAATTTTTGGAAGCCGTGAAACCCATGTAACCTCTTTACCTAATATCATACGCATGATTAGTAAGCCCAGGTTCTTATTGACGCTCAACTATTTCTTAGCATTCAAATAGCTGACCCTAAAGTTAGATATAAGAAGTTGCAAGTGTTTTGAGCGATCGAATATTAGTTTTTAGTAAAATAAAAGAGTGGACGTCACACCACAGTTTTGATGCAGTTTTTTGTTTTTTGCTCCTAGTTGTAGAAGTCGACGTCTGCTTAGCGAGGGGCATTCACATAGAACATGTTCTGATGTTTCAGGCTCCATCCCACAGAATCTGCATGTGTCGATTTCTGAAAGTTTTAATTTCTTAAGGTGATACCTTAGGTTGCAATGACCCGTTAGGTAGCCTGTTAGAATACGTATTTCGTTCTTTTTTAGATTGATGATGCGTTTTGATCGCGTCATCTGGGGGACGAGAAATTGTTTGGCTTGTCTCAGCCCTGCACTGTCGGTCCAGTGGCGACTTATTTCCTTTTCCTCCCATTTCCTGACCAGTTCTCTTTTGTGTCCTTTCGAGAGTCCACAGAACGGTTCAGGGCCGATTAGTGGTGACATCGCCCCGCGTTTTGCTAGGGAGTCTGCTACCTCGTTTCCTATGTGGCCTTCATGCCCCGGCACCCAGCCCATCGTTAAGATGTTTTTTGAGGCAAGGGCGTTCAGCTGCTGGAAACAGTTCTCTACAAGTCTGGAGGAGATCGTGAAGGATCTTAGCGCTATGAGCGCCGCCTGACTGTCAGAGAATATGTAAATCCGTGCACCTTGCATTTTTTTGCGAAGGCATTCACGAGCACAGATTTCTATAGCGTATATCTCTGCTTGGAAAATGGTTGGAGACTTTCCCATGGCTATGGACTTGTTGAACCTTGGTCCAAAAATACCAGCCCCGGTGTCGCCGTTTTCCAGTTTTGACCCGTCAGTGTACCACGTTTGTGATCCACTGGGCAGAGATATTGATTTTGTTTTCCAATCATGTCTGGTGTGCAAGACTACAGAGAAGTTTCTGTGGAAAACAAGTTTTGTTTTCTGTTCGTCAGTTACGCGCAGAATGGGCTCATTTATTAGGGGTTCAAGAACCCGAAGATGCCCGGTAAGATCACCACTTTTTATGTTAGTGATGTTTTGAAGGCGAAGTGCCCCCAGGCAGGCCTCCTTTTTCAAGGTGATGGGTAGAGGGGGTATGCCAGTTATAACTCCAAGTGCTGCAGTGGGACATGTTCGGATGGCTCCAGTGATGCCTATGCAGACTAGTCGTTGTAGTTTGGTAAGTGCAGCCGCAGCTATCTTCTGGTTAGATTTCGTCCACCAAGCAAGAGATGCATAGGTTAGGATCGGTTTTACCACAGTGTTAAAAGACCAGTAGATCATTTTGGGACTTAGGCCCCATGTTCTACCGAAAAGCCTGTTACAAGCGAAGTGTGCTCGTGTGGCTTTATTTATGGTCTTTTCAAGGTGTGCATTCCAGTTGAGCTTGGAGTCAAGTGTAACTCCTAAGTAGTTGGCTTCAACCGAAAAGTCAATGGTAGATTCATTAAAGGATGGTCTTGTTAGAGACAGAGACCTTTTCCTGGTAAAAGGAACTAAAACAGTTTTAGACGGGTTTATGGACAATCCTTTGTCCTGACACCATCTGTTGGCTATGTTAAGGGCTTGCTGCATGCGGTCCGAGATGGTTTGCTCATGCCAGCCCACTATATAGATGACTCATCAGCGTAGCCTTGAGTGGCGAACCCTAAGTCGTTGAGCTTATAGAGTAGCTCGTCGATGACCAGAGTCCACAAGAGAGGAGAGAGTACTCCCCCTTGAGGGCACCCCCTTGTGGCTGTGATTGAGGTCAAGGTTCCTCCAAGGTCTACAGTAATTATTCTGGATTTAAGCATTTCCAGAATCCACCTAATAATGGGTGTGGGTACATTTTTATGTACAAGAGAGGCACGGATAGCCTGATATGACGTGTTGTCAAAAGCTCCTGATATGTCTAAAAAGGCACATAGTGCTATTTGTTGAGCGCCAATGGCCTTTTCAATGGTTGTTGTAAGACAATGAATGGCAGTCTCAGTTGACTTACCAGCTTGGTACGCATATTGGTACTTATGTAAGGGAAGCTGCTTGAGATTCATCTCCCTGATGTGCTGGTCAATTATCTTCTCCGTAGTTTTAAGGAAGAAGGAGCTA
Source organism: Scaptomyza flava (assembly GCA_030179655.1). Classification (NCBI taxonomy): domain Eukaryota; kingdom Metazoa; phylum Arthropoda; class Insecta; order Diptera; family Drosophilidae; genus Scaptomyza; species Scaptomyza flava. Next base: position 26,389,944 of record JARNME010000029.1, on the reverse strand, counting down.
AGACTAATTGGTCTATAGGACTTAGGCAATTGGGAATCTTTCTTCCCTACCTTATTATAGAGCGTTAAAGCAGATTTGTAGGAATCCCATGTAGTTTTCCCACTCTTTGCTTTATTGAAGAGCTTTCGCGCAGCCATTTTGAGATCGTCAAGGCTCTTGTTCCACCAGGGAACAGCCCTTCTGGTCTTACGAACTTTTTGTTCGCAGCTAGCGTGATAAGCCGATTTAATGTTCGTATGAAGCACAGTAGCTTCACGCTCTAGCTCGTCAATGGACAGGACTTTAGTCCGCCCTCTTGCGGCCTCTGGCCGCCATCTTCCGGCCTCGGTTTGTGCTCAGAAGGGCTTCTTCCTCTAAAGTGCGCCTCGCACCCTTATTCACGCGCCCGGTTCCGCGCGTGATGCGCCCGTAAAGGGGAGGGCGCAGGATCTTTTTCGGTGCTGCGGGCTCCTGGGCAGCTACGGTGCCACATGCCTCACCACCGCTGGGGGTCCGGACTGTGCTGTTAGCTGCAGGCAGCCCAGGGGTCGCATGAGTCTCCTCAGCAACACCCTGTGGTGTTGTTGCAGCCGCGTCCGGTATGGCAGTCTTGGAGCAGGTGGGCTTCTCGGCTACGAGAGCATGAGCCACTGCCTGTTCTTTCGACTGCGCGCTGGCCTTAGGCTTAAGGGTAGCCTTGCCCCACGTGAAGTTCAGCTGGAATCCTAGCAATTTCAGCCGGTTGGCCGAATCAGGGTGCAGTGCTAAGGTAATAATAGCCATGTGCTGCCTCATCTCCCGGTGAAAGACGCGCCAGTCTCCCACTCGCAGCCCGCTATTCTGACCTTCGACGAGCTTCAGAATCTCGTCCGTCTTCATGTCCGCATTCGGAAGCGGAAAGTAGCCAATGAAAACAGCGGCACGTGGAGTCTCTGCCTCGGGGACTACCTTAATGCGGGCATCCTTCCACAGCCGGAGCTTAGGCACCTCTGTGCACAGCCACTCAACCGTCTCCGCATTTCCGCAAGTGATGGTCATCCATCCTGGTCTAAAGGTGCAGCCAGAAAATAACGGCTTCACAGAGCCATGCCTCAGCTCCATCACCCTTGACAAGATCGCTACACCACTTCTGCTGGGCATAGCCATGGGTGGGCCAATAGGCTTCTGTGCGAGCCTCTTAGCCTCCTCCATGGGATCGCCATTTGCAAGGTGTCTGCGCAGTCTCTTTCTTGCAGCTCCCGATAGCGCGATCCTCTTGGGTTTCTCGGCCTAAGGAGAGGCAAGAAGGGCTTCTTCAACCTCCTTGGTGATGGTGTCGGTGCTGGAGCTTTGTGAACAAACGTCCATAGCTACCTCAGGCTCCCGGATATGTTCGACGTCAGTTGATTTGGGGCTGCTAGAGCACCCGGTTTCTATAATTTTATTTTCAGTAGTTTCCATGTTTTGGTCCCACGAGTGATTAGGAAAGGGTTTCCCCCGGGGCAGAGCCTCATACCCCGGATCGGGCACTTATACGACCGGAGGTGCCAGGTATCCGGAAGCCACCGTTATAAGACACACTAACGTAGTGCCATTCAACACAGGGGCACGGTACGGTAACACCGGTGATTACGGATTTTTTTCGAGTTGTCCTCTCTAGATCCGCCATATTAAGTCTAGAGCAGGGGCACCTCGAGCAGGATGTGGCTTTTCACCACGTATGGTCGGTCTTCGGTAGTTGGCATGCGACTGCCAACTCCCTCTGGCTAAGTAAATTCGGCGCGGCGGCAGGCACACACGCCTCATTTACAAAGCCTTAGCCCCCACTTCTAGCTGTAAGGACTAGGAAAATTTTGGGACTTATCCACTTTCAGTTATCGAATTTATTTATTAGTAGAAAGGGTGCGGTTGTCAAAGAAGTTCATTCATACAGATGGACGGACGGACAGCTACCATGACGCACATTGCACAGTTTTAATATGCTCTTGACCTTTAGTAGCCGAGCATAAATACTTCAGTTTAAATATTTGAGTAAAAATTTCTCCAAATCTTAAAAGCAAATAAAACAAAAGAAGTTGAAGAATGTACGTAGAAAAGCTAAAATAAAGGCAAAAAAGATATGTTAAACCGATCTGAAATTAAGGGATACCAAATTTGTATGCCCTTAACTAATAAAATGAGAAAGAGGGTATAATGGTTTTGTGCAAAAGTATGTAACAGGCACATGGAAGCATCTCCGACCCCATAAAGTATATATATTCTTGATCAGCATCAACAGCCGAGACGATATAACCATGTGCGTTTGTCCGTCCATCTGTCCGTCTGTATGAACGCATGGATCTCAGAGACCACAAGAGCTAGAGACTTCGGATTTTGTATATAAGTTCTCCTAAACCATGAGCAGAACAAATTTGTTTCAAATTATCGATAACAATTCTGGTTTCCGATACACACATGGAATCGATTACAAGAAAATATCCAATTTGGAAAATGATGATAGAACTTTTCTGAAAATTTCGTCTAAATCAGATAAAAAACACCGGGGATATCGACTATAATCGATTGAAGCTAAGTCAGTATACCAAAGTCAATTATAAATTTAATATATTTATTGTAACTGGGTTCAGAGTATCTTCTAGTCGGGCTCACCCGACAAGAAACTTTTTAATGGTTTGGTAAGTGTCTTTGGTGTATTTTTACATACAAAACATTGATGCCTAAAAATTTTATTTTATTCTTGTCAAAATTACAACAAAATTCATTACTTTAAGTATTGTATTAACTTAATTTCCTTTTAATATTTATTTTTTATTTACAGCACTATTCTTTCGATACTCAGTCGACTCATGGTAGAGGCTATGAATGATCTAGCAAAGAACTGGATATTTATACCTCCGGAATATTATGAAAGGGGCTCTTAAGTTCTTCACTAGAACTTTTTAACTTATCAACTAACTGTTTCTGTTAATTTCTAGTTGGGAACTCTGCGAAGCTGTTGCTGAAATTGAAGTCCGCAAGACGCATATACTTTCCAATTTATGTAAGATTTTGCAGTACTCACATTCAGACGACCCACAGTTTGCTCTTTAAAGTAAACACAATGTGGTGGCTCTACAAAATATAATGTACTTCAGTGTAAATCAGTAATCCACATATTAAATGTCCGTCGAAATAGGTCCAATCACTAAAGACTATAAATAAGGATAATCCGTGTAAATTTAATCGAAATCGGGGAAAAAACACCAATGGCTTCGAAGACTGATTTTAAGTCAAGTATTTAGCATTGCATGTTCTTTCTGTATACAAACTCACATACATTGCTTCGATGCTGTCTGGGTATAGCGTCGTGGTACCGGAGATTTTGTAAAAAAAAAAATAATGAGTATTATATGAATTATATAATGAAGAAAGATTTAATAATTGTCGGTTTATAATCAGATAAGTAGTAGTATGTTTTAAATGTTAGCCGCCATTAGGGTCCAGAAGCCAGACGAACGAAAGCATTGACCAAATTGCGTTCCACGCACTCAGGTCACGCACGAATGGGAGAGTCAGTCGAGTCAGGAAGGAAAAGGTGAAACAAAGAAGAAATAAAAGAGAAAAATGACGCTGGACTGGAGCTAATTAGCGAAATACATAGGTAAAGAAAGAGTAAGGTTTGCGGCCGTGAACGCATCTATACAAATCAAATATAGTAGTTTATCGCCTAACTCCTTAGCAAGTGTTTTTCTAGATGCATTTTCATGTAAGAACATATATATTTATGTGCCAAATATTCGCGTTTCGCTTCTTTTTTTTTTTTAATCTAGTATAACAGTTTGCCAAACGGTGGGTATCACTCCCATCAGTTGCTGTTCTCAACTGTGCAGTTATACAGATGATTGTGACTTCGTCTTTATAAGTGGCGCTCGAGCAGGGACGTTAAAGACATCTCGCAAAGCGAAACGTTTCTGTGCAACAAAAATAGCAGTGAAAACGGGTGCAATAATTGCCTTACGGAATTCGCACAACTTCTCGGAGTTGGCAAAGGTTTGCGGTCATCTAATGGAACAGCTTGAGTGACGACTTGATTAGTACAGCGCCTACGAAAAGCAGCGTGCGCTGAAAAGTTAGACAAGAATATTCAAGGGTACTTAGTAGGGCCGGTGGTTAGAGACTGTTGGGACTATCCAGGTGTGTCCTGGTCCAGGTCCTGCAGAGTGTGTGTGCTTCTACCAAACCCTAGAAACTTTTAAGTTTGCTGCTTGCTGGCTTCTTCTAGCGGAGCCAGAAAGGGAACTTAAAAGTGGCGCAGTCGTTATGCTGCAAAGGAGGTGCTCAAGCGTTTCTTTGACACCTGGATTCTTGCATTTCCTGCATTCGTCGTTGTACGTTATGCCCAGCTTTTTCGCATGTACTGCGACTAGGCAGTGGCCTGTCAGAAGACCCACAATCTTTCGGCAGTCAAGCCCTTGTAGCTTTAGCATATGTTGCGTTAGTTTGTCGTCGTAGGTTTTGCACATTGTTTTAGAGATTCATCCATTATTCATTATTTTAGGAACATCCGCACTATCACTGTTCAGTCCTGTTGCACCTTGATTAGCCAAAGTGTCTGCTAGCCCGTTACCCTCGAAGCCCTTATGGCTGAGAATCCAATAGATGCGCACTTTTTTAAATGCGCTGAGTGCATCTAGCGTTTCCCTGCTTTCCTTTTTGTAAATATCTCCACTTGGAATATACTGCAGTGGACCGAGAGTTTGTGTGACAGGCTCATGGGTGGTTCAGTGCGCAGCAGTGCCCTGCACCGACTCATTTCCTCATTTTTGAGCCGTCTTTATACAATTTAAAGGCCGTTTGCTCTTTATTCATGTTGCCTATCCTGCCAAGCCGTTGTGCAGTCTTTTTTGCTATTAGGCGTGCCTGTATATCCAAGAGGTTGACATTCAGTAGGGTCTGTAATCTTCAGCGCCCCTGTGATGCACGTAAGTGCATGTCTGGCTGTTTTTTTTCCATATGTTTTGGGTATGTGGACTTCTGTGTGGACTTCTGTAGCTTTCCACCATATTAGTATTCCATAGAGCAGTATTGGCTGCACAATTGAGATTAAAATCCAGTGCGTCAGTCTTGGTGAGAGTCCCCTAGTGCTACCCAGCATCTATAACGATGTAAAGAGTGCATTGGTGGCCTTCTTCACCCTTTCCACCACATTGAGCTTCCAACTCAGCTCGCTATCCATTACTTTTCCCAGGTATTTAAAACTTTTCTTTGGTATCAGCGTCTTATCGTTTATTTTCGGTGGAGTCCACTGAGGTACCTTGTATCTCTTTGTGCAGAGAATGAGGTCTGTCTTGTCTGCGTTGATACTTAGGCCGGCTTCCATGGCCAATGCTAGTATCTTTGAGTGACAGCTGATTGTCGATGGACACTTGCCCGTGATAATTATGCTAGAGTCATTCCTGTACTCTCTTTGATGTGCAGATCTACCTGTTTTTCTAGCGTTTTTAGCAGGTACGAAGTCAAGCTAATTGGACTGTTGTCTTTAGGCAGCACGTGTCTAAATTTTTCCGCCGTAGGCAGGAAAATTACCCGTGCCGTCCTCCAGGCCGCCGCCACATAGCCATACCTCAGGCAACCTCCCTCATACATGGAGTGATCAAATGGTTGACCTTCGGCAGCATGGCCGGGAATATCCCGTTTGTACCCAGTGATTTGTAGCTCTCAAAGGAGTCTATAGCCCACATTGCCAGTCGCGTTGTTGTAATTCTTTCAGGAAGTTCCACTCTTTTGGCTGGAGATATTGCTTGTGTGTTTGGGTTGACTTCTGTGCAGTTAGGAAAATGCGCCTCCAGGAGCACATTTGCCGCATCTTCACCGCTTTAATTGGCTTTGTACAATCTGTTGGCGAGCTATCAGCTTCCTTAACCTTGCCGTGTCCGCTGTCCTCTCAATACCTGAGCAGAATTTTTGCAATGCGAGTTTTAAGCTACTCGTACTTTTTTCTCATAGTCATGAAACCGTATTTTGTATGCGATCCTTACTAGCTCTTCTTCCGCTTGTTTTGCGAGTTTGGAGAGTTCTAGTTCGTTTTTCCCTTGCTCCTTGAGTTCTGGAGTCCACAATAGGGGTTTGTGACTCTTCTTCTCTTGGGACGATCTACATGTTTAATGATACGCCACCACCAGATTTTTATTGAGTGTCTCCAGGGACTTCTCTAATTTATCTAGTGAAGCTATCTTGGGTTGACGTGGTAGGTTTTTATTTAACCTCTTTACCGACTTCTTCTTTACCATCCGTTCAAAGTTAACACGGAATTTAATGTACCTGTGGTCTGAGGAGGAATTTCTACTAAGGACTATCCACTCTTTTGTCACGGTTTTCGTTATCGACGCGAGGATAATATCTAAGACGTTGGACGAAGAAGGTCCAACATAGGTTGTTGCTTCCCCTCGTTTGCTATCTGAAGATTAGTAATAAGTATGAAATCACTTACCTACCTCTATTGTTGATATCCCCGCTTGCCCATACCGTGTGATGCGCGTTGGCGTCTGCTACGATGATGAGGGCCTGTCCTTTTAGCTAGGTCTCCGTTAACTAGTCGAGTGAGCTTTTGAGGGGGTGCATCGAAGTCATGCGCCACATAGCAGGATGCCATCAAGGTTGACTCATCTCTGCCACTTTCTAACGCTGCCACCATGAGGTCTTCAGTACTGTAATTCCCAGAGAGCCCACATGCCTCAGAAGCGAATCATACAGGAGTGCCTCAACCTTTTTCCACTGTTCGTGCTTCATCTTGCCGTTTGGATCGCTCAGGTCGATGAGCACTACGATGAAATGCCGCCTCGCCACATCACTGGCCGTCGGTTTTGCTCGCGACATTGGCTCTTTTCAGGGCCGCTTGCTAGCTGGCACCTCTGTTTTTGCGGTTTCTGTTCAGCAATAGCATTTAACGGCCAAGCTCCTCCACCTTGTTGGCAAAACTGACGTCCTTCGCCGCTATGTTCCTTTTTTTCTCGAAGTGAGACCTCCCCTCTGCAATCCTTTGGTCGGCTTGCCGGTGCGGTGCCGAAACCTTTGAGTGGCTTGGAGCTCACCCTGTGGACGTCACACCACAGTTTTGATGCAGTTTTTTGGGGGACGCCAGTAAGTATCTTCTTATCAATATTGGTACTTCTAGCTGTAAGAACTAGGAATATTTGGAGACTTATCCACTTTCAGTTATCGAATTTATTTATTAGTAGAAAGGGTGCGGTTGTCAAAGAAATTTCTTTCATACAGATGGACGGACGGACAGCTACCATGACGCACATTGCACAGTTTTAATATGCTCTTGACCTTTAGTAGCCGAGCATAAATACTTCAGTTTAAATATTTGAGTAAAAATTTCTCAAAATCTTAAAAGCAAATAAAACAAAAGAAGTTGAAGAATGTACGTAGAAAAGCTAAAATAAAGGCAAAAAAGGTATGTTATTATTATTATTTGGAACTCTGTCTTGCCCCATGTGAAAACCGCCAAGCGTCCTCACATGCGTTGAGCAGATCGATGCGACTGCTCTGACTGATAAACCCTGGTCCTAGCCCACATAAAGGTTCAGGGCCTTGGAAAGGAGTGCTAGCTCTTCTCCTGGCCAAAATATCGGTGACCTCATTGCCGGGAACACCCGCATGTCCCGGTACCCAATAGATGGTGACTTTGTTATTACTGCCCAACCTGTTGATTGCTTCAATACATTGCCAAACCAGTTTCGAGACGATTTTATAAGCACTAAGTGCTTTGATCGCTGCCTGGCTGTCGGAGAAAATGGCTATATCTCTATGAATGTATCCCCTTCCGAAGTTGAAGGTTGCACATCTTTAAATCGCGTGCACTTCCGCTTGGAAAATGCTAGCGAATTTGCCCAGGGGCTCATGATACTTGAGTCGGGGTCCGCAGACTCCAGCTCCAGCACCCTCATCTGTTAATGCTCCGTCCGTGTACCATCTAATAGTATGTGGTTTCACATTAAAGGTGGTCGACAGACTAGTCCATTCTGCTTTATTGCTAAGCTCCGTTTTAAAGAGCTTCTCGAAACTAAAAAGGGCCATCTGCGCATCTTGCGGAAAAGCCAACAGTGTGCCAGTTGCACTAGTGACAGAGGTGATTGCGTTCGCTCCTGCCAATCTGTTCGCACTGTGTTTGATGTAGACATACAAAGGCGGAAGTCCTAGCAGAATTTCCAGTGCAGAGGATGGGCACGTACGCATTGCGCCCGAGATGCACGTGCAGGCAAGTCTCTGGAGTTAGCCAATTGCCGTTTAGTGACATCCAGGTCAACACGTCCCGCCCATACCACAGCGCCGTAGCTGACTATGGGCCTCACCATTGCTGTGTACATCCACAGAAGGATTTTTGGGGACACACCCCAATTTTTCCCTCCGAGAGATCTACAGCACATTAGGGCTATTGTAGCCTTGCGTAACGCGTGCCCAATATGCTGTCTCCACAGTAGTCTCTTGTCCAAGATAACCCCCAGATACTTTATCTCCGTAGAGAATGGGATTACCGTACCCCCAATAGATATGGGTCTTATGGACTTTAACTTGTAACGATTGGTGAAGGCGACAATTGTGGTTTTTGCTGGATTGATATTCAGCCCCACGTCTTTGCACCAGTCCAAGCAAAGTTCAAGACCCAGAGTTATTCTATCACATAGCGTGTTCTGGAAGTTGCCTTTACAAACAATGGTAATGTCATCAGCGTAGCCTTGGCATTCAAATCCATTATCTGTAAGTTTGACTAGTAGCTCGTCCACCAAGAGACTCCAGAGGAGAGGTGATAGGACACCCCCTTGTGGACAACCTCTGGTGGTTTGGGACCTGACCGTCAAATTGTTGACAGAGACTTCCGCAATTCTAGTGTCAAGGAGCTTGCCTACCCAGAGAGTAAGTCCTGGCTCAACCCCTTTTCCCTGAAGCGCCCTAACCACAACATCATGTGCTGTGTTATAAAAAGCACCCTCTATGTCCATGAAGGCACAAAGAGCATTGCCTTTGGCCTTCACTGAGCATTGAAGACTGTTTACTAGGTCTAGGAGAGCCGATTCTGTCGACTTTCCTTCTCTATAGGCATGTTGGTGATCATGCAGGGGACTGGACACTAGGTACGAGATCCTGATGTGATTTTTAACTATCTTTTCAAGGGTTTTTAGCAAGAAGGATGTCAGGCTGATCGGCCTGAAAGATTTGGGGTGAAAGGGGTCCTTTTTCTCCACTTTCGGGATAAAGATCACCCTAGCCGTCCTCCATGCCCTAGGTGTGTAGCCCATAGCTAGGCTACCCCGGAAAATAAGAATGAGGATCACCATAAGCTGTTCCATCCCCTTCTGTAGATGGACGGGGAGGATACCGTCCGTACCTGGGGCCTTGTAGGGACTAAGCGTACCAATGGCCCATCTTATTCTTTGCTCTGTTACTATGGCTGCAGCCAGGCTCCAGTCCGGTTTCCTGATGGGAACCGTTTCGTAACAGCTGTCAGTGTCGGTGATGGTTTTACAAAGTGGAAAGTGAGTTTGCAGGAGAAGTTCTGCCTTTTCCACCTCATTTTCCGTGAAGGAACCATCTGGCCTCTTTAAGCACAGTTCGGACAAGACTTTGCCTTTCGAGATCGACTTAAAGACTCTCACAGCAGGTGTGGCCTGCTCTAGGTTGGAGCCAAATCTCCGGAAATGAGCAAGTTTGCTGTACCTGATTTCATTGTTATATTCTGTTAGTTTCTTGGTGTATAAGTCCCATCTGTCACTATTCTTTTTGGCTGTATTAAACAGCCTCCTGACCTCTGCTCGAAGCATCCCAAGCTTTTTATTCCACCAAGGGTTGTCCCTGTTGGACTCTATGGAGTTGGTTGGACAACTTGCATGATAGGCATGCATAATCGTCTCGCCAACGTCTGTCGAGAGTTGCTCTAGCTCTTCCTGAGAAGAGACCCTCCTACTATGGTTTAGTCTGCTCAGATTTAACCCCAGGTGTGACTGGTAGAGCGGCCAGTCAGTCCGCCGGGGATTCCTGATGACTTTACTAATCCTGAAATTACTACTTATGTCGAAGAGGATGATCCTGTGATCCGACATTGATGGTTCTGTTGAGACCCTCCAGTTGTAAACCAACCCAGAGGCTCTCACATTGCCGAAAGTAATATCAAGTACTTCGGCTCTATTTTTGGTGATAAAAGTGGGTTCAGCCCCCATATTGAGCACCATAAGGTCATTAGCTTCAATATAGTCAAGCAAGCACTCACCTCTACTGTTGTTGTCCGTGCTGCCCCACGCTACGCTATGCGCGTTTGCGTCGCATCCCAGCAGCAATGGGAGTCTATTGCTGCTGCAGTGTGCCACCAGATCCTGAACCTCTGTTGGGGGGGCTTCCGCAGTATCACCCAGGAAGTAGGCTGACGCCACCACCATACTCCAGAACACGTCAGTGATAAGCACTGCTACGAGATTATTGAGAAATTTGAGAATTTGAGAAATTTGGAGAGACAAAGAAAGTTAGTGTTCTTTCGGACCAAGATGCATGCTCTTGGCGATGTCTCCCTCATATTTACAACCAGTTGCGAACTTACTTGGTCAAGGCCGCAGATCCTACCTCTGACGACCCATGGCTCCTGGATGAGCACCAGCCCCAGGTCAGACCTGGAGATCAACCTGCTGATGTCAGCCGAAGCTACCCTCGCGTAATGCAGCTTGATCTGTGCCACGCTGGTGGCCAGCATCCTTAGAGCTCAGGTTCCCCTTCCGAGAGCGTCAGATATGCCTCTGACAACGTCCCGGTGGGTGTCTGCTCATCATCGGACGGCTTCTCTTCGCTCCCAGAGCCTACTTCGCTGCGCACGTGCAGCCGTGACAAGTCCGAGTCCAACTCGGCTTCCCAGGCTGCAATCGCTTCGGCTTTGGCTGCCTCATCGGTGGGTGCTGCAGCAGAAGAGGTGCCAGGCACTTCGTCTGCTTGCACCTTCACAGCCATCGTTGTCGCAGCTTGCTTTTTGTGCAGGCGGCACCTCAGCTGACCAAATCTGAAGCTCACCATCATTCCTCTATTACTGAGGAGTGACAGAGCTTCATCCTCCAAACCAAAGGTCAGCGCCTTTCCGCCCTTGGTTTCAAGGCGCCTGAGAATGCGCCACGTCTCGGTGAGAAGACCCTTATTCTGCTCAATGAGCAGTCCAAGTGATTTTTCCACCGTCTCACCAGCCGTGCGTGCCAGGTCCACCGTGACGATGTTAGACTCCGGTATCTCTCCACACCCACTGCGGCACTGATGCTGGGCACTTTCAGCTCCAGCCACTTCCTGGCATCCTCGTCCATACAGTCCACTAGGACCAGGCACTGCAGGCCCACCCCCTACGTCCATCCGTGTAGCGGCCTGCTTGGCCGTGCTTTTGGGGGCCTGGCCCCCGCGCGGCGTCAGCTTTCCGCCTTTGTCCAGAGCCACCTCTTCCATCCGCTCTGCTGTTTGAGTTGCGGTTAAGCCCCGCATGTTTTTCAAAAATTTATAATTGTCCATATAAATCCCACGAGTGTAGGGGAAAGTAGTACCGGTGTGTCATAGCCCCCACTAACACGCCGGGGCCAGGTATACTCACCGAGGCGGCCAGGTATCGGTGAGGCTCCGTTCAAATACAGTCGGTTACCCTTGACTGCAAACCAGCCAATGAGCACGGCCCACGTAACACTCAGGCTTCGGGGGGTGAAATGGCACCCTTGCCCCAGGACGTCACCACTGCCCTTTGTGAGATGTGGGGGTAGGAATTGGGTAGGAAAACATGTGTAGGAGAAGGGTGTGTGTGAGACTATGTTAAGAAGGCGGTCAGACAAGCGCCTTGTCGGTCCCACATACTGTGTGGTACCCGCTGTTGTCTGGGACTGCTTATTCACGACATTCGCTATTCGCAGCTAACCTCTACTAGAGGCCTTGCGCTATCCGCAACCTGCGACCCGTCCGGTGGCCTCAGCTTGCCCACCTCAGAACCATCTCACTAGTTCTTCGGCACCAAAAAATAAAAAAGACAAAAAAAAAAGATATGTGAAACCGAGTTGAAATTAAGGAATACCAAATTTTTATACCCTTTACTAATAAAATAAGAAAGAGGGTATAATGGTTTTGTGCAAAAGTATGTAACAGGCAGATGGATGCATCTCCGACCCCATAAAGTATATATACTTGATCAGCATCAACAGCCGAGACGATATAACCATGTCCGTCTGTCCGTCCGTCCGTTCGTCCGTCTGTCCTTCTGTATGAACGCATGGATCTCAGAGACCACAAGAACTAGAGACTTCGGATTTTGTATATAAGTTCTCCTATACCATGAGCAGAACAAATTTGTTTCAAATTATCGATAACTATTCTGGTTTCCGATACACACTTGGAATCGATTACAAAAAAATATCTAATTTGGATAATGCAAAAATGGGGGTTGAAATAATGGGTGACGATAGAACTTTTCTGAAAATTTCGTCCAAATCGGATAAAAAACACCGGGGATATCGACTATAATCGATTGAAGTTAAGTCAGTATACCAAAACTGGGTTCAGATTATCTTCTAGTCGGGCTCTCCCGACAAGAAACTTTTTAATGGTTTGGTAAGTGTCTTTGGTGTATTTTTACATACAAAACATTGATGCTTTCGTTTTAATATTTATTTTTTATTTACAGCACTATTCTTTCGATACTCAGTCGACTCGTGGTAGAGGCTATGAATGATCCAGCAAAGAACTGGATATTTATGCCTCCGGAATATTATGAAAGGGGCTCTTAAGTTCTTCACTAGAACTTTTTAACTTATCAACTAACTGTTTCTTTTAATTTCTAGTTAGGAACTCTGCGAAGCTGTTGCTGAAATTGAAGTCCGCAAGACGCATATACTTTCCATTTTATGTAAGATTTTGCAGTACTCACATTCAGACGAGCCACAGTTTGCTGTTTTAAGTAAACACAATGTGGTGGCTCTACAAAATATAATGTACTTCAGTGTAAATCAGTAATCCACATATTAAATTTCCGTCGAAATGGGTAGATTAAATTGTTATAAAATACAGTCATTCCAGATGTTGTGCGGCTTAAGGTAGGAGGAGAGAAGAGGGTGACAGATCTTTGGGAAATATCAATGTATCTGACTGAAAAAGTATCCTGAGCTTATATACCCAACAGAACGATATAATGGTTTTGAGCAAATGTCTATAACAAGCAGAAAAAAGCACATTTGACCCCATAAAGTATATATTTTTCAGAAAAGCAACAATAATCAAATTGATTTGACCATGTTTGTGTGTACTTCTGTCTGTCTGTCCGTATGTAACGCGTCGATCTCAAAGACTATAAAAGCTAGGAACTCGATATTTGGAACATACGCTCTTCTAACGCATTGGCAGTACAAGATTGTTTTAAGATTTCGATAAATCTTCAAATTTCCGATATACACATGTAATCGATAGCAAAAAAAAATTTGAATTAAAACTTGTTCCAATCATCAAAGACTACAAATAAGGATTGTCCGTGTAAATTTAATCGAAATCGGGAAAAAACACCAATGGCTTCGAAGGCTGATTTTAAGTCAAGTATTTAGCATTGCATGTTCTTTCTGTATACAAACTCACATACATTGCTTCGATGCTGTCTGGGTATAGCGTCGTGGTACCGGAGATTTTGTAAAAAAAAAAATAATGAGTATTATATGAATTATATAATGAAGAAAGATTTAATAATTGTCGGTTTATAATCAGATAAGTGTTAGTATGTTTTAAATGTTAGCCGCCATTAGGGTCCAGAAGCCAGACGAACGAAAGCATTGACCAAATTGCGTTCCACGCACTCAGGTCACGCACGAATGGGAGAGTCAGTCGAGTCAGGAAGGAAATGGTGAAACAAAGAAGAAATAAAAGATAAAAACGACGCTGGACTGGAGCTAATTAGCGAAATACATAGGTAAAGAAAGGGTAAGGTTTGCGGCCGTGCGGAGCCAGAAAGGGAACTTAAAAGTGGCGCAGTCGTTATGCTGCTAGTGCGGGGCAGCTGCAAAGGAGGTGCTCTAGCGTTTCTTTGACACCTGGATTCTTGCATTTCCTGCATTCGTCGTTGTACGTTATGCCCAGCTTTTTCGCGTGTACTGCGACTAGGCAGTGGCCTGTCAGAAGACCCACAAGCTTTCGGCAGTCATGCCCTTGTAGCTTTAGCATATGTTGCGTTAGTTTGTCGTCGTAGGTTTTGCACATTGTTTTAGAGATTCATCCATTATTCATTATTTTAGGAACATCCGCACTATCACTGTTCAGTCCCGTTGCACCTTGATTAGCCAAAGTGTCTGCTAACCCGTTACCCTCGAAGCCCTTATGGCTGAGAATCCAATAGATGCGCACTTTTTTAAATGCGCTGAGTGCATCTAGCGTTTCCCTGCTTTCCTTTTTGTAAATATCTCCGCTTGGAATATACTGCAGTGGACCGGGAGTTTGTGTGACAGGCTCATTGGTAGCCTCATTGGTAGCCTTCTTCACCCTTTCCACCACATTGAGCTTCCAACTCAGCTCGCTATCCATTACTTTTCCCAGGTATTTAAAACTTTCCTTTGGTATCAGCGTCTTATCGTTTATTTTCGGTGGAGTCCACTGAGGTACCTTGTATCTCTTTGTGCAGAGAATGAGGTCTGTCTTGTCTGCGTTGATACTTAGGCCGGCTTCCATGGCCAATGCTAGTATCTTTGAGTGACTGAGCTGATGGACACTTGCCCGTGATAATTATGCTTGAGTCATTTCTGTACTCTCTTTGATGTGCAGATCTACCAGTTTTTCTAGCGTTTTTAGCAGGTACGAAGTCAAGCTAATTGGACTGTTGTCTTTAGGCAGCACGTGTCTAAATTTTTCCGCCGTAGGCAGGAAAATTACCCGTGCCGTCCTCCAGGCCGCCGCCACATAGCCATACCTCAGGCAACCTCCCTCATACATGGAGTGATCAAATGGTTGACCTTCGGCAGCATGGCCGGGAATATCCCGTTTGTACCCGGTGATTTGTAGCTCTCAAAGGAGTCTATAGCCCACATTGCCAGTCGCGTTGTTGTAATTCTTTCAGGAAATTCCACTTTTTTGGCTGGAGATATCGTTTGTGTGTTTGGGTTGACTTCTGCGCAGTTAGGGAAATGCGCCTCCAGGAGCACATTTGCCGCATCTTCACCGCTTTAATTGGCTTTGTACAATCTGTTGGCGAGCTATCAGCTTCCTTAACCTTGCCGTGTCCGCTGTCCTCTCAATACCTAAGCAGAATTTTTGCAATGCGAGTTTTAAACTACTCGTACTTTTTTCTCATAGTCATGAAACCGTATTATGTATTCGATCCTTACTAGCTCTTCTTCCGCTTGTTTTGCGAGTTTGGAGAGTTCTAGTACGTTTTTCCCTTGCCCCTTGAGTTCTGGAGTCCACAATAGGGGTTTGTGACTCTTCTTCTCTTGGGACGATCTACATGTTTAATGATACGCCACCACCAGATTTTTATTGAGTGTCTCCAGGGACTTCTCTAATTTATCTAGTGAAGCTATCTTGGGTTGACGTGGTAGGTTTCTTTCAACCTCTTTACCGAACTGCTCTCAGTCCGTATTTCGTGTTTCTATAAGACTTCTTCTTTACCATTCGTTCAAAGTTAACACGGAATTTAATGTACCTGTGGTCTGAGGAGGAATTTCTACTAAGGACTATCCACTCTTTTATCACGGTTTTCGTTATCGACGCGAGGATAATATCTAAGACGTTGGACGAAGAAGGTCCAACATAGGTTGTTGCTTCCCCTCGTTTGCTATCTGAAGATTAGTAATAAGTATGAAATCACTTACCTACCTCTATTGTTGATATCCCCGCTTGCCCATACCGTGTGATGCGCGTTGGCGTCTGCTACGATGATGAGGGCCTGTCCTTTTAGCTAGGTCTCCGTTAACTAGTCGAGTGAGCTTTTGAGGGGGTGCATCGAAGTCATGCGCCACATAGCAGGATGCCATCAAGGTTGACTCATCTCTGCCACTTTCTAACGCTGCCACCATGAGGTCTTCAGTACTGTAATTCGACAATAAGTAAGCATGATACCTCTCCAAGAGAGCCCATATGCCTCAGAAGCGAATCAAACAGTAGTGCCTCAACCTTTTTCCACTGTTCGTGCTTCATCTTGCCGTTTGGATCGCTTAGGCCGATGAGCGCGACGATAAAATGCCGCCTCACCACATCACTGGCCGTCGGTTTTGCCCGCGACATTGGCTCTTTTCAGGGCCGCTTGCTAGCTGGCACCTCTGTTTTTGCGGTTTCTGTTAAGCAATGGCATTTAACGGCCAAACTCCTCCACCTTGTTGGCAAAACTGACGTCCTTCGCCGCTATGTTCCTTTTTTTCTTGAATTGAGACCTACCCTCTCCAATCCTTTGGTCGGCTTACTTCTGTTGGCAGTTCTCATCCTCTGCGAGATCTCCTTAAAAAAAAGAGAGCTTAGCCCAGATCTATAGGGCTGCCTTGTATTGGGCCTTGGCTCTCAAGCCCTCCTTTAATTTTTTGAGCCCGACCCTACTCTCCGGGTGTGAGGAAGAAGGCAGATCTTCGGCCTCAGAAGTAAGAGACCCTCCATGTGATACGGGGGTGTGGCGGGCCTTTGAGTGGTGTGCAGTTCGCTTTGGCCAGATGCCGCCCAGACCCTCCACAATCACCTGTGGACTTAGAACCAGAGATACAGCAATTTTTGAAGGCAGAGTTGGCCCTCTTCGGTGGCTTCCAGGGCATGTCACATAAGCTGATAAAACAATGAGCTCATGTACACAAGCAGACAAACGAATGCGAATGTGAATTTACTACCGGTAGCTAGGACAATGCCCAGGCATGACGTCTTGATACCGACGGTTGGTGCCGAATTTTGCTTCGATTGCACAGCCGATGACTGACTTACTGAAAAATAACAGAAAGTGGCGTTAGACTGTCTTAAACAAAGTTAGACGCCAGCCCTGTTTAAGCATATCCTGAAATTAGCAAAAGGTTTATATTGCAGCCAGACGCAAGCCATTATGGTCTCGCCGTAGTGCTTACCCAACAGTTCAATAAGTGGCCTTTACCATATGCAAGGCGAAAACTATCGAAGGCAGAAGAATCTTATTCGGCGACCGGAAGTTCATCGCGATAGTATGGTCCATCCAGAAACTAAAATGTTACCTGAAAGGCTATCGATTATATGTAATCATGAGCGGCATGGATTTAAGATGGCTTAACTCCATTGAGAGTTTTTAGGAAGGATCGTGCGCTGGGCGTTAGTTAACCAGCAGTGCACGTACGACGTTCCTTGATGGAAAGAAAAACTCAACGTAGACGCGGATGCATTATCGAGACAACCGTTTAAGGAACTTCAACAAATCGTACAAAAGAAATCGTCTGGTAAATGAATTCAAGGACTGAGAGACAATGTAGCCAAGCACCCTGCTAAGTCTTTTTATTACGAAGGGGAGAACGGTCAGTTATACCGACATTTACGCCATCAGGCAGATGATGATGACTTAATAACCACGGAAGGTTTGCGTCGATAAAAAGCACAAGAAACGAGCGCAACAGGAGTGTCATAATGCACCAACGGCGTGGCACCAGGGAATATGAAAGACTATAATGAGACTATTACAACGATAATGCTGGCTTGGAATTTCCCGATATGAACTCTGGTAATTTAATTCCTGCGGGATATGCCAGAAGTTCGATGCACTGAACATCAATCGGCGGAACCCATGGCCGAGTTATGCGCAGAATTTGCCAGTCTATTAGCACGCTCGAAGCAAGGCAATACTATTCTATTGGTTTTCCACAATGTATTCACCAAATGGGTTTCACTGGTCCTCTTAAATACCTAGGAAATTCGTATTTTTACGAGTCAAAATTTCAAGGCATTTTTAGAGTTGATTGGCGTGTAAACTTAACGTCCATCAACTCCAGCAACGTCGATTCAACAGAACTGTAACCAGCATTCTTGAGCCAAGAAAGTGATTCTTCTTTGCCCATAGCCATATTAAACGAAAAGACACCAGTTTTGGAAAGCGTTCCCAAGAAAACTACTACGAAAGTTTAACAAACTTACCACTGTAACCGAGTTTTTAGTAGCCCATTGCCTATTACTGGGCCGACAGCCAATTGGAGCAACAAGGGGAAGAACGCGCTCCGCAGGGAAACGCATTCATACCGCCAATTGGAATGCACGCCCGTTCAGTGCGTGTCGTCCTTGCGGCTCATAACTGGAAGTGCGAATACACTCTTCACGCGAGGGCGGGTGGAAGCAGGCCTTTGGTACGGTCACGTCTCTGCCAAGGGTGCTGAGAAATGGTAATCGGGCGAGAGAACAAAACAATATAAAATTACCCCAGTCCAAGGTGGAACAGCATTGTGCCGAGGGACTCGTGGCCGAGGGGGTGCTGCCGACCTCCAGTTTAAATAGGCTACCTGTGGCACACAGGCTACGTCGCGGGTGACTTTCCATTCCCGTCTACTCGTGGGTCCAAGAATGAGCTCAATGTATAAAACAAAAACCCAGTGTCCGGGACACTTTAAAACCCGGGGGGAACACAATCCCTCTTCAGGCGCTAGCACCTCATCACCAACGCCTGGTACGCCAGCAGGAGCTCGCAACGACGCTACCGGGAAAGGTGCACGACGAACAAGCTATTCGTTTTCACACCCCAGGCACCGTCCTGAATTGGCTCTTGGAGCTTGGAGGTTGTAACATAAGTTTGCAACACCAGCTTCCAGGTCCATGCCCCAGGCGACTGCTCCGGGACCCGCTACTTCAGTGGCCAAAAAGCCGTCCATTCAGGACCGGCGGCGAGTGGCAGATATTCTGCAGCAGAATCTGACCACTTAGCCCTCCCTCCGGATGGCGTCCGACTCGTAGTGTGAGCGAAATCCACTCTGCCGGATTCCAAGCCAGCTTTCCCAGCCGCCTCTGCTAAAGCCAAGCAGAAGCGTCAGCGCTCCGTTAAAAAGCCGTCCCTGCAAGTCAAACGGATCAGGCCACCCCAGCAGCCTCAGCCGTCCACTCGGTCCATCGCTGAAGCCACTAAGGAGAAGGCTTTCATTGGGATCCTCGCTAAGGCCCAGAAAGAGGCCATATCCAGCGAAACAGGTGGGGGCTATTGAAAACGAGCTCCAAGACAAGGTAGTCGACCTGATGGAGCTGTCTGACGGACCGCCACCTCGTTGCTCAGATGCCAGATGGTATCAGGGCACCATTAAGGCAATTGCCAGCGAGGACGAAAAAAAATGCTGTTGCTATATTGGGAGAAATCCATTCCGGCGCAAGGCTAGAGGCGGTCTACTGGAAAGTCGTGCCCAGCAGAGGCAAGGTTTCTGGTCTGGGGACTAAGGACTACAAGCTACTTGAAGCCCGCAACGAAGGTAACACATGGTAAAATTATAAACAGTGAATGACGGTTATAACGATGCCGGCTATAACGATATTCCGCTTATAACGATACACACAAGAAGGTTTGGTTGGTTTTCATACAAACTTGTATGGAAGCACAATCGGCTATAACGATATCGCTTTTAACGATATGCCGCTTATAGCGAAGGAATTTTGAAAACATTTTATTTTATTTTATTTTATTTTTTTTTTTTTTTAACTTGTAGTCTTTATTTGCAATCAGTCCCTATGGGGAATATCAGCGAATTGTACTGCATAACATTGACTTTTCTGTATAATATGTTTTATGCCATGACTTGGGAGCTGTTATTGGTGTTTAAAAAGATGGTGGGGGGGGGGGGGGGGGGGGTGTTCGAGGAGGGAGGAGGATTTGAAATTTTATGTGTGTGGCAAATCCAGGGGGTGTAGCCTCTTCAGTCGCCGAGTCGTTGTACTGTTGTCCAGCAGGTTTATGGCCAGAGGGTTGATATGGTTGTCCAGCCTGTCCAGATATGCCTTCGTGAGCCTAGCCACCTCCTGGCTTATGTGAGGGACTTCTAGTTCTTGGTGAATTTCTGCATTTGTATGATATGGGTGCGCCTCAGAAATAATGCGCAGGACCTTGTTTTGGAAGACTTGGATTCTTTCCCTGTTGTTTCTCTTTGCAGTGCCCCAGAGTGCTATGCCATACGTCCACATAGGTTTTAGTATGGCTTTGTAAATGAGGAGTTTGACCCTTAGTTTGATGGTGGACCTTCTATCTAGCAGCCACAGATGCTTGCGAAACCTCACGTTCAACTGCAAACGTTTTTTTTTTGAGATGACTACTCCAGGTTAAGCGCCTGTCCAATACCAGGCCTAGGTACTTTGCAGTAACGCTGCTGGGTATGGCAACACCATCCAGGCTGACGGCAGGGCAGTCTCCTCTTCTCAGGGCAAACGTAGTGTGTGTGGATTTGTCTGGGTTGACTACAATATTGCACCGTCTTAGCCATTGAAAACATAAACCGCTTATAACGATCACAAGTAAGAACAAAAACAAAAGAATGAGCAAATTACAGCAGCGGTCGGCACAAAGAGAGCCCAAAAAACATTATCAATGCATTTGTGCAAGAGTAATTTAGTTTCGACACTCTTTAATACACTTCGTGCCAACTTCGGCCTATCTGTGTGAATTACCGTTATGTTTGCTTATGTGTGGAAAATCAAAAATCAAGCATTGGGTGCGTTCAGGGAACTCAGCGCTTAGTTAGCAGCTTCACAACCGTTTACTTCCCTGATGACGTCACATGTTATGCACGTGTTGCATATTTGCCTCATTTACATGTTAAATGACTATGTTTTGGCTTTTAATACAATATAATAATAATAATCTGATAAGAGAAGCAGTTTTTACTTTATTATCATTCATTTTTGTTAAAAAAATATATTAAAAATTCATCACATGTGACGTTTCGAACAGCTGTTTATGCACAATGCATTATCTTTCTTTCTTGTATCATGCATGTCTGTACATATATGACTTGCTTTATTTGTTTTGAGAGGCACGCGTCGCTTTAATTTGCAAGATGGAATCAAAACGAATATGCTTCTCAATGGAAACTAAAAACATAATTTTACAGCGCTTAGAAGCAGGTGAAAAATCTATAAGTTTGGCGAACGAATTTGGTGTAAATCTGTCTACAATTTCTACGATCAAGGCCAACAAACAAAAGATAGAGGCGCAAGCTAATAATAATGAACTAAAATCCAAACGCGTTAGAATGAGCAAGCATGATGAAATAGATAAAGCACTTTTGCAGTGGTTAAAAATGCAGCGTAGTCGTGGAATTCCTATTAGTGGCCCGTTACTTCAGGAAAAAGCGAATGTTTTTGCAAAGGAGTTCAAGATTGACAATTTTGTTTGTTCATCAAGTTGGATTCAGCGTTTCAAAGCAAGACACAATATTGTCGCCGGTAAAATAACCGGAGAGTCTATGTCAGTGAAACAATTTGATGTGGACGAGTGGAAATCAAACGTTTGGCCCAAATTACGTTCGCAATTCACTGACGATGAAATTTTCAATGCTGATGAGACAGGATTATTCTTCAAATTAACACCGGATAGAACACTAAAATTCAAGGGCGAAAAATGCACTGGTGGAAAATTATCTAAAGAGAGAGTAACAGTTTTGGTTGCAGCAAATTTGAGTGGCAATTCTAAAAAAAAATTGTTGATAATCGGCAAGGCCAAAAACCCAAGATGTTTCAAAAATATTAAATCATTGCCTGTGGACTATGAAAGTAATCGCAAGGCTTGGATGACATCCGAAATTTTCACCAAGTGGGTGACTGGGATCGCAAGCTTCAGAAGGAGAACAAAAAGATAATGCTTTTGGTTGATAATTGTCCTGCACATCCTACAATTGCTGGCTTAAAATGTATAACCCTAGTTTTTCTACCACCAAATACAACTTCGGTTTTGCAGCCAATGGACCAAGGAATAATTCGTGCATTAAAAGTAAACTATCGCAAAAATCTTGTATTACAAGTTATTAGTGGCTTCGATGAAAATAAAGATGTAAGCACCGTGTACCCAAATATAACAATACTGGATGCCATTTCAATGATTGACAATGCCTGGAACAAAGTTACAAAAACAACAATTGAAAATTGCTTTCGGCATGCAGGATTGGTCAAAAACGATTCAAATTGCTTAATCATTGCATCACCACTTTATAACGACGACGAAGATAATTTACCATTGTCAGTTTGGGCAAAAGCACTTGGAAATCAAATTCCAATTTCGCAAGAGGAACTGGAAGATTACGCTGCAATTGACGATGTTGTCGAAATATGTGAGGAACCGTGTGATAAAAAAATTGTTCAGAATATTATCCATGAAAACAAAGATTGTGATCACGACGTTGAAGTAGTGCCAGACGCCTCCGAAGCACTTAAAGCTGCTGAAGTGCTCAGCAAGTTTGTGTTGTTTAAATTAAATAATGATCGTCTGAACACAATAATGCACCAGCTAGGAAGTGCTGTTCGCGACACGTTTTATAAGGAGAAAACTAATTTAAAGCAATCAAAAATTACAGATTTTATAATAGATGCCTAAAATACTTATATTCATATTTAAACAATCATAGAAAATAAAGCAAAAACAAGTAGTAAAAAAAATTATTAATAGTTAAAATATTTTTTCTTTAATACGGGCTATAACGAAAATCGGTTATAACGATGCTATATTGCCGGTCCCTTGAGTATCGTTCTAACCGGCATCTACTGTATATATATGTATGTAGCTAAGACGGGTCAATAAACTATATAAAACTGCCACACTCACATTTCAGGGTGCTGTATATGCACAGATGTACACAAACAGTCAAATTTCAGTTTAGCGATTGCCCGTCATTCATACTCTTTCCTTTTTTTTAATTCTATGACACTGGATACAAATTATGCCATCGCAATTTATGCAGCGATGCACACAAATTGCGAAAGAGTATTCAGTAACGCACTTGTCGATGTCATTTGCCGACACAGAAAAAACCAAAATATGAACAAGTCAATCAAAAAAAAAAATTGAAGACATGCTTTTACACGCTTTCTTGCATACATATGTAACCGATAGTTTAAAGAAGTTTATATAATAAAAAAAATAAAAATAAAAAATAGGTTTGACTTGGTCAGAGATCGAACCCACGACATTCCGCCTGTGAAGCGGCAGTCTTCTCAATATGCCACCAGAGCTCGTCAATCATACTAGTCAAATTAGTAAGTTAAGCAGGAGGGAAAACAGGCTTCCGTGGTTCGGGCTAAAAACATTAAAAACATGTATTGTCATCTGAAACACTTCTTTGGTGAAAATTTCAGAACTCTAGCTAGACGGGAACTTGGTGAAAATTTGATTACAAGAATCCAGTAGAAACAAACAGACAGACAAGTCAAGTTAATTAAAAGCATGTAAAAATACCAAAATTCAAGACAGCAGGCCCTGCAAAAAGGGAAACACACGCAGACATACAGTGACAAGTTTTTACCGTTCTTGGTTGCCGCTGGCCTGCCGCTTGTAGTACACTTGACGGGCTGCTGAGTGCAAGGGCAACTGAAACAAAAACGGGTGCAAATGCTATCCGCTATCGCGCTCGTTCACACTTACGATTTACTGCTTACATATGTTATTCTGTATACCATTTGAAATATTTATGAGGCAAAGCTTTTCTTAACAATTGCAACATCTTGATATTCCATGGTCTTTGGTCATGTCAAGACAATATCGACGTGAATTTTACTCACATTGCTTACGAACATTTAACAAAAGTCGTCAACCGATGATGACTTTTGCGTCGACGACACGGCCAATTATGATTTTCGGCATATAATGAAAAAAATATATACTTCACAACATCGCCAGAAAAATATTAGCAAAGACTTTTAGCTTTGCTCAGCAGACGCTGTTGCTGCATATCCGAAAGCCACCGATCGCCATAGATCGCTATAGATCGCCAAGAAACAAAATAAAGACTTCCAAGACTTGTAGCAACAGGCGCACAGCAAAATAAACAAGTGTCAAACTAAATTTGCTTGCCGATCAGCAGCAAAATGTAGAATAGACACTAAGTCTAGGTTTTTGGTGAACGTAGGCGATAAGCAGCAAAATGACATGAGCGCATGTATACCATACATACTGTTGATTAACATGACTATTTGTTGCGGTTCAGTGTTGTTATTTGATTTCTAAAACAGAGTGTCACGGACACGTCTGCTTAGATCTGTCGTCAAAGAGCAACTCAGTAATGCGCACTTGTAAGAGACGCCGATACATAAAAATTTTTCGCCGAATTGTGGCGATTTTGAAGTGTTGTCAGACATTCTTGGTGCCACTGTTTCCAGAATCCTTTTAACATTGATTGAGTCTGCTGCCAGTAGTCCAAACGATTTTGTGGGAAATGCAATATATTGCCTTCTGGTACCATAGTGTAGGGCCTACCAATGAGTAGATGTGCAGGTGACAAGTACGTCAGATTAGTGTCAGGTGCTGTGAACAGTGGACAAGAGTTAACCACTGCTTCAATTTGTGCTAGAAGCGTGTGCATCTGCTCAAACGTGAGTGTTGTCTTCGAGACGACTCGATGAAGATGAAGTTTTACGGAACGCACAGCTGATTCCCATTTACCACCCCAGTGTGGTGCATGTGGCGGTATAAAGCTCCACTTGATGCCTTCATTTGCCAGTGTCTGTGTGACGATGCTGTTGTGCAACTGCGACGTAAGCAGCTGCTCCATTTCATTCAAAGCGCGTCTGCCGCCGACAAAGTTTCTTCCATTGTCACTGTAGATTTGCGCACATTTCCCACGGCGTGATATAAAGCGGCGAAATGCCGCCAAAAAGGTCTCCGTGCTCAGATCCGTAGCTTATTCCAAATAAATAGCGGAGGTGGCCAGACAGACGAACAGGCAAATGTATCCCTTCTCCTTTCGTGGATTGCGTCCCTTGTGGACCTTAAGCGTGAGTGGCCCAGCGTAGTCGCAGCCAGTATTCTCAAATGGTAGAGCTTGTCATACTCGAACTGCTGGTAGATCAGCCATGAACTGCTCATTAGTATTTTGGCGCTGCCTGAAACAATTTAAACAAACATGAGTAACCTTTCTGATCAAATTACGTGCGTATCGTTGACGAACGATAACAAATAGTGCCGATACTCCTGGATGCAAGTTAGTCCAGTGCTCATGTTCCAAAATGAGTTTTGTTATGCGATGTGACTTCGGTAAAATGATCGGATGCTTGGCACCATAAGGTAGAGTCGAGTTATGCAGACGTCCACCAACACGCAGTAGCCCCGAGTCGTCAATGATTGGCGAAAGCGTACGTAGCTTGGAACTATTTCCCAGCGGCAGCCTACGAATTAAGGCCTTCCTTTCAGTACTAAAGGTGTCCTGTGCATAGCATAAGCATAATGAGCGTGACTCATTAAATTCGTTGAATGTCAGTGATGCCAACCCTGATGCGGGTTGCAATTGTCTCGTGCGTCGTATGAATCTCAAAATATACGCCACGATGCGTACAAGTTTTAGCCATGATGAAACGCGTTCAACTAGCTCGTCTAGTATTGATGTTGCAGGATAAGTTTCTGCCAGTGCTATCAATGCGGTATTCTGTACTTCTTCTGCCACGAGAGGATCTGACATCGACGCATCGCTTGATTTTAAGATTTCAATATCCTTGTCGTATAACCAGGGTGGCCCTTTCCACCAAAGTTCAAAGTCAGTCAATTTTGAGGCCAGCATGCCTCTTGAAGCGCAATCGGCTGGATTCTCCTTTGTGTTAACATGGTGCCATGCGGATCTAGGTATGATGTCGAGAATCTAAGCTGTACGATTGCCTACAAATGTTTTTAATTTGCATGGTGGGTGCGAAAGCCCTGCCAATACGATGCTGGAGTCGCACCAGGCATATATTTTGATGTCCATATGTTGTAGAGCAGTTGTGATGGATGCAATAAGGCGGCTGAGTAAAACTGCGCCAAATAGCTCCAAGCGCGGGAGCGATTGCTGCTTAAGTGGTGCAACACGCGTCTTTGCTGCAATGCTTTGCAATGCAATGCTGTACACTACAGCAGCATATGCTTTGATTGATGCGTCTGAGAAAGCATGTAGTTCAATGGCACCTCCAGCGTAGCCCATGTATCGTTTTATTTTAAGCTGCTTGAGTGCAATTAGATTAGTGCGGTACTTCTACCATAAGTCCGCCAATTTGGGGGGAAGTTGCGAATCCCAGCCCAAATCCAGAAGCCACAGCTCCTGGAACAGTATCTTGAACTGAATTACCACTGGAGTAAGTAGTCCGAGTGGTTCAAAAATACGTGCCACATCCGATAGTATTTGTCGTTTTGTACTATCTGCACTTGTAGACAACGTTAGTTTAAACTGAAGTATGTCACGTTCTGGTTGCCAGTGAATCCCAAGAACCTTTACTGTGGCGTCTTGCGGATTGCTTAAAATTGCTGTTGTTATGTTTGCATCCTGATCTTGCATTTTCTGTATCCGTTGGCTGTTGGATACCCATTTCCCAAGTTCCAGTTGTGCTTGTGACATAAGTTGAATGAGCTCGTCTCACAAATGTACCAGCTCCTCTTCGGTGTGCGCTCCAGTAAGCACATCGTCAACATAAAAATCCTCCATCAGGATTCTTGCAGCGTTCGGATATTCTGCGTGATCGGTTGCGAGTTGTTCCAGAACCCTGACTGCTAAGAACGGTGCGCTTGCCGTGCCATATGTGACAGTGCATAGCTGAAGGATGTCTTTTCCATATAATTCGTTGATAATTGCGGTGTCTGTTTGCCACCAAAATTTGCCGAAACATCTTGACTATGTCGGCAGAGAATACATATTGATGAATTCGAAACCGCAAGCATACAGCAAACAGGTTTCTCTGAATACTTGTGCCCACATGCAAAGCATCATTCAGTGCATGGCCATCTGTGTCCTGATATGATCCGTCGAAAACAACACACAACTTGTTTCCAACAACTGGGTGATGTGGCATATAAAACACTTTTCCAACTTGAACAAGAACCTCATCTGGTGTGAGTTCCTGCATATGGCCAAGAGCGATATAGTCGTCCATGAACTTTACATACCGTGTTTGCAGGTCTGTATCTCGCAGTAGACGGCGCTCTACAGCTTCAAATCGTAATTTCGCTCCATATGTGTTTGCGAACTCCACGTTCGCCTGCTTAAAAGGAAGCTCAACAATATATCTCCCCTTGGAGTCTCGTGTATGTGTGTCGCGAAAATGCTCTTCAACTTGCACATCCTCAGGTTCAGGTTGCAAGCACGCATGTGATTCCAGCTCCCAAAACCTTTTCAGCGTTGCGTCTATGTCCAATGCTGACATAAGCGTTGTAGCGACTGGTGTGTTTGCGATCACGATTGATGTGATCACCCATCCAAAGATTGTTGATATGGCAATGATGTGGCCCTTGTTGTCCAGTTTCTTGTTGCCGATGAATGCAGTCCATACATAGTCTGCGCCCAATAAAATGTCGCAGTGTGTAAAATGTTGCAGTGTGCCTACCGTTTGCCATCTGGCAAAGTTGCAATGTGTTGCACACGGCGCTTGTGATATGTTACTTGTTGTAACCGTGGTTGTCATCTGGTCCTTTTGACCTTGTACATTAGCAGCGCCACTTGGTTGGTCACTGCTTCCATTCGTATGCAACGATGAGAGTTGCATATGGATTAATGAATTGTGCCGGCTGCGACAGTGCTTACAAACATGTTTTGATTTACACTTCGTGCTCATGTGACCGGGCTTCAGGCAATTGAAACATAAGTTTTTGTTTCTCACAAATGCTCGGCGGTTCTCCACAGACAAATTCAGAAACTGCGAGCAGCCATATAGCATATGTTCGGCTGAACCACACTTGCTGCAGTTAGCTCGCTCTGGTGATACCAAGGTGCGTTTAGACTTCTTCTGCATTCCTGTTGATGCAGCCTTAGCAGTTTGACCCAATTCAAATTCCTCGCAGCGGGCGTCAAGAAATTTGAACATGTCCTTAATTGTTGGTGAATTACCAGCACGGCTGATATCCACCCATTTGCGTCGCGACTCTGGATCCATTTTTTTAAGTAGCAGACGTATTATCCAGCAATCGCGCCCAGTTTGGCCGATCGCGTTTAGGCCACTGACGATTTCATTAGCACCATCAGCAATTTGGCGCAAAACTAAGACATCAGTTGTTGTTGTTGTTGGCAATTGTATGAAAGATTCCAACAATGAATTCACGACTTGTCGCGGTCGGTCATATCGTTCAATCAGGCGTGCCCAAGCACTGTCATATGCCGCATCTGTTATGGGCAAATGACGAATCAATGTTGCCGCTTCACTAGTAAGAAACGATTTGAGGTAGTGAAATTTTTGTATATTTCCCAAATGTTATTTGTTGTGTACTGTACTGTCAAACAGATTCTTAAAAGCCGGCCATTCCTTGTAATCGCCGTCAAACGGTTTTATGCACAGTTTGGGAAGCTCTGCATGTCTTGCTGGTGCCGTAGCTGCGGCGCTTGTTGTTGCTGTTTCTGCATGTACAGAAAATCGCTCATAGAAGACTTGTTGCTGTTGTACCAATCGCGAAATGGCGTCGTTTGCACTCTCGTTTGTCTCTGCAATCTTCATTGTTGTTGTTGGTTCGCATGTCTGCTTTAACCTTAGCAGCAGCGCTAGCGTATTCAAATACTTGCTCTCATAAGAATCGTTGTCGTTTTCGGGGTCGACATACCCTTCCATTGCATCATGCATTGAAATTTCGACACCAGAACGTTCGAACTAGATCCAAAAGTTTTTTAGTCTGATGAGCATAGCTTCTACGACCATGGCGTCGCAGCCAGCAGGTGGTGATTCGGCATATGAAAGCAATCGCGTGAGACTTGCCTTCAACGTGCCCCTTAGCTTTGTGAGTTGCTTAAGCTGATCCATGGTGATCACTTATGTTAATTACACTTCTTGTAAAATACACTTCACGACAGATCCGGCTCGAAGGACCAATTAATATGTTGATTAATATAACTATTTGTTGCGGTTCAGTGTTTTTATTTGATTTCTAAAACAGAGTGTCACGGACACGTCTGCTTAGATCTGTCGTCAAAGAGCAACTCAGTAATGCGCACTTGTAAGAGACGCCGATACATAAAAATTTTTCGCTGAATTCCAGTTAGCGTGTTAGAAGTAATACATAAGAAAAGCGATGCAAGCGCAAAGCAAACAAAAGAATAGAGCTGCTAACTTATTTTGATGATGGACATGCCAACTTACAAAAATTATTGTTAAATTTCAAATTAAAATCAAACAATTGAATATATGTTAAAACATTGTAAATCCGTTCCTCAACACATACATATATAACTATGTGAATGTGTGTGAAACATTGGCCGACCCTTTATTTTAGTTCTTAGATTATTTTCTTTCATTCTTTTATTTTCTTATATTCCGAGTTTTCGGCAAATGAATTCGACACATGCACAACTAAATACACTTTCGCAATTTGTGCGCATCGCTGCATAAGTGTATGGTAGTTGCGATGGCATTGTTGGTAATGGTCATAGAGCTGAAAACATGAATGAGTATATATGACCAGCAATGCAAAACTGATATTCAACTGCTTATTTTACTAGACGCTTGTTTATTTTGCTGTTCGCCTGATACTGAAAATGGTCGATCAGCACAAAATATGACATTTGGATGCCTTGGAAGTATTGCTTTTTAGGTTTTTGTAGGCAAAATACACCAAATTGAATTGATAATATAGTAGAGAAAGGTCAATAAATGCCATGGCAAATGCTACGCATACATTAAAATATGTCATGTAGAAATACAAAATCTCTAACACACTAACACTAGCCAGCCCAAACAAAATAACAAAAATCAGTAGAAATCTCACGCTCATATGCTTATACAAGCAAAAGAAGGGCGCACAGCAAGCGAAGAAGCAACTGCGTGCTGCAAAATCGCTGGCTATGGGCATTTACACATGGCATGGTTGGCTGTCTGTGCTATGAGGGAAAAAAAGCGTAGCACAGTCGGCAAGCCGAGTTGCTTAATAATCGGGCATGAAATGCGCTGGCAGAGAAAAAAGCCGACAGCAGCGCTCTGTGAGAGAGGTGTCGCCACGATTGCCTATTCCAACTAGCAGTCAGAATTTGGCCTCATGACGACTCTATATGATTTTCATTCTTGTTGGAGCCAACAGTCCACAAAATGCTTTGCAGTAAGTTTTGCTTCAATAATTTTCCTTGTGAACTCGACCGCTGCTGAATCATGATTCAAAATTCATTAAGCGTTAATATGCCATTTAAGCGGAAATATGGAACGCTTCATTACTGACATTTGCGCTTCATTTATCGAAATTCGGTAAAAACAGCTGACTGAAGCGGGGTATTTGTAAACAACGGAAATTAAATTCTATAAAAATATGTTAAATAACTAATTTTAGTTCTGGAGAACGTAGGGGATACTTTTTTTAATACAAAAAAATTACACAACGAACAAAAGCGTTCTCTACTCTCAAAAAATAATCTGCTGTAGGAGTTGTATAAGCTGGCAACGCATCTAAAAATTAAGCATCGCTTTCACCAGAAGACGTCGCGACGTCGCACAGTGGAGCCATTTGAGTTTTTTCATATCAAAAATCATAACTTTTGAACCAAATGAGATAATCGAACAATTTAAAAAGCATATGATAGATAATTAATCAACCTATAAAATGAGCGTTTGAAATGAATTCTACGATTTTTCTGTGCCTATTTATGGGTATGCAAAGTTGAAATTTGTGGAAAAATCAACTTTACGGGAAGGAAAAAAATATTATTTAAATATTTTGATTTTTATTGTTTCGTTTTAACGGTTTTTATAATCTAAAATTAATATTGAAATAATTTAAAATAATTTTTTTTATTTTTTTTTTTATTAATTTTTTGTAAAATATTCATCACAATCCGTAAAAGATGGTATATCTAAAAGAGAAATCATCTCTGAACTATAAGTATTTTCTAATTCTTTTCGTGACTTAACATGCCTCAGTGATGAAATTAGTGGATCTGAAGATGCTGCTAACATGTTGAAGAGGTCCTCATTTTGTCTCACCCTTGATGCTTTGAAAGTGTTTAGCAATCTGTATTTTTTATAAAACTTATTAAGGGACTCTTGTGCTTCTTCAGAGAGCTCTCCAATTGGCAAAGACTGATACTCAATTATATCCTTGCCATGCGCCAATATTTTATGGACTGTCGGGGTCAACTTTTTCTGCGGATATAATTCTGCTAAAAGTGATGCAGTTTTTGAAGCATATTCTCCATATTTGGCAGAATCAACTTTTTCCTTGCAGTTCAAAACATTTAAGATCGTTCCCAATCTCTTAACGATTTGGTTGTTTATCCCTGTGATTTGAGTTACAGCTTCATCATTCTCAAAAAATCTCCTTGAAGTGTTTCCATCGTTTGAGTTTCCGTATCCGTACTTGGGGCAGTCTACTTTAAGTCCAACTTGTTTGAAAAACGCATCCTGTATTCGCTTCTTTCTGATATTTTCCTTATCTTTGTTTGATGTGTTTTCGTCAAAGTTTTCATCCTCTTGTGGAAGCGTATACGCTAATTTCAGCAAGAACTCCATACACCTTATTCTTGCATGCAAGGGTGAGATCCCAAACTCATAATTTTCTTCATTTGCAGAATCACTTAAATTGTCGAAGTTTTTTTGCGTCTTTTTGCAAATTGGGCATGACAAAGTTGACCTTCTGTTTGTCAGTTCGTTGACCACTTTTCCGTCAACCATGGTTAGGTGGAACTCGTAATTACATTCAATGTATTTTCTGTATTTGGTGCGTACCTGGTAATTTATTTGTATATCCTGTAACTGCACCGAATTTAGGGACCAGGATTTGACAAATGATCTCAGGTAAGCATTACAGAATGAAAAAAAAAAAGTCAAGTATCTTCACAATAACGAACGTAACAACAACAACAAAAATGGGTTTTCACGGTTATATGTCATAAATTGCCCAAAAATGCATGCAACACATTTTTTTCCTATGACTTTTTTCACTTTTTTTACATTTAAAACTTGAAACTTTTTGCATTTAATAGAGGAATAATCAAAGAAATTAATTTAAAAAAATAGCCGATATAATGTGATATAATTTTTTTTTATTTTCCATCAAAGTTGAGAAATAGTGAAAAAGTGGATAGTTGGTAAATATTGAATTGCCTGGCCAAACGCAAAGCAAACAGTATAATTTTTTTTTATTCTTTTCTTAATAAATAGATCTATTAATAGAACCAAAAATAATGACAATCCGTAACTTAGTTTTTGAGATATTGTATCTCAAGCCGACCAAATTACCTTAAAATTGTGATTTTTATGTAACACAAACATCAGACAACTTTGAAAAGCTATCTCTTCTAAACAAAAAATCCGGTTACATTATGGATTGCAGATTTGAAATCGCTGGAAATTTCCTATAAAGTGGTTCATTCAATATTTTTTAGAGGCACATGCATATTTTGATTTTTGACACTTGCCTTGTTCTAACGGGCGCCAACTGTGCGTCCGCGAAGAATCCCTTTCCTGATCCAGTATCGTGCAGCAAATCTTCCTGGTGCCTGTCGCCCCTGTTTCTAGGACCCCCTCAATACTTCTTGATCCGTTTTTACCCACAGCCATTATATAGCTTTTCTTGACTACCTCGTTGTTTTTATCTGAGTTTCGTGGTGTCATTGTCTGTTGTCCTCTTCTCCATGCTGCACGTTTATCTTCCTTCCCACTCCCACCGGTTCTCAGACTGTTATCCCCTTTACTCGTCTGTTGGTTCGGAACTTCCCTTTTTTTTCTATGTCTCTTTGTTTAAGTAACTTGCCTGACACATTCGCCGAAAGCTTGTTCAGGCGGTGCCCAATGTATGGCGTGGGTTTCGCCTCGCCCTCCCTCTCAGAGGCCTTCGCCCCTGTATTATTCCATAGGTACTATGAATCTGCCTCCTTAGTGATTCAGTTCCAGTATTGCTATCCCATACGCTCCCCCGCCCAGCTTGGCTCCGTGTCTCCGCCCCCCCTTCTTTGTCCCCCCTCCCTATTTTACCGCCTCGCCCAAAACACGTTGAATTAGTTTGCTCTCTCTTGTATCAGTCGTCCTTGTTTCAACGTCCTCGAGCAGCTCAACACGCCGATACTCCCATTATTTCACCGTTTTCCCTTCTCTATTGCATCATACGTCCTCATACTATGTATGTGCCCTTGCGCTCTACACACCCCCTGACACTAATGTGATGCTTTTGTTTTCAGCTCTTAACTTTCCCGTTTTCCTGCATTTTTTGCACGTCGTTGTTCTGCATGTTTGCGTTGCTTCCCCTCGGTGCTTCCCCATCTTACTTTCGCCTTAGGGTGTTTTCTCCCTAATTCTGCCCTGTTTGCCCCGTTTTTGTCCCTGTACCTTATTGTACTAGCACCCCCCCCTCCCTAAACACCCCTGCGCGCCTCTCTGTCCTCTTCCCTTCCTTTCTATAATCCTGCCTTCAATATTTTTGGGCTTAGCTCTTTCTCTTGTCGTTCTTTCTTTGCAATCTTTTTCCCAGTTTGTTATTCCCCCCTAGCGCAGGAATTGGGCAATGTCTTTTCCACCCACCCGACTTCGCGATTTCGCCCGGAACGTCCCACCCCCCCCTGTGCCGATTTCCCCTCCTATATGCCTGCGCACTTCTTGACACTTTGTATACATACATTTGGCTCCCCGGCGGATATTCCCTTCGGCCTTTACCCCCATGAAATTACTCCGCTTCTGTTCCATCACACCTTCATTCTCGTTCGTACAATAAACGCATAGCACGATCGCTCACATTACGACAGATTAGCTGTCTCCAATCTAATGTGTGTGTACCAATCTCCAAGACTGTGTACATCCGACACGAGGCCCCCGTTCCGGTGTGTCAACTTCGCCCAAAGTCGCCACAGTTTTGATCGCCTTCTTCCTGTTTTCCGATCCCTTCTTTTATGCCCCTTTGCCGCACGGAGCTTTGCTCTTCCACCCTCCACTCGAAGTACTTGGGTTCCCCAAGCGGCTCGTTCTGTTTTCTTTGTATCTTTGCCGTGTAGTTCGGGGCGGACATTACCCGCCCCGCCGCGGCCGGCGCCCACCCCAGTTCCGCCGCGGTTACGGTGGTTTCGGCTGCCGGCCGCCCCCCCCTTTTGTTTCCCTCGCGCATGGCCGGACCCGGCCCCCCCCCTTTGCCGAAATCCTTTCCTGCCCAGACTACCCTCGACGTACCGACCGTAGCTCTCTATCTGTTGTCCGTTCCCCAGGTACCTCTAACGTGCAGTTGCGCGTTTCCGTGTTTATTTGACTTGTTCTTTCCCCTGTTGGTTCGCCTTTTTCGCTTCCTTGTTCCGCATTTCCTCTTAGCTTTCGTTTCGATCGCGCCCTTGTTTTCAGTTCGTTCTGTCAATTCAGCCCATCTGGGTTTTGCCCCCTTCCGTTGCCGTTGTGCTTTTTTTTTCGTTTTGGACGTTAACTTTTTTAGCCTCTGCGGTTGCCCTTCGTCTTCTTCCCTTTGGGGTTGTCGTACCTCCCGTTACCTGTACCCGGCTACTCACTCATTGGCGCATGCCTCTGCCTCTCATTGTTCACCTATGTGTTTCCTTTTTTTTATTCTCCCCTTCGTTAAACCCCGTATCTCCCCGCTTTACTGCCGTCTTCCCGGCGGCCACCCTTGTTCACAACCCGTCCACAATTGCCGTAGACTACTCGTCCCGCCTTTGACGACTCCTACGAAGCAACACCCCCCACCTCTGCGTTTGTCATTCTATACACACCCCCCAATTGTTGCTTGGTTTTTATTCTGTTTTGCTTGAATGGTGCGCTCTACCGGCATAGCATGCTCACTTCCCCTCTAAAGCCTAGAATTTCACCAGTCAGCACGCTGGTCTCTCTGTTTATGGTTTTTATAAGTGGGGCCAGCGACGTCTTCCGTTAACAAGAGTACTGTCACTCTGTCATAGTTCAATGACTATTACCTTCTTCCTTCTCACGATTCGCATTGGCTCTGCTCCATACGTTCAGGTGGTATACTGGTGGGTCACGGCACCTCACACAGTACTTTACTATCAAATCCCTCATAGCACGCGTTCCCACGTGACCAGACCAGCAGCTTACAGTCAACCCGCTGTGTCGCGCTCCTAGTCAGGCACTTTGCCCCGTCGCTCAGTAATTTTCGCTGCTCCTTGTTGAAGTTTTATGACAAGGTGTTTGCGTTTCTCCATGATGTAGTCTGGCTTTATGAATAACAATTTCCCCCCCCGCCTCTGGATAAGGCAGTGGGGATAGTCTACGATCCCTTTACAACTTGCAATACAACATTATATCTTTGTTTATCTGATCTTATATAGTGTATTGTTGTCTTAAGAAATAATAATATATTTTATAAATTTAATATAGTTTGGATGTGTTTTAGCATTGCAAATTGTTTAAGTTTAAAATTAGACTCGATTATTATCAATAATAGACATCCTTAGTTGCCGTGCATTTTAGATGCAAAACTTCTAGAGCCGTAAGAAATTAATTGATTTTTAACATAATATTATAAACATATATTTATTTATTTATTTATTTATTATTATTTTTTTTTTTTGGATGAAATACTTCATTTAGATGGTTTTGCAAGGAAGTGTCTTAAGCACCAAGTTTTTTATAAAGGTTGTATCCAGTTTTGTTTAGCTATAATTTTATTTTTTTTGCCCTATGTTTCGGAATGCTTATTAAATGCATGTTTCATTTGTCAAAACTTTTCTTTATCTGTATTTAAACACTATTTTTAGTTTTTTTTTACTCGTTTAAGAATTTTTTGCATACTAATTTAGTTTTAGTTTTATATATAATTTGGCAATTTGATTTGCTTTAATTGTTCGTAAATTTATTATTGCTGTTTAAGTTTTCTTGAAACAAATTCGTTTTGATGAAACGCGTCGCGTCAAATTTATTTTTTACGTTCTTTTTATTTTGGTTTAAGTTAAGCATTTAACTTCATTCTAGGGAGGGAATTTGTTGTTAGAGTTTTTTCTTGAATTTCTTCGATTTTTCGAATAGTGAGCACACAGTTTTGAAGCTGGTTCAAGTTATTTTTTAACGTTTTTTGTTAAATTTCAGGTTTCTAAATTTTTTTTAATGTATTATCAAAGTATATGCTTTTGCGATAGGACTATGATATTTAGTTTTCTCTGTTTATTTATTTATTTTTTTTTTTTTTTTTGTACGCTGGTACCGAAGGTAGAGTCTATTGGACTTATGCAATATCCGTCTTGATGTCTATCCGTCTGTCCGTATGAACGCAACTCTGTTTGACACCCGTAAAGCGATAGACTCGAAGCTGGGCAAGTATATTGGTCCATGTCTGCATCAGACAAAGTGTTAAGATTGGGGCACTACGCCCCACTGTGAGCCT
The DNA here is from genome assembly GCA_030179655.1 of Scaptomyza flava. Taxonomy (NCBI): domain Eukaryota; kingdom Metazoa; phylum Arthropoda; class Insecta; order Diptera; family Drosophilidae; genus Scaptomyza; species Scaptomyza flava. The sequence continues at coordinate 26,353,619 of JARNME010000029.1, read as the reverse complement.
GGGAAATCAATACACCTTGTGGTACGAAGGGTTAAAATACAAATATTTTCCACTTTATAACAGCCAAAGTCACCAAATGTATATAGTAGAAAGTTAGCTAAAGATCTGAATTTTGGATGCCATGCTCAAAAACGCCGCCCCACGCCCCACTGAAATGCCTGGATCCTGCACAGTTTTCTTCGCTTGTAGGATAGTTGGTTAAAATTTGATGGTACGCCCTCCCCAACGCTTCAAAACACCCCAGCCACCAAGCCTTTTTAAAAACGCAAATGCCTTTAGCTTCAGAGCTAAAGTCTCCAACATTGGTGTAAAGATAGCTGCTGAGTTCCTTTAAATACGTGTAGCAATTATGTTCGAAGAACACGCTCACCATAACCGCCCCCATACTTCCGTTTGTTAACTATTTACAAAATTTTTAATACTGGTATCAGAGTTCATGTCTCCCTCGTATTTCACATTTTGTGATTCATGTAATAGAAGACTCTTATTTATATTATTTGTTAACAAAATCATTAATGTGCTTTCGCAGGTCTGTGTAACAGTCTTTGAACATCATATTTCTTTGAATAGTGAGCGCTTTGGGCGTATAACTTTATCAGAAGAAATTTCCTAAAAAGAGTAAGGAACTACGACTAAAAAGAAAAACCGTGCTACACGAGGGAGACCTGTATTTCGCAGTCGGTTGCGCCCGACTGCAACGTTTTCATTTGTTTATTATTATTATCTTTTCCGAGATGTCAAATAGCTGTCAATGTTTCTTAAACATTTATTCGTTGTATTCGAAAAATTCTCTGTATGTTTAGCTCTTGCTAGCTCTTACGGATTAGTTGCACGTTTGATTTTATTTCTGCTCATCTGAATATCTTGGGTAAAATAAAATGAAAAGTGAACCAAGTTATTAGCAAAACAAACATTAAATAAAAGGAGTTTAAAATATTAAAAATTTACAGAATAACGTTTCAGATGTTATCTTGTACGCGATCTTTATTGGAGGTAAGAGTAACAATTGAAAAAATCTCGAACATATATATTTATTGGTTTCATTCCGTTTAACTGTTTGCCGATTGCCAAACGTTAAGCAAAAAGTTGTTTCAGTTCTGTTTGATGTACATTTATCAATAGGCTTACAATTTTATTGATTGTGTAATGACTTGGTAGTTTGGCGATTCAATTTTTTTCTGCCAAAGCTTTTCCACTATTTATAGTCATAGAAAAACGTTACCTTACATTTAGTAGGTAGCGTTTGCTGATACTGAGAAACCAAACAAAAAGTTAAAAACATAAACAAAAAAATGATAGCATTGCCGATTTTTAAAAAATATTTGTTAAAAATCCAAACAAGTGGTAAGAACTTAAAACCTTTAACTTTATAAACAAAATTGAAACACTTTAACTTCGAAAAAAAAATATATATAATATAAAGTAAGTACATATTTTATAAATGTAAATAAAATTAAAAGAACCAGTTCGACCAGGAAGGCTTAAATGAGGATTTATAGTTGTTGTTGTTCTTGTTGAAAGCAGCTGTTGCTGCTGTGGTACTTAAGGTGCCATGTATGCAACCAGCAGCACTGCGTGTCCCATTGTTGACGCCAGCTGCACTGCTGCTGTTGTTATGAGACTGCGGGGCAGGCGCAGGACCACCACCTCCTGCACTATTTGCCACATTCGTAAGGAACTGTGCGAATTCCTGTTGCAGTTGCAACTGCTGTTGCAGCAGCTCAAAATGATTTTGAGGCTTATTGTAAATGAATTTTGTTGAAGTTTTTAAAATGTTGCTTGAGCTGGATGTGGAGGCGACCCCATCCCTGAGGGGCATGCCATTACACGAGGAGCTGTTGTTGTTGTTATAGCTGTCTGTGCCGCTGCTGTTGCTGCCATTGCTTGTAAATGAAGCTCTTACGTTGCTTTTTATGGTTGTTTTACTTTGACGATTGTTTGAAGTTGCTGCTAATGTTGCTGCCGTTGCTTTAGTTGTTGGTGGTAAAATTGGCAGCGTGTGTTTATTGTTGTTGCTGTTTGTCGTTGTGTGCTGCTTTTGCTTGTTGTTAGAGTGGCTGTTTTGCAGTTTGTTGTTATTGTTGTTGCTGTGATTTGCATATTTGCCAAACGGTTGGTAAGCAGCATTAATACTTCCTATGTTGTTGCCATGGTTATTGTGGTTCTTATTATTGATGTTTTTGTGACTAAGCACCAAACTATTGGCTGCCAGGGCCGCTGCCGCCGCATTGGCATTGACAACAGCAGCCAATTTGGTTAATAATTACGTTTGCTTGTTTTTGTTGGTCTTAAAGCTGACTTGGAGTACCCGATTGCCCAGCGTGTAGCCATTCAGCGACTGTATGGCCAACACAGCTTCCTCATAGTTGGTCATGGTCACAAATCCAAAGCCCTTGCACTTGTTGCTCTGCAAGTCACGTATAACCTTCAGGTAGAAAAAAAATTAATTCCAAACCAAATAATATTTATAAGACACTTGACCGCACCTTAACAGATTGCACGGCGCCAAATGGCCCAAACAGTTGCCATAGCACGTTCTCCTCGGTTTCGGGTGCTAAATTATATACAAAAATACACCAGCCGGAGCTAGTTATAGTATTTCCCTGTATCATGCCATTAGTAATTAAATCACTCGTCAGCGGCGAATAGCGTGAGATCACGGAGCTATACAAAAGAGATGTTCACAAAATTGAATATTAAACAACTTTATAAAAACAAATAAGAATTATCTAGTCGAGAAAGCTCGACTAGGAGATACCCCAAGATCCGTCAGTGTTTGTATATGGGTGAGTGTGTGTAAGCAAGCCTTTACAGAAAGTTTGAATTAACTTCAATCTTTGATAGTAAAAATTTTTGCTTTCGTTTTCAGGTGCCGGTCTCAAACCGAAAGAGTTATCGGCGATTCGAAACAAACTTGAACTGCGCGAGGTATACACAAACTTAAATCCCAAATCTCAAGTCTGTATCATCATTACATAGCTACTTTTTCTTACAGGCCAAAAATCAAAAATCAGCTTTTGCTATTTTTTCAAGTAATTATACACGTTACCGAAGGTAAAGAGTATATTGGTTTTGTGCAATGTCCGTAATGGTGTCTGTCCGTCTGTCTGTCTGTCCGTCTGTCCGTCCGTCAAGCTAGAAACTTGAAACTTTCCAATTCTTTTCATCTATAGGATAGTAAATTACAGTGTCAAGATTGGGACTCTACGATAACTGGGGGGCTGGAAAATCGATAAATTCGATAACTCAAAATCGTTAAATCCACCTATTTCGCACATCCTTACAGCTACATTTACCTTATTTGGTGAGAAAATAGCTACTAGCAAAACCCAAAAATTTGCATTTTTTACCCACCCATTCCGCCCCCAGCCCCCCACATATTAATGCCAAAAAAAGCCTATATCTCCCACAGTTGTTGTGCTATAGCGACAAAAATTGGTGTCAAGATAGATGATGATGACCCCCCCCAAAAACTGCATCAAAAGATTGGATGCTACGCCCACCAATACTGCCCTAGCCACCCCCATCCGCCCCAACGCTTCGTCAAAAACGGGAATGCGCATATCTTCCAGAGTTGTGAAGCTGGAGCCACCAAATTTGGTAGGAAGATAGCTGTTAATGACCCCCAAAAAACTTTTGTAGCTACGCTCACCCATTCCTCTCCCAGCCCCCCTTTCCCTTCCTTTTACAAACTTTGAGCTAGAGTCACCAAATTTTGGAAAGAAGATAGCAATTGACATTCCTCACAGATCTGCGGCAAAAATTTTGATGCCATGCCCTTCCATACCGCCCCTAGCCCCCTAACCTTACTTTTTGCAAACTTCGAGCTAGAGTCACCCAATTCGGTATGAAGATAGCAATTGACATCCCACAAAGGTCTGCATCACAAATTCGGATGTCACGCCCACCCAATCCGCCCCAGCCCCCTTTCCCCACATTTTACAAACTTTGAGCTAGAGTCACCAAATTTGGAAGGAAGATAGCTGGTGGCATACTGATCTGCATCGGAGAATCTTTAAGGCAGCGTACACCCCTGCCGAATCCGTACCCCTTTGCAATCAGGCCTCTTTTTTTTATTTATTTATTTATTTATTTATAGTCAGCTAAGAGCAGCTGACATTAAAATGAATCAAATTTAATTTAAATTAAAAATAGTTAAAATAATTAAATTAAGTAAAATATAGAATAATATATAAATCTGAAAATATAATTAAAAGTTAACGTTAAAGCTCTGGGAAATTCAATAAAAAAATTGAGTAGTCCAACATTTGTTGCAAGGATTGGGAAAAACCCAGAAAAACCCAATCAGACCAGCGTTAGATTAGTAATTAGTGGTTACGATTAGATAAAGCAAAAAGGATCGATCTTTTTAGTACTGGAGTTGAGGCCTCCAAGGAGACAAGAGAATAAAGTTTGTTATAGTCAGAACATATAACACGAAATGGTTCATGAATTAAATAGTTGCTGAAGCAACGATCAAGGCTAAGGGGTAAAAAGTTACGTGAAGATCTAATTGGGACATTAAATTTAATTCGACTCAAAAGAACTGATGAGTCGATTTCACCATTAAGTAGGTTAGTAATAAATAATACTCCATGCATAGTTCTACGGTTTAACAGGGAGGGAAGATTTATTAAAAGGAGTCTACTTGAATACGGGGGTAAGTCAACTCCAGGAACCCAGTTAAAACTTCTAAGGGCAAAAAGAAGAAATTTCTTCTGCACAGATTCAATTCTATCCTGGTGAATCGAGTATTGTGGGGACCACACACAAGATCCATACTCCAGGATTGGACGTACTAGGGATGTATAAAGCGTTTTAGTGGTGTAGGGATCATTAAACTCTTTCGACCACCGCTTGATGAAGCCAAGGACATTAATGGCCTTATTGACCATATACGAAATATGAGCGTCAAACTTTAATTTAGGATCAAGAATAATGCCTAAATCTTTAATTTCAAACACGCGGTCAAGTGGTGAAGCATCAAGCAAGTAGTGAGCAGTATGAGGGGTACTTCTACAAAAAGACATGACTTTACATTTAGAACAATTTAAATTGAGTAAGTTAAAACGACACCAGGCCGACAATGCACCCAAATCCGACTGTAGTAAATTACACAGGGAAGCGTCATTATATGTGAAACATAGCTTCACATCATCAGCAAACATATATACATAGGAGTTAGTAATAACAGCTGGAAGATCGTTAATAAACAGATTAAATAGCAAAGGTCCAAGGTGACTACCCTGGGGAACACCAGAGGTAACAAAAATAGGTTTAGATACCGACGATTTAAAAACTACTTTTTGTGTTCGACCACACAAGTACTCCGAAAGCCACAATACGAGTTTTGATGGAAATCCAATAATATTTAATTTTTTAAGCAACAGAGAATGACTAACAGAATCAAATGCCTTACTAAAATCGGTGTAAACAACGTCAGTTTGCATTTTTTCCTGAAACCCTTTGATAACAAGCGAAGTGAATTCAAGAAGGTTAGTGGTAGTAGATCTACGCCTAACAAAACCATGTTGGTAAGGCGATATAATTGAACTACATCCGTGTTGCAGTTGAGAACATATAATTTTTTCAAAGACTTTTGGTATGGCAGACAACTTGGATATACCCCTATAATTTTTAACGTTTGATTTTGAAGAATTTTTATGGAGTGGAATTATAAAGGATTCCTTCCATATATCAGGAAACACAGTTGAGTCAACAGACAAGTTAAATAATTTATTTAAGGGCTTACAAAGAGAATCCGCGCAGTATCGGAGAATACAACCTGGCACTCCATCAGGACCAGGCAAGTAGCCAGGTTTAATAGAGTTAAATTCACTCAGGAGCGTAGACTCAGTAACTACTGGGACATATATGCAATTTGACGTTTGAACTTGAAAAGGATAGGAATTACTACTACTATACATACTCGATGAGTATACTGATTGAAAATACTCAGCAAATAGATCGGCTACTGCCTGATCAGAACTTGCTTTTGTATTATCAAGGTATACTGAAGACGGTAAGCAAGAAGACTTACGTTTAGAGTTAACAAATTTATAAAACTGTTTAGGGTCACGTGAAAAGTTTAGTCTACAACGATTAAGATAATTATTATAACAAGATGTGTTAACAGAAAGAAAACTAGATTTTGCTACTAAATACGAAGATAAATCTAAGGTAGTTCCCGATTTTTTAAATTTTTATATGATCTTGTCTTCGCGTTTTTCAATTGCGATAGTTCCCTCGTAAACCAAGGTGGTTTATTATCACTTGAAGAACAAGTGAGGGGAACACAAATATCCAAAAGCGAATTCAAGGTCCTATAAAATATGGCAATAGCAGTTTCTATATCAGTACAAGAATAAAGCCGAGACCAATTAGTATGCTGAAGAAGATAATTTAATTTAGTAAAGTTAGTTTTACGAAAGCAACGTGTTTTTAAAGTATTATTAGATACTGAACTAGGGTTAAGAATTTCGATGGATAGTTCTAATGTTGGATGGTAGGTATCTTCCGGAAGCACTAGAGGGGGTATTCTACTAGCATTACTGCAATCTGAGTAAGAAACAAATATTAAGTCCAACATTCTACCACTACAGTTATGCACCCTGTTAACTTGCGATAGGCCTAACTCCAGTAGGCCATCGATAAAATCATCAGAAGTGACTGGTATTACCACCGAAGATGTGTCATTCACAGACCATACAACATGTGGCAGATTAAAATCACCAACCACTATCAGATTATCCATATCTGTCAACAATGACGAAACAAGTTGCAGGGCACTAATATGAGATGAGTAAATGTTAGTATCAGAATCAGGAGGAATATAAGAGCAAGTAACATAAAGTGAACGGCCGTTTAGTAATATTTTAACACATAAAAACTCTATGTCCGGAAGATCATGAGAATGAATCTGTTCAGAAGAAAAACAAGAGTCAACAGCAATGAGAACACCACCCCCCTTGCGGGAAGTGCGATCGCATCTGTACAAGTTATATTTAGAAGGAAAAATGGAATAATCAGAAATATCAGGTTTTAACCAGGTTTCAGTGAGTGCAACTATTTGAGAATCAAAAGATAAGCTGTTAATATATAATTTAGCCAGTTTAGTGTTAAGGCCTCTAACATTTTGATAGGCCAAGCTAATTACTTCAGTTAGTTTTTTGCCGCCGAGGTGGAGGCAACAGGATGGCTAACAGGCGGTGTACTATTGATCCTTAAACCATTATTATTATTAATTCGCCTATTCGTATACTCCTTAACGACCAGCTGCGGCGGCCAAAACTTTTCAGAGCAAATTGTCGAAAAAAGTTCAGGCGGTACACCCAACTTGAAAGAAGATATACTTCTGGCATGTTTAAATTTAAACTTTTCAACAACAATAAGTGGGGAATCGATTTTACTTTTTACATATGCTGCAACATCATCCGATGACGTATCGGATGCCAGCCTAGAAACAAAAACAAATTTATTAAGTGGCACAACAACCAGAGGCTTGTGTGCCCCAATTGTAACGCCAGTAGAATCAATAGGCACACTAGCTGTTGGACCGGAGGACTCATTTATAGGATCACAAATTATGTTATTAGTGGCAAGGTTATTGTTAAGATTCCTTGCCGGGGAGTTAAATAAAATTAATGAGCTAGCAATAGTACCCATGGGGGGATTATTGCTAGGCACAAGAAGCGGTTTAGTGGGCAGGACAGGTGGGACAGTTATTGGATGAGGTCCCGAAGTCTTTTTACGCTTCGGGGATTCAGTTATCACTTTGCCTTTTTTGAAATTTGACTCTAGCTGCTCGAAAGACTTTTGCAGGTTATTAAAAGCAACATGCATAGCTTTAAAGCCTTCGTGAGTCTGCCTCATAAATTGCGAAGACTCTTTCACCGCCTCTTTGCAAGACCCACAATACCATTTAAGGCCTGTGTCGGCAAGCAGACATTCCCTGATTTTGGGTGTAAAGCCAACACATTTCATGTGGATGATGTTATCACATAGACCACACAAAATAAAATCTTGGTTGGTTGAACCAACCAATTTGCAATTTTCACTGCAACAGACAAGCATCATGCAAGTAATATGCTTTAGCAAAAAAAAGGTAGGGTGCAGGTATGTATAAGTTAAAACGTATCAATGCAAAGAGCACGATAAAACGGTAAAGATCTAAAGAGCGCTTAGGCGAGAGTGCGTGAGCGCGTAAGCAGTTATAACTGCAAGAACGACTGATAAGAGCGGACGAGAGCGGGGAGGACTGACGTTGGAGAGCGAGAGCAAGAAAATAGACAAAGTGCTTGGCGTTAGCAGACGAAATTACAGAATATACAAAAGCAAATATAAGTATGTATGGATGTACGTGTGTTTTCTGTAATTTTAGGCAACGCAGCGGCTGTTCGACCACAAATTAAAAATCAAATATTAAGCCGGCAATTTTATAACTATACACGTAAATACATACAAAGTACACTTGCGATCACTTTACTAAATGTTTACAAATGTTACCAATGAAAACACCGTTCACAATCACAAGAAAACAGAAAATTTACTGGGAGTACGCAAAAACACAACCGTCACCAACGAAAGTTAGAAAGTTATCTTAAGCGGTTTAAATACTGGTATCGAGTATGCCGCAGTCGGTTGCGTCCGACTGCAACGTTTCCACTTGTTCTTTCTTTTCTTTTGTGAGAAATCTTAAGCCCCCTTCCTAAGGGAAAAAATATTGAAAGCAAGGCAATCAAGTGAACTTTTTAGGGGTGAAACAGACTATCATTGAGAAAATCAAATTTATAGAGTAGACGCAAAAAAGCACCACATCAACGCGTGGTGGGATCTACGTTGATTAATATAAGTGATTAATATAAGTTATACGCATTTAAATTTAAACAATTGACTTACTCTCAAATGCCAAAATGTGACTTTCACATTGTAAATATGTTGTCGACAAAAGAGATTAAAATATTTGGAATAATTTTTTTATTTAGCTGGAAGTGGTGCTTACGTATGAGAACACGAAGGCAGTTTTTAAGATCAAGGCTCGTGGCGTAATTACAGATGAGAACGAGGTCACTGATATGCCACTTAAGGAAGGGGACTCTGTGGACTTTCTCTACACAATTTATCCCAATCGCTTGAACTTTGAGCTGTGCGCAAGGGAAAACCGCAGCCAGCTGGTAAATGTGCATAACTATGGGCAGAAATGCATGGAGTCTCGCTGGCAAAAGTAGGTGCCAATAACACTTTATTTTAATGTCTTTCTAAATAGTTTCATTTTAATCCTCTTTAGCTACATTATTAGCGATTTTTTTGCGGCAACTTTTGAACCAGCAATGTTTCGCCTGAAAGGGCATCACTCAAAGCTCTGCGAGATTAGGGTGAGTGTTTATGACCGTTTTATCTTTTTTCGTCGGATACCCATTGTTCTGGAGGTGCATCGAATTCTGGATGCTGCTACACTTATCGCTAAGGCTGAGCTGACTGAAATAGAGTCCATTGACGATCCCAAGTGGAAGGAAGAAAGCTATGTGGAGCATGTTTTCCTGCATCTCAACATACGCGTCCATATGCGCAACGCTGACAGTAAAGGGAACGATAAGGCTAATAGTAATACAGATGGCACCTGCCAACCATGCGGCAGGATGGGTCTGCATCCGGACCCAGGCGCGGCTGGTGATGGCACCTCGGAGGAGCATAATCAAAAGCAAGTGATGCGTGAGGAACTTTAAAAACGTCTCTCAACGAAGCGGAAACTAAACGCTAATGAAATCATTGAATTAAGTATGGCCATCGATCATCGTGTTACCATATTCGAAAAACTCTTTTGGAAGTACCTTTCTAATGGCGATTTCTTTTCTGACAAAAAATGTAGCATTATGTTACATTTTTTGAGGTTGCACTTTTTATACCCTTAACCCATAAAATGGGTAAATAAGGGTATAATGGTTTTGTGCAAAAGTATGTAACAGGCAGAAGGAAGCATCTCCGACCCTATAAAGTATATATATTCTTGATCAGCATCAACAGCCGAGACGATATAGCCATGTCCGTCTGTCTGTCCGTCTGTCCGTCTGACCGTCTGTCCGTCTGTCCGTCTGTATGAACGCGTGGATCTCAGAGACTACAAGAGCTAGAGACTTCTGATTTTGTATTTAAGTTCTCCTATACCATGAGCAGAACAAGTTTGCTTCAAATTATCGATAACTATTCTGGTTTCCGATATACACATAATATCGATAACAATAAAATATCGAATTTGGAAAATCTAAAAAGGAGGGTGGAAATTATGGGTTACGATAGAACTTTTCTGAAAATTTCGTCCAAATCGGTTGAGAAACACCGGAGATATTGAACTTAATCGATGGAAGCTAAGCCAGTATACATAAATTAAAATCTTACATAAATTAAATATATTTATTGCAACTGGGTTCAGGGTATCTTCTAGTCGGGCTCTCCCGACTAGAGCCTTCTTACTTGTTTTTGTGTTCTTTTGTGAATTAGGGCTACCCTTGCCCCATATGTTTGTGTTCTTTTCTTACAGTGTTGCCCTATGAATGCAACATAAATGCAACATTTCTCACCCTGAAATAAACGAGAGTGTTGTTTGATCAGGGTTGCATTTTAATAGTGTTTGACATAGTAAAGTGACCATATTAAAGCACGAAAAAGTATTTTGATCATATTTCCACAATAAATATGAAATTAATGAACGATTTATGAATGAATTCACAAATGTACAAGATATTGTTGAATTGATGTCACTTGTCAGCTGATTGATTAAGTGTTGCCTTTTTTTTTGATTGTTTGTGGTAGTAAAAGTGTTGCCCTTTTTCGGGCAAAACGGCAACACTTTAACAGGGTAAATGCAAAATTTAAAACATGCTGCCTGAAAACGGGTAACATTTTTTTCTACAAAAGAAATCACCATAAGTCTAACTTTATGCGTATTAGCCCCGAACGCTCTCGCAACAAGTTTAACATGAGCTATGACCAGGTGGTGCTCGTGGATCCCAGCATAAGCCCGCTTACAAATAACACACATGTAGACCGCAAATCTTAAATAATTTCTTTAATTCTAACCATCTTAGCTTACTATACATAATTGAGGGAAAAACGACGGTAAAAGAAAACATAAAACTCTTTTAACCATAGTTAACATAGTTTATTTTAGCTCTTTTGTTTCACTTTTAAAAGAACTGATTATTTATTATTGGAATCACTTTAAATTGCTAGAAAAATCTGCATAGTTCCTTTTATCGATAACAACACAGATCTGCAAAAAGTATTTTTTAAAAGCTGTTTAAGATATATGTATTTTTGGACTCGTTACCGAAGGTAAAGAGCATTTTGGGTTTGTGCAATGTCCGTCATGGTGTCATCCCGTCCGTCCGTCCGTATGTTCGCAACTTTTTTCCACACCCTTCAAGCTAGAGACTTGAAACTTTCCAATTCTCTTTATCTATGGGAAATTAAATTAAAAAGTCAAGATTAAGGTTCTACTATAGCTGGGGGGCTGGCAAATCGATAAATTCGATAACTCAAAACCGATAAATCCACATATTTCGCACATACTTACAACTAGAACTAACGCTTCGTCAAAAACGAGAATGCTTATATCTTCCAGAGTTGTGGAGCTAAAGCTGTTAATGAACCCCAAAAAACTTTTGTAGCTACGCTCACCTATTCCTCTCACAGCCCCCTTTCTCCTCCATTTACAAACTTTGAGCTAGAGTCACCAAATTTGGAAAGAAGATAGCAATTGACATTCCTCACAGATCTGCGGCAAAAATTTGGATGCCACGCCCACCCATACCGCCCCCAGCCCCCCCTTTCGCCACTTTTTACAAACTTCGAGCTAGAGTCACCAAAATTGGAAAGAAGATAGCAATTGACATTCGTCATAGATCTGCGGCAAATATTTGGATGCCATGCACACCCATACTAACCCCAGCCCCTCTTTCCCCCCTTTTAACAAACTTCGAGCTAGAGTCACCAAATTTGGTATGAAGATAGCAATTGACATCCCACATAGATCTGCAGCAAATATTTGGATGCCAAGCCCACCCATACCGCTGCAGCTCCTTTCCCAACTTTTTACAAACATCGAGCTAGGGCCACCAAATTTGGTAGGATAATAGCTCGTAACGACCCCCTGCAATCGGCATCAAAGTTTTGGAGCCATGCCCATCCATTCCGCCCCCTTTCCACATCTTTTACAAATTTCGAGGTAGAGTCACCAAATTTGGAAAGAAGATAGCAATTGACATTCCTCATAGATCTGCGGCAAATATTTGGATGCCAAGCCCACCCATTCCGCTGCAGCCCCTTTCCCAACTTTTTACAAACATCGAGCTAGAGTCACCCAATTCGGTAGGATAATAGCTGGTAACGACCCCCTGCAATCAGCATCAAAGTTTTGGAGCCATGCCCACCCATTCCACCCCTCCCCCTTCCCTACCTTTTACAAAATTTAAGCTTGAGTCACCAAATTTTGTATGAAGGTAGCAATTGATATTCCACAAAGATCTGTATCAACAGTTTTGTTGCCACTCCTACCCATAGCGCCCTCTTTTCTCTAATTTTAAAAACATTGAGCTTGAATCACCAAATTTCGTATCAAGATAGCAACTGACATTCCACAAAGATCTGCATCAAAAATTTGGATGCCACGCTCACCCACACTGTCCCCAGGCCCCCTTTCCATATATTTTACAAACATTGAGCTAGAGTCACCAAATTTGGAAGGAAGATAGCTGATGGCATCCTCATCTGCATCGGAGAATCTTTAGGCAGCGTACACCTCTGCCGAATCCGTACCCCTTTGCAATCAGGCCTGTTTTTACCGGTTTTAATGCTGGTAACGAGTATACCGCAGTCGGTTGCGTCCGACTGCAACGTTTCTACTTGTTTAGAGATGAATTTACCAAAGGAGTTTTTGACAAAATTAATTTACACTATTTGTGTCGTTTCACACTAAAGAAATCAAGTGAAAGGATAATTGTAAACGATTAGTTTAAAAAAAATTGATTTAAAAAAAAAAATTTTCCAGCATCTTAAGATTTGGAAGGAAGACAGCCGGTGACATCTCCCAAAGGTCTGCATCAAAACTTTGAATGCCAAAAATTCAATTCAATTCAATTCGAAAGCATTTAAGGTACTTACATATAAAGCTTTTTTAAAATAACTAAAAAAAAAAAAAAAATGTTCCTCAATAGACCAGTAAAAACGATTTCAATACTCTTATACCGAAAGTAAAGAGTATATTGATTTTGTACAATGTCCTTCATGTCGTCTATCTATTTGTCTTGGATACCCTTAGAACTAGAGACTTAAATCTTTGATTTGCTTTCTTTGGTCGACATTAGCATCAAAAAGAGTGTTATGACGACTGAGAGGCTGGGAAATCGATAACACCCCGATATGTAAATCGATCCTAATCCACTTATTGCCCCACCTGTTATGCCAACAAAACCCCTTCTATTGCCTTACAATAATCGTTCAAATGGTTCCAATGCTAACCCACTAATGTTATGTAACTCCCCTGCTAGAAATCCTATCAACAACCTAGCCACTTTATCTTCCGAACCTTTGCATGAGCCCTCTGGTTCAGCAGCTCGTGTGCCTATTAATCCTTATATAGGTACAACTGGGGCTCACAAGCCTCTGGTTGTTGTACCACTCAATAAATTTGTTTTTGTTTCTAGGCTGCCATCCGATACGTCATCGGATGATGTTGCAGCATATGTAAAAAGTCAAATCGATTCCTAACTTATTGTTGTTGAAAAGTTTAAATTTAAACATGCCAGAAGTATATCTTCTTTCAAGTTGGGTGTACCGCCTGAACTTTTCTCGACAATTTGCTTTGAAAAGTTTTGGCCCCCGCATCTTGTCTTTAAGGAGTATAAGAATAGGCGGATTAATAACAATAATGGTGTAAGGATTAATAGTACACCGCCTGTTAGCCAACCTGTTGCCTCCACCTCGGCAGCAAAAGACTAACCGAAGTAATTAGCTTGGCCTATCAAAATGTTAGAGGCCTTAACACTAAACTGGCTAAATTATATATTTACAGCTTATCTCTTGATTCTAAAATAGTTGCACTCACGGAAACCTGGTTAAAACCTGATATATCTGATTATTCCATTTTTCCTTCTAAATATAACTTGTACAGATGCGATCGCACTTCCCGCAAGGGGGGTGGTGTTCTCATTGCTGTTGACTCCTGTATTTCCTCTGAACAGATTCATTCTCATGATCTTCCGGACATAGAGTTTTTATGTGTTAAAATATTACTAAACGGCCGTTCACTTTATGTTACTTGCTCTTATATTCCTCCTCATTCTGATATTAACATTTACTCATCCCATCTGAGTGCCCTGCAACTTGTTTCGTCATTTTTGACAGATATGGATAATCTGATAGTGGTTGGTGATTTTAATCTGCCACATGTTGTATGGTCTGTGAATGACACATGGCCTACTGGAGTTAGGCATATCGCAAGTTAACAGAGTGCATAACTGTAGTGGTAGAATGTTGGACTTAATATTTGTTTCGGACTCCGATTGCAGTAATACTAGTAGAATACCCCCTCTAGTGCTTCCGGAAGATACTTACAATCCAACCTTAGAACTATCCATCGAAATTGTTAACCCTATTTCAGTATCTAAAAATACTTTAAGAACCCGTTGCTTTCGTAAAACTAACTTTACTAAATTAAATTATCTTCTTCAACATACTAATTGGTCGCGCTTTTATTCTTGAAGTGATATAGAAACTGACATAGCCATATTTTATAGGACCTTGAATTCGCTTTTGGATATTTGTGTTTCCCTCACTTGTTCTTCAAGTGATAATAAACCACCTTGGTTTACGAGAGAACTATCGAAATTGAAAAACGCAAAGACAAGATCATATAAAAAATTTAAAAATCGGGAACTACTTTAGGTTTATCTTCGTATTTATTAGCAAAATCTAGTTTTATTTCCGTTAACACATCTTGCTATAGTAATTATCTAAATCGTTGTAGACTAAACTTTTCACGTGACCCTAAACAGTTTTATAAATTTGTTAACTCTAAACGTAAGTCTTCTTGCTTGCCATCCTCAGTATACCTAGATGATACAAAAGCAAGTTCTGATCAGGCAGTAGCCGATCTTTTTGCTGAGTATTTTCAATCAGTATATTCAACGAATTAAAATAGTTGCAGTAATTCCTTTCCTTTTCAAGTTCAATCGTCAAATTGCATATATATCCCAGTTGTAACTGAGTGTACGCTTCTAAGTGACCTTAACTCTATCAAACCTGGCTATCTGCCTGGTCCTGATGGAGTGCCAGATTGTATACTTAGATACTGTGAGGATTCACTTACTTAAATTATTTCACATGTCGGTTGACAAAACATTAAAAAATCTTCTAAGTCTAACGTTAAAAATTATAGGGGCATATCCAAGTTGTCCGCCATTCCTAAAGTCTTTGAAAAAATTATATGTTCTCAACTGCAACACCCATGTTGTTCAATTATATCGCCTTAGCATCCACTACCCCTAATCTTCTTGAATTGACTTCGCTTTTTATCAAATGGTTTCAGGAAAAAATGCAAACTGACGTTGATTATACCGATTTTATTAAGCCATTTGATTCTGTTAGTCATTCTCTGTTGCTTCAAAAATTAAATATTATTGGATTTCCATCAAAACTTGTATTGTGGCTTTCGGAGTACTTGTGTGGCCGAACACAAAAAGTAGATTTAAATCGTCTGTATCTAAACCTAGTTTTGTTACCTCTGGTGTACCCCAGGGTAGTCACCTTGGACCTTTGCTATTTAATTTGTTTATTAACGATCTTCCAGCAGTTATTACTAACTCTTTGGTGTATATGTTTGCTGATGATGTGAAGCTATGTTTCACCTATAATGATGCTTCCCTAATTAATTTACTGCAGTCGGATTTGGGTGCATTGTCAGCCTGGTGTCGTTTTAACTTACTCATTCTTAATTGTTCAAAATGTAAAGTCATTTCTTTTTGTAGAAGTTCCTCTCATTTTGCTCACTACTCGCTTGATGCTTCACCACTTGACCGCGTGTTTGAAATTAAAGATTTAGGCATTATTCTTGATCCTAAATTAAAGTTTGACGCTCATATTTCGTATATGATCAATAAGACCATTAATTTCCTTGGCTTCATCAAGCTGTGGTCGAAAGAATTTAATGATCCCTACACCACTAAAACGCTTTATACATCCCTAGTACGTCTCGTCCTAGAGTATGGATCTTGTGTGTGGTCCCCACAATACTCGATTCACCAGGATCGAATTGAATCTGTGCAGAAGAAATTTCTTTTATTTGCCCTTAGAAGTTTTAACTGGGTTCCTGGAGTTGACTTACCCCCCTATTCTAGTAGACTCCTTTTGATTAATCTTCTGGAGTATTTTTTATTACTAACCTACTTAATGGTGAAGTCGACTCATCAGTTCTTTTGAGTCGAATTAAATTTAATGTCCCAATTAAATCTTCACGTAACTTTTTACCCCTTAGCCTTGATCGTTGCTTCAGCAACTTTTAATTCATGAACCATTTCGTGTTCTATGTTCTGACTATAACAAACTTTATTCTCGTGTCTCCTTGGAGGCCTCAACTCCAGTACTAAAAAGATCGATCCTTTTTGCTTTATCTAATCGTAACCCCTAATTACTTATCTAACGCTAGTCTGATTGGGTTTTTCCCAATCCTCGCAACAAATGTTGGACTGCTCAATTTTTTATTGAATTTCCCAGAGCTTTAACGTTAACTTTTAATTATATTTTCAGATTTATATATTAGTCTATATTTTACTTAATTTAATTATTTTAACTATTTTTAATTTAAATTAAATTTGATTCATTTTAATGTCAGCTGCTCTTAGCTGACTATAAACAAATAAAAAATAAAAATAAATAAATAAAACACAAATATTTCCCCACATTTCAAAGTTTACTTCTGCATCGGAAGTTAGATGTCACGCTTTCAAACGCCGTCCCACGACCCAATGCTGTCGAAAAACGGAAATGCCTGCACAGGCTTGTGTCATCCAATCTTCGCTAGTGAGATAGCTGGTAACATTTCTTAAGGTCTGCATAAACACAAGAATTCTAGGATGATAGTTGGTGCAAAAATGGAAAGATCTGCAACAAATTTTGCAAGCCACGCCTACCCTAGCTTCCCCTTTCAAAATTGGAAATGCCTTTATTCCCCAAAGCTTTAAAGAAAGATTCACGCAAGTTGATAGGAAGATAGCTGCTAAGGTCTTCAAATATTTGCATCGTAATATGTTTGAAGGACATGTAAACACCTCCGTCCCTATACTTCTCTTTCCAATCCAACTATTCAACACATATCTTATTGCTAGTATTAGATTATTTCACAGTATTTTTTAATTGGGTGTTTTGCGATGTACGCTATAACGGTTAATTACACAACCCGCTTTTCTTAAAAGCCTTTTTCAACTTTAAATCATGAAATGTGTACCGCATATAAGGAAGCATATTCGACCATATAAGGTATAAAAATTCTTGATCAGCAACACGAGCTGAGACAATAAATGTATGTTTTTAAGCAAACTACTCTCACAGTTGTTGAGCTATCGAACTAAAATTGGTTAAGGTATTCTTTTTGTTGCAGTTAAATCAATTTTCATAATCGGCCAGATTGGACAACCATAACATAAAGCTGCCTTACAAATGATATATCTGTACAAGATTTTTTATCGGCAAGCCGAGTATATCTTCCTTACTTGTTTAAACTTTGATTCAACTACGCCATTTCTTGCTTTGCTAACCTGTAACGGCCTGCGTTGGGATGAATGGCGGCAGCTGCTGCTGCCGCTGCAGCGCCGGCTGCTGCGTTGGTTGGAAAGGCACGCCCGCCTCGTGTACTTTGTGGCGCTATGTAGGCGGCCAAGGGTTGCATGCTGTTTTTATTGCTGCTTGGATTGTTGGCAAACTTTACAGTTATCGGTTCGGTGGAATTTTTTGGTGTGGTACCGTTTAGCTCCTTGATAGCGCGATCAGCCTCAAAGCGCTGATCAAAACGTATAAAGCCAACACCTTTGGAAAGACCTGCGCAAAAGAAATACAAGTATAAAGCGAAACTCATAAATAAAACTTCATTGATAGTTTTTACAACGATAAGATAATGTGAATGATTATCCAATTTTGTATGACTGTACTTTAAGTGTGCAAAGCGAAGCAGGGCAAAAGTTAAGCTAGCGGCGATTTGTTTAGCATAAAAACAAGAAAAAAATTTACCTAAACATACCGATATGCACATGGAATCCATAACAAAAAAAATCGAATTTGGGATATGTAAAAATGAGGGTTGAAGTAATGGGTAACGATAGAAATTTTCTGAAAATTTCGTCCAAACCGGTTAAGAAACACCGGAGACATCGAGTTTAATAGATTAAAACTAAGTCACTATACCAAAGTCAATTATAAATTTAATTTATTAGTCGGGCTCCATCGACTAGAGCCTTCTTACTTGTTTTTCTTTATTTTTCTGTAGTTTTCTGTATTTTTGATCCTTTCGGATTTTTTTCGGAATTTTTTATTTTATTTTTTTGTATTGTTTTGGTATTTTTGATATTTGTGGTTCTTTTCTGTACCCACCAATGTATTTAGTTTTTCCAAACACATAATAAAAACATAGTGCCGCATAGTTAATTTTGGCTATGCCAAGACTATGATACCCTTCACTCGTGGATTAATTTGTATTTTTATTTTTTTATTGCGTGAAAATCTCGAAAGACTATAAGGCATTAAATTATTAATATTCGGTGTATCGAATTAACTATGTTAATTTTACGAATAGATATTCAGCTATTCTGTTTAACTCTTATATAGTCTGGTGGTAAGTATGCCAGACTCTCATCCGGTAGGTGCGGGTTCGAATCCCCGTGTAGTAATTTTGGTATTTTAGTTTTTTAGTCCAATTTTGTTTTTTTAATAGATTTTTTGTATTTATATGGTGGCTATATCGTAGAATGCTCCGATCGGGATGATTTCATAGTGAACAAACCCGACATGATCTAAGCAATCTGTGAAAGTTTCATCAAGATCGGTTCAGCAGTTTGGCCGGAAATCGTGTTGATATGGTAAATTTATATGTTGGCTATATCGTAGAATGCTCCGATCGGGATGAAATTTCATAGTGAACAAACCCGACATGATCTAAGCAATCTGTGAAAGTTTCATCAAGATCGGTTCAGCAGTTTGGCCAGAAATCGTGTTGATATGGTAAATTTATATGGTGGCTATATCGTAGAATGCTCCGATCGGGATGAAATTTCATAGTGAACAAACCCGACATGATATAAGCAATCTGTGAACGTTTCATCAAGATCGGTTCAGCAGTTTAGCCGGAAATCGTGTTGATATGGTAAATTTATATGGTGGCTATATCGTAGAATGCTGCGATCGGGATGAAATTTCATAGTGAACAAACCCGACATGATCTAAGCAATCTGTGAAAGTTTCATCAAGATCGGTTCAGCAGTTTGGCCAGAAATCGTGTTGATATGGTAAATTTATATGGTGGCTATATCGTAGAATGCTCCGATCGGGATGAAATTTCATAGTGAACAAACCCGACATGATCTAAGCAATCTGTGAAAGTTTCATCAAGATCGGTTCAGCAGTTTGGCCGGAAATCGTGTTGAAACAGACAGACAGACGGACAGACGGACGGACGGACGGACAGACGGAAATCAATTCCTGAGCTCGTCCTGATCATTTTGATATATAGTTTATGGGGTCTCCCATCATTCCTTAAAGGCGTTACAGATTCATGACAAAGTCAATATACCCTGTGAAGGGTATAAAAACATAGTACCGCATAGTTAATTTTGGCTATGCCAAGACTATGATACCCTTCACACAGCCAAATCAATGCTCCCCCCTCTTATTTATGTGTCTGTGCAGTTGTTGGTAATTTTTCGCTAATATATTAACTCTTGAGCGTCATTTACTTGTTCGTGTGCGACAACAACAAAAAATTTGACATGTAGGTTCTTGAAAGTGCACGACAGAGACAACAAATGATAGATATGGTCAATTTGTATGGTAGCTATGTCGTAGAATGCTCCGATCGGAATGAAATTTCATAGTGAACAAACCCGACATGATCTAAGCAATCTGTGAAAGTTTCATCAAGATCGGTTCAGCAGTTTGGCCGGAAATCGTGTTGAAACAAACAGACGGGCAGACGGACGGACACTCGGCAATCAATTCCTGAGCTCCTTATCATTTTGGTATATAGTTTATGGGGTCTCCCATCATTCCTTTAAGGCGTTACAGATTCATGACAAACTCAATATACCCTGTTTCACATGTGTGAATGGTATACAAATTATTTAAGAAATTGTAGCTCGGTGTTGATATCGGGTCATACAATTACTTTGCTCACAGTAGGGGAGAAAATTTTGTGACTGCTTGAAATATTTATCGAGGAAGAGAAATTGTAAACAACATAAGAACAAAAAATACTGACCATTTTTAATAAAACTCGACTTGCTTGGGCAAACTTAAGGAAATTCCTTGTTTGCTTTTTCCGTTCCGACCTTCTAGCATTTCTATGTGTGATGCCATATATAAGACATAGTGGAGCCTATCATCATGATTCCGTTGCAGACTAAGGGTCTAGTGGCGAATGTGTCGCATGCGCACTTCCTGCCTTGTTTCACTGCAGTGTCACCTATCAAAGCTGCAAACGTTCTGATACGGACTATTTATGTTAAGGAATAAGCCCGCAAGTGTCAACCAAGATTTTTAAAATTTCAATTCATATCTGTACAAACATACTTCTTAGTAAAAACAGGCGAAAAGCACCAAGGTGGTCACCGAGAGAAAGTGAGGGGCTTGACGGGCTGGGGCAGAAGTAAGAGCTTTTGTACTTCCCTACTATCAGGAGCGGTTTCTCGCGCAAACCTTAAGTACAACTCAGCAAGCAAAACTGGTTGAAGGAAAAGACAGCTGGTCTCAGTTGGAGTCTTCATCTGGACCCGAAGCATTAAAGGCGGTGAGCCAAAAGACAGCCTTCATCCGTGGCAGCCGCAAGAACTGATGGTTTGGAATTGGCACTGTGCAGAAATAGTGGTCTCAAGATATCAACCTTGACAGCTTGGCTGCTGAGTCACAAGGCACTGCTTTTCGCTTAGCCTTAAAGCGTTCTACGAAGTTCCCCGGCTGACATGTCGATAAAATACACATATTTCCCACAATTTTACAGCAGGAGTCACCAATTTCGGTGGGAAGATATTCCTAATTTCTATAACAAAGCTCTGGATGCCACGCCCGCCCCTGCCGAGCAAGAACCCAAATTTGGCGAGCTGCCCCACAAATGAGCACTACAAATTGGGATGCCACCTGGCGTATCCAGTCCACCACCGTTTATAAACAATCGAAAAAAAGCATAAGATTGTTCATCAGCGTTTAAAATTCTTGCTTAAGTGAAAGGTACCCTTAACATGTACAATATACAAAAACACATAAGAATATTTCTCGTTTTGGTTTGTGTGCGTAAATATGACGCATTTTAATAATATTTCGTCGTTATGTATTATAACCATCATTGTTTAAACCAGCATTTGGTTGTATTGGCGTAAAGCGAACAAATCATTGAACAAATGCATTTGCCGTTTATCAGTATATGTTTTAGCATGTTTTCATGTTTTCATTGTTGTGTTTGAGGCTTGAGGAGGCCTGTTTTGACTGCAAGTGTGTGTGCCCTGAAGAACAGAACACAACAACACTGCGCTTATCACAATTAGTCGGGGATGTGACCAACCCTTGAAGCTGTGAGCTACTCGACCACCCACCGCCGACTTTATTTACTACAATTCACACCATTTGAGATTTATTCACTTTATAACTTATAATAAATATAAATAAATGAAATGATTGCAAGCAATGAGCAAATGGGAATTTAATGAATTTTGATTAAAACAGATAAACGAAAAGAAATAACCTACCCGCCATATGTTCATCTTTTAGTATTATAAATAGTTTTTGAATCGAGTTTGATAAATACATGAAAAGTAAGACAGTAAACATTTGCATTATTAAAAAAATGTCAATTTAAAACGAATAAGCATCAAAAACTTGTAATCCAAATTGTGCGCACTAAAATAAACACAATGAGTCAATCAATTTCTTTTAAGTGGGTTTGTATTTTGTAAAAAAAAATTATATTCATAACACATGCTTATATGATTGTAGTAATAGTGAAGTTACAGTGTTTTTCATATTTTTTTATTGATCAAATAGTTATCAAAAGTTTATTGATAAAAAAAAAATCCCTAAAACTAGCACGTTTGGAATTACTTTAACGAAAATCATCAAGCTCATGAGATATAATTTTGACAGTAAACACGACACAATTGTCCATGCATGCCATAACTTTTTAAAGATAAAAATGGATTACATAATAACTTTTAAACTTACCAGTGATATTATCACAAAGTATGCGTGAAGTAATAATCTTGCCGTATGGACTGAAGAGTGATTCCAAATCGGACTGCGTCATATTTTTTGGAAGACCCGATACATATAAGTTGGCGCCCTTAATACTCTCTGAGCTTGGACGCGCAATGGAGACCTAAAACGGTATCATATACGAATTTAATATTATTCAAACAATAGTTTGTCCTTGACAATAATTTAAAATAAAAACCAGTGAAAAAGTAGCAGTCGGACGCAGCCGACTGCAGTATACTCTGATACATTAAAAAAACGGGTGGTATGAATTTTATTTGCAAAAGGAGAGTACGATGGCGGCAGGGGAATGTGTTGCGATTAAATACAGTTATATACACATCTTTGCGGATGTTACGAGCTATATTGCCGCCAAACGTGGTGGCTCCAGCTGGTGGCGTTAAGGGTTGACCTAGTTTCAATAACTAGTACGCAGTTTTTTGGGGTGTGCAAGTAGGTATTTCCTCACTAACTTAATTAAAGTAACTTAAGCTGCAAGGGTACAGAAAAAAATATGTTTATCGATAGTGACTTATCGATTTTCCGGCCCTGAGCTGGCAACTCAATCCACCCACAAGAAAAATATTTCTAAATTGCAAGTTTTACGAAAACTTCAAAGCCGTTTTTAAATAAATTTTATTTAATATTTTAATAATTGATTATAAAAACCATAGTTTTTTGACTTTACATATTTAAATAGCCGCTCATATTTTAGTCAACTTCGGAAGAGTTCGAAAATAGCAAAAAAAAAAAAAAAAAAAAAAATACCACTTAGGCGTATTGAAAATAGTATCGCAGATGGATGATACGTGACCACTTAGTTTGAATTTTTTCAAGTAGGTAATTTTTGAGGTAAAGGGCACAGCAGCCACTGGATTTGATGCAGCATTAATACCTTATGGCTTTACATCCCATCTAGCTAATGCAGCTGTTGCAACAGTTACTGAATTTGCTGCTTCATAATCTGTAAAAGCTGCAACATCAGAAGCTATCTTACAACAAACTTAATGGGTCCATGTGCTAAAAAAAAGTTACATCGCTATGTCTTACAGTAAAAGTTGTGCGCGTTAAGTTGTCAGTCAGTCAAGATAAGGATTGTTTTTATATATATTAGAATTATACATGCTGTTGCGAAATGTGAATTTATATATACATAGAATTACTCTGCTGCAACAGTGTTGCAGAAACATTATTTCAACAACTCGCTCTTTATGGAAATTCACATATACATGCTTACAATAAATACATAGATCTCTGGCAACATAACGGGATCTTTCCTGTGCGCATTGAAGCGTGGCGTCGTTATTGCTTTTTGTTCTTTCCTCATTCTTTTTCTATATATGAAAGCGACAAGTTGTGCACATCGAAAAGAATAGAAAACAATTAAAGTTAATTGCATATTGAAGTTTAATAATTGTGTGTTTTATTTATCTGCGCATAAATCCTAATAGGTTATGGGCCCAGATAATGCTAAAACAACGAATTAATAATTGAAATCTTGAATAACAAAAATTGCTGTTTTAAAGTGTGTGTACGGAGACTCCAGTGGTGAAATTAGCAAGCATAACCTATGTATATAAATACATACAGGCTGAAATTATTACTTTTAGACCCCATTTACACGCTGAAGTTTTTCATGAAGTTTTTTTTTTCATTTTGTTTTAAAACTTATTCGGAATTCAGATCGCATTTACACGCTGAAGTTTTTCAGTGAAATTTTTCCTTTGAAAATGCAACTCTGGTTTAAATTTATGGTCGATAAACATACACAGTTAACACCAGTTCAATTAATTCTTTCGTCCATAACATTTCTTTTAATAATTTATGAGCCACAATAATATATTAACTATTTGCGCTAATATTTGCTTGTGCGATATTTCGTATCAATAAGTTTATTTTCACATCAAACACTGTGCAACTCTGTGTTTACAGTCTATCGGAATAAGGCAAAGCAAAATTAACTTAACAAGTAGTGAATTTTTGCTTGAATTTTTACACCTCTACTCCCCTTGCCTTCAAGCAAAAGATTCAGAGAGAAAATTCATGAAAAAACTTCAGCGTGTAATGGGGTCTTATAAAGACATAGTAAGAGAATTTTATATATTGCAAAAGTTAATATTGCTTGTGATTTTTGTGTGTGTTTGAGACTTCTTTAGCCGATTTTATTATTTGTTCTGCTAATTTTTGTCTAGACGCGCGCTGTGTGTGTGTGTGAATACATAGAACTGTGAGGTTGCGTATGTAGTAGTATCAGCACAGCGATATATATTTTGCGCGTAAATTCTTGGAATACGAACAAGGAGAGAAATGCAAAAGGAGAATAAGCAAAAAAATATATGCCCGTTTAGAGGCGAAAAATACTCTGTATGGAAATTTCGAATGAGATCGCTTTTAGCAGAAAATGATATTTTATATGTTATTGACAATATTACCAGAAGATATAAGTGCAGAATGGGCTAAGGCAGAAAAAAGTGCAAAGAATACAATTGTTGAATCTTTAAGTGACTCTTTCCTTCATTTCGCGACATAGGAGGGTACAGCTAAACAAATTTTAGATAGTTTAGACTCAATTTATGAGCGCAAGAGTTTGGCATCTCAGCTCTCTCTCAGAAAGCAACTGTTGACTTTGAAACTGAAATCTGAGATGTCACTAGTAGTGCACTTCAATATGTTTGATGATTTAATTAGTGAATTAATGGCATCCGGTGCTACACTTGAAGAAATGGACAAAGTCTCGCACTTGCTATTAACCTTACCTCCCTCGTATGATGGCGTTGTGACAGCCATAGAAACTCTATCTGAATCAAATTTAACGTTGTCTTTTGTTAAAACCCGATTGCTCGACAACGAAATAAAATTAAAAACAATAGTAAGGACACAAGTGTTAAGGTTTTGCAGGCAGTATCGACAAAAGAAAAAAAGGGAAAGTAAGTCAAAAGCTTTTTATGCAAAAGGAGGTACCATCTCAAATAAATTTAAAACCAATTTAAAAGCAATTTAAAGTGTCACTTCTGTGGCAAGAAAGGTCATTTTACATTTGGCGATTGCGATCTCAGTTGGCGGTTCCAGTTGAACATAGTCATCGAACATTTGCATATTATTAATCATGTGGTCGGAGGCTCCAGAGTCTAATACAAGAGATATATCCTCGATATTTTTTGACACTATTTCTCGCCTAATCATAAATGCAATGCCTCTGTCAGGCTGAGCAGTTGCTACTTGAGCCTGATTCCCTTTTTCAGTTCAAATGGTGTCAAGTTCAAATGGTGTCAAGGTCTCTAAAAATGACCAAGTTATTATTGATGGTATGTACAAATCTAATGTGCCGTTCCTTGATTTTAAAATAATAAATAATGCACTTTTAAATGGACCAGTTAAAGATAAATATCGTTTATGGCATGAAAGACTAGGTGATATAAAAAAGGAAAATTTTTAGAAATTATGAGACACAATATGTTTGATGATATAGACCTTTTGAAGAATGTGAAATTTAATAAAGAAGTATGTGAAGCCTGTATTAATGGAAAACAAAGTAGACTCTCTTTTGAAAAATTTAAAAACAAATAATACATTAAAAGGCCATTATTTATAATACATTCTGATGTCTGTGGGCCTATAACACCATCTACCATTGATGGAAAGAATTACTACGTAATTTTCGTTGATCAATATACTCATTATTCTGTTACGTATTTAATGACTCATAAGTCAGATGTGTTTTCATTTTTCAAAGACTTTGTTTAAAAAAGTGAGGCCCGTTTCAATCTCAAAGTAGTCAATTTATACATTGATAACGGAAGAGAATATCTGTCAAATGAAATGCGTGAGTATTGTGTTGAGAAAGGCATCACTTTCCACTTGACTGTCCCACATACTCCGCAATTAAATGGAGTTTCTGAACGAATGATTCGTTCAATAACTGAAAAAGCCAGGGCCATGGTTAGCGGCGCTAAGATTAATAAAA
This sequence comes from Scaptomyza flava, assembly GCA_030179655.1. Classification (NCBI taxonomy): domain Eukaryota; kingdom Metazoa; phylum Arthropoda; class Insecta; order Diptera; family Drosophilidae; genus Scaptomyza; species Scaptomyza flava. Next base: position 26,327,158 of record JARNME010000029.1, on the reverse strand, counting down.
GTTTTTGGGGAGAAGCTGTTTTGACAGCAACATTTCTAACTAATAGAGCTCCAAGTACAGCGCTAAAGGAAAAGAAAACTCCTTATGAAATGTGGCATGATAGGAAACCAAATTTAAAGTATTTGAAAGTATTTGGTGCAACAGTATATGTGCATAATAAGCTTAGAAAAAATAAATTTGACGAAAAGTCAATAAAGGGTATTCTTGTTGGCTATATGCCAAACGGATATAAGTTATAGGAAGCTGAATCAAGAAAATTCATAGTGGCTAGAGATGTTATTGTTGATGAGACTAATATGGTTAATACTAGGACTGTAGTGGATGACTCGAAGATCCTGAATGAAAGTAAGGAACAGGGAGGAAGCGTCCAGAATGAAAGTATGGAACAGGTAGAAAGCTTCCAGAATGAAAGTATGGATGTTCTACAGTATTATCCGAATACAGAATCGGAAAATAATGAGTCAAATTTCCAGAATGAGAGTAGGAAAGAAATTCTGATACATTCGTATTAGACAAACAGCCTAGTACAACAACAAATGACAATGCTGATTCAACACTTGACTCAGTTAATGAAGAGTTACAAACTTCTCAAATAATTTCAGATGAAATTGAAATAAGACGAAGTGAAAGGTTGAAGGATAAGCCACAGGTTCCCTATCGATTAATTGACCGTTGCTTATTAAATGCACATATGTGTTTTAGTGACATTCCCAAGTCTTATGATGAAATTAGAAATCGGAGTGACAAAAATTGCTGGGAAAAAGCTATAAAGGAAGAACTTGATTCTCATTTATATAATGAAACATGGTATATTGTGCAACGACCACAAGGGAAGAATATAGTTGATTGTAGATGGGTTTTTACTATAAAAACTGATGCATCTGGCAACCCAGCAAAATATAAAGCTAGACTTGTTGCTCGCGGCTTCACTCAAGAATATCTAGTAGATTACGATGAGACTTTTGCTCAAGTTGCTAGAATATCAAGCTTTCGATTCATTCTCTCCTTAGCAAACCAATTGGATCTTAAAGTTCACCACATGGATGCGAAAACTGCATTCTTAAATGGTACGCTTAAAGAGGAAATCTACATGATTGTTCCTCAAGGCATATCACTTGGAAGTGATAAAGTTTGTAAAATAAACAAAGCAATTTAAGGATTGAAACAAGCGGCAAGATGTTGGTTTGAAGTTTTTGAAAAAGCTTTATAAGATGCTGGTTTTGTTAATTCAGCTGTAGATCGTTGCATCTACATTCGTGATTATGGGAATATTCTCAAAAATATTTATGTTCTTTTGTATGTAGATGATTTAGTAATAGCAACAGAGAGCATGGAGAAGTCAAATTTTAAATCTTATTTAATGAAAAAATTTAGAATGACAGATTTATTAGAAATAAAATATATCATTGGCATTAAAATAGAAAGACATGAAAATGTAATTGAATTAAGTCAATCTGCCTATATTGACAATGTATTAAAGAAATTCAATATGGATGAATGCCATCCAGTTAGTAAACAACTTCCAAGCAAGTTTAACTATGAGGCTTTGAACTCTGATGACATTTATGACGCCCCGTGTAGAAATTTAATCGGATGTCTAATGTACATTATGTTATGTACACGCCCTGATTTAAGTACTGCAGTTAGTATTTTAAGCAGATATACTAACAAAAACAATAAGGAATTATGGCAATGCCTTAAACGAGTATTAAGGTATCTGAAAGGCACAGTTGATCTTAAACTTACGTTCGTGAAAAATTTAAGTCACGAAAACAATGTTGTCGGATATGTTGATTCCGATTGGTCAGGTAACGAAACTGATAGAAAAAGCACTACTGGTTATTTATTTAAAATGTTTGATTCTTGTTTAATTTCCAGGAATACTAAAAACTGAGTTCAGTTGCATCTTCTTCTACAGAAGCGGAGTATATGGCTTTATTCGAAGCAGTTAGAGAGGCAATGTGGTTGAAGTCATTAGCAACAAGCATTAAATTTGATCTAACTGGACCAATAAAAATATTTGAGGATAATCAAGGGTGCATTAGTATAGCCAACAATCCAACTTGCCATTAACGATTGATATAAAATACCATTTTTCCCGAGAACAAACCGAACGAAAATTAATTATTGTTGAGTATCTTTCCACAGATCAACAACTAGCAGATATTCTTACGAAGCCCCTACCAGCTGAGAAGTTCATGCGACTGCGATTACAGATGGGTCTAAACAATCATTGTTGACTGACTCTCATCTCCGTCTTATTATTTTTATGAACTTTTTTTGATTTTTGAATTGAATTTAATTTTTGAAAGTTTAAATTACAACTTATTATGTAAATTTTTCTTATAATTTTAATTTCTATGAAATATCTTTGAATTTTGCTGAATAATTTAATTTCGTTGAATGAAATGTGGATTTTTAATCTTTAGAATTTAGTTAACATGATCTAGTTGGGTTTTTCTGTGTTTTCCCCAACTCTAGCAGCAAATGCTGGATCATGAATATTGTATTACTCCCAGACGCATAAATTGTTGAAATTTAAATGCAATTGATTATCAATGAATTAATTTTATTTATTATTTTATATTATTTGGAGACCTATGTATTTATTGAGGAGGCGTGCTGCGAAATGTGAATTTATATATACTTAGAATTACTCTGCTGCAACAGTGTTGCAGAAACATTATTTCAACAACTCGCTCTTTATGGAAATTCACATATACATGCTTACAATAAATACATAGATCTCTGGCAACATAACGGGATCTTTCTTGTGCGCATTGAAGCGTGTCGTCGTTATTGCCTTTTGTTCTTTCCTCATTCTTTTTCTATATATGTATGAAAGCGACAAGTTGTGCACATCGAAAAGAATAGAAAACAATTAAAGTTAATTGCATATTGAAGTTTAATAATTGTGTGTTTTATTTATCTGCGCATAAATCCTAATAGGTTATGGGCCCAGATAATGCTAAAACAACGAATTAATAATTGAAATCTTGAACAACAAAAATTGCTGTTTTAAAGTGTGTGTACGGAGACTCCAGTGGTGAAATTAGCAAGCATAACCTATGTATATAAATACATACAGGCTGAAATTATTACTTTTAGACCCCATTTACACGCTGAAGTTTTTCATGAAGTTTTTTTTTTCATTTTGTTTTAAAACTTATTCGGAATTCAGGTCGCATTTACACGCTGAAGTTTTTCAGTGAAATTTTTCCTTTGAAAATGCAACTCTGGTTTAAATTTATGGTCGATAAACATACACAGTTAACACCAGTTCAATTAATTCTTTCGTCCATAACATTTCTTTTAATAATTTATGAGCCACAATAATATATTAACTATTTGCGCTAATATTTGCTTGTGCGATATTTCATATCAATAAGTTTATTTTCACATCAAACACTGTGCAACTCTGTGTTTACAGTCTATCGGAATAAGGCAAAGCAAAATTAGAAGAAAAATTCACGACTTAACAAGTAGTGAATTTTTGCTTGAATTTTTACACCTCTACTCCCCTTGCCTTCAAGCAAAAGATTCAGAGAGAAAATTCATGAAAAAACTTCAGCGTGTAATGGGGTCTTATAAAGACATAGTAAGAGAATTTTATATATTGCAAAAGTTAATATTGCTTGTGATTTTTGTGTGTGTTTGAGACTTCTTTAGCCGATTTTATTATTGTTCTGCTAATTTTTGTCTAGACGCGCGCTGTGTGTGTGTGTGAATACATAGAACTGTGAGGTTGCGTATGTAGTAGTATCAGCACAGCGATATACAGTCTGTCAAGAAACACTTTACACACTGCAAAAAAACCGATTTATTTTACTTTGAATGTAAAAAACACAGGCTTTTACTTATTTTTTTGAAATTTCTTTGATGGCAAATTAATAAACAATCTATTCTTAGTTAACTAGCGAAAACCCCATATTAAAATTATAAATGCTTTAGAAGAAAATCAACAAAGTGCAAGTTTACACACTTTTGACACTGTCAAGAAACTGTTTACACAAAGTATTTCATTGTTGGTTTTGTTTATTATATAAGGCTTATTGTAACATAATTAATAAATTTAATATTTTGTGGCACCCCCTTAGCATTAATTACATGTTGAAGACGTTTTTTCATTGAATTGACTAATTTGGGAAGGTCATATTCAAGTGGAATCTTGTGCCATTCTTCCAAAATAGCTTGTTTAAGAGCTGTGCGGTTTTTTGGTGCTCTTTTTCCTACTTTTTCTTTAAAAGTGCCCACAAATTTTCAATGGGGTTAAGATCAGGGCTCTGGGGTGGAGTATCAATGACCTTGCCACAGTTATATAAGAGCCAAGTCCGCACATTCAGCTCCTTATGTTTGGGTCATTATCTTGATAAAACTTAAAATTTGGCTTGTTGTTGTCATAAAACCCAAACTTCTCCGCACTGCTTCTTAAGTTTGCTTTTAAAATTTGGAGGTATTGCACCGCATTCATAGTATTTTCAATAAAAGCTAGTTCCCCGACTCCCCGGCTGGATATGCATCCCAAAACCATAACCGAAAGTTTGCCAATTTGACAGTGGGAATGATGTTCCGGTTTTCCAGCGCAGTTAATGGCTTGCGCCACACTCTGCTGGGACCATCGTTGTAATACATCATTATTTTGGACTCATCGCAAAAATTACGTCATTCCAATACTCGGCCGGCTGATTGGCCATCCTCAAAGCAAAAGTTAAGCGCTTTTCTATGTTTGCTTTTGAAAGAAGCGGCTTCTTCCTTGCAACTCTTGATGAATACCTATGGCGGAGAATGGCTTGGCGCACTGTTTCGTGCGATACATCCAAACCATATTCTTCCTTCAGATCTTTGGCAAGATTTCTCACCGACACTTGCGGATTTTGGCTGACTTTTCTTATTATATGGCGATCTGCACGTTGGCTAATTTTTTTTTTGCGCCCACCTCCACTCTTTAACTCAAGCCTGCCTTCGTTTTTCGCGCGATTTATTATGTTGTAGATGGTCTTCCTTGACACTGAAAACATTTCGACCAATTCTGCAACAGATTTGCCCAACTGGTGATTGTAGAAATCTAACTGGACAACGTCAAAGCTTAACCTTTGCCAGGCATTTTAATTATTAATTTAAATCAAATTTTCAGTGCTCAGTCAGCTAAATTTCACAACTAAATTAAAAGATGTGCATATTTTGCGTTGCAGTGAGCTACGACCAAAGCATAGATAACGGTTAAACACCGTTATTCGTAGAAATGAGAGCAAAAGAGAATTGAAAAAGAACATGTGTAAACAGTTTCTTGACAGTGTCAAAAGTGTGTAAACTTGCACTTTGTTGATTTTCTTCTAAAGCATTTATAATTTTAATATGGGGTTTTCGCTAGTTAACTAAGAATAGATTGTTTATTAATTTGCCATCAAAGAAATTTCAAAAAATAAGTAAAAGCCTGTGTTTTTTACATTCAAAGTAAAATAAATCGGTTTTTTTTGCAGTGTGTAAAGTGTTTCTTGACAGACTGTATATTTTGCGCGTAAATTCTTGGAATACGAACAAGGAGAGAAATGCAAAAGGAGAATAAGCAAAAAAATATATGCCCGTTTAGAGGCGAAAAATACTCTGTATGGAAATTTCGAATGAGATCGCTTTTAGCAGAAAATGATATTTTATATGTTATTGACAATATTACCAGAAGATATAAGTGCAGAATGGGCTAAGGCAGAAAAAAGTGCAAAGAATACAATTGTTGAATCTTTAAGTGACTCTTTCCTTCATTTCGCGACATAGGAGGGTACAGCTAAACAAATTTTAGATAGTTTAGACTCAATTTATGAGCGCAAGAGTTTGGCATCTCAGCTCTCTCTCAGAAAGCAACTGTTGACTTTGAAACTGAAATCTGAGATGTCACTAGTAGTGCACTTCAATATGTTTGATGATTTAATTAGTGAATTAATGGCATCCGGTGCTACACTTGAAGAAATGGACAAAGTCTCGCACTTGCTATTAACCTTACCTCCCTCGTATGATGGCGTTGTGACAGCCATAGAAACTCTATCTGAATCAAATTTAACGTTGTCTTTTGTTAAAACCCGATTGCTCGACAACGAAATAAAATTAAAAACAATAGTAAGGACACAAGTGTTAAGGTTTTGCAGGCAGTATCGACAAAGAAAAAAGGGAAAGTAAGTCAAAAGCTTTTTATGCAAAAGGAGGTACCATCTCAAATAAATTTAAAACCAATTTAAAAGCAATTTAAAGTGTCACTTCTGTGGCAAGAAAGGTCATTTTACATTTGGCGATTGCGATCTCAGTTGGCGGTTCCAGTTGAACATAGTCATCGAACATTTGCATATTATTAATCATGTGGTCGGAGGCTCCAGAGTCTAATACAAGAGATATATCCTCGATATTTTTTGACACTATTTCTCGCCTAATCATAAATGCAATGCCTCTGTCAGGCTGAGCAGTTGCTACTTGAGCCTGATTCCCTTTTTCAGTTCAAATGGTGTCAAGTTCAAATGGTGTCAAGGTCTCTAAAAATGACCAAGTTATTATTGATGGTATGTACAAATCTAATGTGCCGTTCCTTGATTTTAAAATAATAAATAATGCACTTTTAAATGGACCAGTTAAAGATAAATATCGTTTATGGCATGAAAGACTAGGTGATATAAAAAAGGAAAATTTTTAGAAATTATGAGACACAATATGTTTGATGATATAGACCTTTTGAAGAATGTGAAATTTAATAAAGAAGTATGTGAAGCCTGTATTAATGGAAAACAAAGTAGACTCTCTTTTGAAAAATTTAAAAACAAATAATACATTAAAAGGCCATTATTTATAATACATTCTGATGTCTGTGGGCCTATAACACCATCTACCATTGATGGAAAGAATTACTACGTAATTTTCGTTGATCAATATACTCATTATTCTGTTACGTATTTAATGACTCATAAGTCAGATGTGTTTTCATTTTTCAAAGACTTTGTTTAAAAAAGTGAGGCCCGTTTCAATCTCAAAGTAGTCAATTTATACATTGATAACGGAAGAGAATATCTGTCAAATGAAATGCGTGAGTATTGTGTTGAGAAAGGCATCACTTTCCACTTGACTGTCCCACATACTCCGCAATTAAATGGAGTTTCTGAACGAATGATTCGTTCAATAACTGAAAAAGCCAGGGCCATGGTTAGCGGCGCTAAGATTAATAAAAGTTTTTGGGGAGAAGCTGTTTTGACAGCAACATTTCTAACTAATAGAGCTCCAAGTACAGCGCTAAAGGAAAAGAAAACTCCTTATGAAATGTGGCATGATAGGAAACCAAATTTAAAGTATTTGAAAGTATTTGGTGCAACAGTATATGTGCATAATAAGCTTAGAAAAAATAAATTTGACGAAAAGTCAATAAAGGGTATTCTTGTTGGCTATATGCCAAACGGATATAAGTTATAGGAAGCTGAATCAAGAAAATTCATAGTGGCTAGAGATGTTATTGTTGATGAGACTAATATGGTTAATACTAGGACTGTAGTGGATGACTCGAAGATCCTGAATGAAAGTAAGGAACAGGGAGGAAGCGTCCAGAATGAAAGTATGGAACAGGTAGAAAGCTTCCAGAATGAAAGTATGGATGTTCTACAGTATTATCCGAATACAGAATCGGAAAATAATGAGTCAAATTTCCAGAATGAGAGTAGGAAAGAAATTCTGATACATTCGTATTAGACAAACAGCCTAGTACAACAACAAATGACAATGCTGATTCAACACTTGACTCAGTTAATGAAGAGTTACAAACTTCTCAAATAATTTCAGATGAAATTGAAATAAGACGAAGTGAAAGGTTGAAGGATAAGCCACAGGTTCCCTATCGATTAATTGACCGTTGCTTATTAAATGCACATATGTGTTTTAGTGACATTCCCAAGTCTTATGATGAAATTAGAAATCGGAGTGACAAAAATTGCTGGGAAAAAGCTATAAAGGAAGAACTTGATTCTCATTTATATAATGAAACATGGTATATTGTGCAACGACCACAAGGGAAGAATATAGTTGATTGTAGATGGGTTTTTACTATAAAAACTGATGCATCTGGCAACCCAGCAAAATATAAAGCTAGACTTGTTGCTCGCGGCTTCACTCAAGAATATCTAGTAGATTACGATGAGACTTTTGCTCAAGTTGCTAGAATATCAAGCTTTCGATTCATTCTCTCCTTAGCAAACCAATTGGATCTTAAAGTTCACCACATGGATGCGAAAACTGCATTCTTAAATGGTACGCTTAAAGAGGAAATCTACATGATTGTTCCTCAAGGCATATCACTTGGAAGTGATAAAGTTTGTAAAATAAACAAAGCAATTTAAGGATTGAAACAAGCGGCAAGATGTTGGTTTGAAGTTTTGAAAAAGCTTTATAAGATGCTGGTTTTGTTAATTCAGCTGTAGATCGTTGCATCTACATTCGTGATTATGGGAATATTCTCAAAAATATTTATGTTCTTTTGTATGTAGATGATTTAGTAATAGCAACAGAGAGCATGGAGAAGTCAAATTTTAAATCTTATTTAATGAAAAAATTTAGAATGACAGATTTATTAGAAATAAAATATATCATTGGCATTAAAATAGAAAGACATGAAAATGTAATTGAATTAAGTCAATCTGCCTATATTGACAATGTATTAAAGAAATTCAATATGGATGAATGCCATCCAGTTAGTAAACAACTTCCAAGCAAGTTTAACTATGAGGCTTTGAACTCTGATGACATTTATGACGCCCCGTGTAGAAATTTAATCGGGTGTCTAATGTACATTATGTTATGTACACGCCCTGATTTAAGTACTGCAGTTAGTATTTTAAGCAGATATACTAACAAAAACAATAAGGAATTATGGCAATGCCTTAAACGAGTATTAAGGTATCTGAAAGGCACAGTTGATCTTAAACTTACGTTCGTGAAAAATTTAAGTCACGAAAACAATGTTGTCGGATATGTTGATTCCGATTGGTCAGGTAACGAAACTGATAGAAAAAGCACTACTGGTTATTTATTTAAAATGTTTGATTCTTGTTTAATTTCCTGGAATACTAAAAACTGAGTTCAGTTGCATCTTCTTCTACAGAAGCGGAGTATATGGCTTTATTCGAAGCAGTTAGAGAGGCAATGTGGTTGAAGTCATTAGCAACAAGCATTAAATTTGATCTAACTGGACCAATAAAAATATTTGAGGATAATCAAGGGTGCATTAGTATAGCCAACAATCCAACTTGCCATTAACGATTGATATAAAATACCATTTTTCCCGAGAACAAACCGAACGAAAATTAATTATTGTTGAGTATCTTTCCACAGATCAACAACTAGCAGATATTCTTACGAAGCCCCTACCAGCTGAGAAGTTCATGCGACTGCGATTACAGATGGGTCTAAACAATCATTGTTGACTGACTCTCATCTCCGTCTTATTATTTTTATGAACTTTTTTGATTTTTGAATTGAATTTAATTTTTGAAAGTTTAAATTACAACTTATTATGTAAATTTTTCTTATAATTTTAATTTCTATGAAATATCTTTGAATTTTGCTGAATAATTTAATTTCGTTGAATGAAATGTGGATTTTTAATCTTTAGAATTTAGTTAACATGATCTAGTTGGGTTTTTCTGTGTTTTCCCCAACTCTAGCAGCAAATGCTGGATCATGAATATTGTATTACTCCCAGACGCATAAATTGTTGAAATTTAAATGCAATTGATTATCAATGAATTAATTTTATTTATTATTTTATATTATTTGGAGACCTATGTATTTATTGAGGAGGCGTGCTGCGAAATGTGAATTTATATATACTTAGAATTACTCTGCTGCAACAGTGTTGCAGAAACATTATTTCAACAACTCGCTCTTTATGGAAATTCACATATACATGCTTACAATAAATACATAGATCTCTGGCAACATAACGGGATCTTTCTTGTGCGCATTGAAGCGTGTCGTCGTTATTGCCTTTTGTTCTTTCCTCATTCTTTTTCTATATATGTATGAAAGCGACAGTTGTGCACATCGAAAAGAATAGAAAACAATTAAAGTTAATTGCATATTGAAGTTTAATAATTGTGTGTTTTATTTATCTGCGCATAAATCCTAATAGGTTATGGGCCCAGATAATGCTAAAACAACGAATTAATAATTGAAATCTTGAACAACAAAAATTGCTGTTTTAAAGTGTGTGTACGGAGACTCCAGTGGTGAAATTAGCAAGCATAACCTATGTATATAAATACATACAGGCTGAAATTATTACTTTTAGACCCCATTTACACGCTGAAGTTTTTCATGAAGTTTTTTTTTTCATTTTGTTTTAAAACTTATTCGGAATTCAGGTCGCATTTACACGCTGAAGTTTTTCAGTGAAATTTTTCCTTTGAAAATGCAACTCTGGTTTAAATTTATGGTCGATAAACATACACAGTTAACACCAGTTCAATTAATTCTTTCGTCCATAACATTTCTTTTAATAATTTATGAGCCACAATAATATATTAACTATTTGCGCTAATATTTGCTTGTGCGATATTTCATATCAATAAGTTTATTTTCACATCAAACACTGTGCAACTCTGTGTTTACAGTCTATCGGAATAAGGCAAAGCAAAATTAGAAGAAAAATTCACGACTTAACAAGTAGTGAATTTTTGCTTGAATTTTTACACCTCTACTCCCCTTGCCTTCAAGCAAAAGATTCAGAGAGAAAATTCATGAAAAAACTTCAGCGTGTAATGGGGTCTTATAAAGACATAGTAAGAGAATTTTATATATTGCAAAAGTTAATATTGCTTGTGATTTTTGTGTGTGTTTGAGACTTCTTTAGCCGATTTTATTATTTGTTCTGCTAATTTTTGTCTAGACGCGCGCTGTGTGTGTGTGTGAATACATAGAACTGTGAGGTTGCGTATGTAGTAGTATCAGCACAGCGATATATATTTTGCGCGTAAATTCTTGGAATACGAACAAGGAGAGAAATGCAAAAGGAGAATAAGCAAAAAAATATATGCCCGTTTAGAGGCGAAAAATACTCTGTATGGAAATTTCGAATGAGATCGCTTTTAGCAGAAAATGATATTTTATATGTTATTGACAATATTACCAGAAGATATAAGTGCAGAATGGGCTAAGGCAGAAAAAAGTGCAAAGAATACAATTGTTGAATCTTTAAGTGACTCTTTGTTGACTTTGAAACTGAAATCTGAGATGTCACTAGTAGTGCACTTCAATATGTTTGATGATTTAATTAGTGAATTAATGGCATCCGGTGCTACACTTGAAGAAATGGACAAAGTCTCGCACTTGCTATTAACCTTACCTCCCTCGTATGATGGCGTTGTGACAGCCATAGAAACTCTATCTGAATCAAATTTAACGTTGTCTTTTGTTAAAACCCGATTGCTCGACAACGAAATAAAATTAAAAACAATAGTAAGGACACAAGTGTTAAGGTTTTGCAGGCAGTATCGACAAAAGAAAAAAAGGGAAAGTAAGTCAAAAGCTTTTTATGCAAAAGGAGGTACCATCTCAAATAAATTTAAAACCAATTTAAAAGCAATTTAAAGTGTCACTTCTGTGGCAAGAAAGGTCATTTTACATTTGGCGATTGCGATCTCAGTTGGCGGTTCCAGTTGAACATAGTCATCGAACATTTGCATATTATTAATCATGTGGTCGGAGGCTCCAGAGTCTAATATAAGAGATATATCCTCGATATTTTTTGACACTATTTCTCGCCTAATCATAAATGCAATGCCTCTGTCAGGCTGAGCAGTTGCTACTTGAGCCTGATTCCCTTTTTCTTTGATGGAAAGAATTACTACGTAATTTTCGTTGATCAATATACTCATTATTCTGTTACGTATTTAATGACTCATAAGTCAGATGTGTTTTCATTTTTCAAAGACTTTGTTTAAAAAAGTGAGGCCCGTTTCAATCTCAAAGTTGTCAATTTATACATTGATAACGGAAGAGAATATCTGTCAAATGAAATGCGTGAGTATTGTGTTGAGAAAGGCATCACTTTCCACTTGACTGTCCCACATACTCCGCAATTAAATGGAGTTTCTGAACGAATGATTCGTTCAATAACTGAAAAAGCCAGGGCCATGGTTAGCGGCGCTAAGATTAATAAAAGTTTTTGGGGAGAAGCTGTTTTGACAGCAACATTTCTAACTAATAGAGCTCCAAGTACAGCGCTAAAGGAAAAGAAAACTCCTTATGAAATGTGGCATGATAGGAAACCAAATTTAAAGTATTTGAAAGTATTTGGTGCAACAGTATATGTGCATAATAAGCTTAGAAAAAATAAATTTGACGAAAAGTCAATAAAGGGTATTCTTGTTGGCTATATGCCAAACGGATATAAGTTATAGGAAGCTGAATCAAGAAAATTCATAGTGGCTAGAGATGTTATTGTTGATGAGACTAATATGGTTAATACTAGGACTGTAGTGGATGACTCGAAGTTCCTGAATGAAAGTAAGGAACAGGTAGAAAGCGTCCAGAATGAAAGTATGGAACAGGTAGAAAGCTTCCAGAATGAAAGTATGGATGTTCTACAGTATTATCCGAATACAGAATCGGAAAATAATGAGTCAAATTTCCAGAATGAGAGTATGGAAAGAAATTCTGATACATTCGTATTAGACAAACAGCCTAGTACAACAACAAATGACAATGCTGATTCAACACTTGACTCAGTTAATGAAGAGTTACAAACTTCTCAAATAATTTCAGATGAAATTGAAATAAGACGAAGTGAAAGGTTGAAGGATAAGCCACAGGTTCCCTATCGATTAATTGACCGTTGCTTATTAAATGCACATATGTGTTTTAGTGACATTCCCAAGTCTTATGATGAAATTAGAAATCGGAGTGACAAAAATTGCTGGGAAAAAGCTATAAAGGAAGAACTTGATTCTCATTTATATAATGAAACATGGTATATTGTGCAACGACCACAAGGGAAGAATATAGTTGATTGTAGATGGGTTTTTACTATAAAAACTGATGCATCTGGCAACCCAGCAAAATATAAAGCTAGACTTGTTGCTCGCGGCTTCACTCAAGAATATCTAGTAGATTACGATGAGACTTTTGCTCAAGTTGCTAGAATATCAAGCTTTCGATTCATTCTCTCCTTAGCAAACCAATTGGATCTTAAAGTTCACCACATGGATGCGAAAACTGCATTCTTAAATGGTACGCTTAAAGAGGAAATCTACATGATTGTTCCTCAAGGCATATCACTTGGAAGTGATAAAGTTTGTAAAATAAACAAAGCAATTTAAGGATTGAAACAAGCGGCAAGATGTTGGTTTGAAGTTTTTGAAAAAGCTTTATAAGATGCTGGTTTTGTTAATTCAGCTGTAGATCGTTGCATCTACATTCGTGATTATGGGAATATTCTCAAAAATATTTATGTTCTTTTGTATGTAGATGATTTAGTAATAGCAACAGAGAGCATGGAGAAGTCAAATTTTAAATCTTATTTAATGAAAAAATTTAGAATGACAGATTTATTAGAAATAAAATATATCATTGGCATTAAAATAGAAAGACATGAAAATGTAATTGAATTAAGTCAATCTGCCTATATTGACAATGTATTAAAGAAATTCAATATGGATGAATGCCATCCAGTTAGTAAACAACTTCCAAGCAAGTTTAACTATGAGGCTTTGAACTCTGATGACATTTATGACGCCCCGTGTAGAAATTTAATCGGATGTCTAATGTACATTATGTTATGTACACGCCCTGATTTAAGTAATGCAGTTAGTATTTTAAGCAGATATACTAACAAAAACAATAAGGAATTATGGCAATGCCTTAAACGAGTATTAAGGTATCTGAAAGGCACAGTTGATCTTAAACTTACGTTCGTGAAAAATTTAAGTCACGAAAACAATGTTGTCGGATATGTTGATTCCGATTGGTCAGGTAACGAAACTGATAGAAAAAGCACTACTGGTTATTTATTTAAAATGTTTGATTCTTGTTTAATTTCCTGGAATACTAAAAACTGAGTTCAGTTGCATCTTCTTCTACAGAAGCGGAGTATATGGCTTTATTCGAAGCAGTTAGAGAGGCAATGTGGTTGAAGTCATTAGCAACAAGCATTAAATTTGATCTAACTGGACCAATAAAAATATTTGAGGATAATCAAGGGTGCATTAGTATAGCCAACAATCCAACTTGCCATTAACGATTGATATAAAATACCATTTTTCCCGAGAACAAACCGAACGAAAATTAATTATTGTTGAGTATCTTTCCACAGATCAACAACTAGCAGATATTCTTACGAAGCCCCTACCAGCTGAGAAGTTCATGCGACTGCGATTACAGATGGGTCTAAACAATCATTGTTGACTGACTCTCATCTCCGTCTTATTATTTTTATGAACTTTTTTTGATTTTTGAATTGAATTTAATTTTTGAAAGTTTAAATTACAACTTATTATGTAAATTTTTCTTATAATTTTAATTTCTATGAAATATCTTTGAATTTTGCTGAATAATTTAATTTCGTTGAATGAAATGTGGATTTTTAATCTTTAGAATTTAGTTAACATGATCTAGTTGGGTTTTTCTGTGTTTTCCCCAACTCTAGCAGCAAATGCTGGATCATGAATATTGTATTACTCCCAGACGCATAAATTGTTGAAATTTAAATGCAATTGATTATCAATGAATTAATTTTATTTATTATTTTATATTATTTGGAGACCTATGTATTTATTGAGGAGGCGTGTTGCGAAATGTGAATTTATATATACTTAGAATTACTCTGCTGCAACAGTGTTGCAGAAACATTATTTCAACAACTCGCTCTTTATGGAAATTCACATATACATGCTTACAATAAATACATAGATCTCTGGCAACATAACGGGATCTTTCTTGTGCGCATTGAAGCGTGTCGTCGTTATTGCCTTTTGTTCTTTCCTCATTCTTTTTCTATATATGAAAGCGACAAGTTGTGCACATCGAAAAGAATAGAAAACAATTAAAGTTAATTGCATATTGAAGTTTAATAATTGTGTGTTTTATTTATCTGCGCATAAATCCTAATACATGCTTTAAAGGGTAAGATATTCGATTTTCCGCTAGCAAAATGAGTTATGTGCAACATTTTTTTAAAATACTTTATCTGAGTTTCTTAGGAGATCAAGTTAATGCTTTTTCAAATCAACAAACACAAATATAAGTAGCTTACTTTAATGGTTTTGTTCTGCAGACGTAAACCGTTTAGTGCATTTATTGCCTTCTCTGCATCCTCTTGCTTGACATAGTTTACGAAGCCATAACCCAGACTTTGACCTTAGCAAAAAGACAATACGAATAATTTAAAGATTATTTGACCGATTTACTTAACTCACCTGTCACCTTATCACGTATTAACTTGCAGCTCTCTACTTCTCCAAAGCTGACAAACAACGAACGTATTTCGTCCTGTGACATTGTCTGCGGCAAGTAATTTACAATCAAATTTGTTTTCGGATCCGGTTCGTTGTTGTTGTTATTATTGTTGTTGTTATTATTGTTTGTGGCTGCACTGTTGTTATTATTGCTGGCTGCGGCATTGTGGACAGTTGCTGCCGGGGATGCAGCAGCAGCAGCAGTCACTACAGTAACCGTCGAGCCCGAGCCGCCATTTTGTTGCGCCGGACTATTGGCCACACTGCCAGCGGTGGCCCCACTGGCTCCAGTCGTACCACTGCTTGCGCCACTGCTGGCGGTGCCAGTTCCCGATTGTAGATGCTGCTGTTGAGCCGCTGTCTGACCCTCAACCATTTTATTGCCTCAGCTAATGTGAAGATAAAAGGTTTCAGATTTGAGAGAATCAATTACGAATCGTTTTGTATGCATGTGCTTAAGAACAAAATTAAATTCAAATATACTTATTAAAAATCTGTCTGTGATAAACTAAATTTATGTAATGAGCTCGATATGGGAGATATCCCGAAGCCCTAGTCTTACCATATCAGTATTAACAAGTAAGAAGGCTCTAGTCGGGAGAGCCCGACTAGAAGATACCCTGAACCCAGTTGCAATAAATAAATTAAATTTATAATTGAATTGAAATTCGATATCTCCGGTGTTTCTTAACCGATTTAGACGAAATTTTCAGAAAAGTTCTATCGTTACCCATTCCTCATTTTTAGATTTTCCAAATTCGATATTTTTTCATAATCGATTCCATGTGTATATCAGAAACCAGAATAGTTATCGATAATTTGGAGCAAACTTGTTCTGCTCATGGTATAGGAGAACTTATATACAAAATCTGTAGTCTGTAGCTCTTGTAGCCTCTGAGATCCACGTGTTCATACAGACAGACAGACAGACGGACAAACGGACATGGCTATATCGTCTCGGCTGTTGATGCTGATCAAGAATGTATATACTTTATGGGGTCGGAGATGCTTCCTTGTGCCTGTTACATACTTTTGCACAAACCATTATACCTTTATTTATTTCATTTTATGGGTTAAGGGTATAAAAACGGATCGAACTGTCATTGTTTGTATGTGTGCGTATGTTTTTGTGATTGTAAGCAGAACACGGCTGAGCTTGGTGATTTCCATTGATACAGTCGAACTTCTATATAACGAATCTTAACGGGACATGAAAAAACTTCGTCCATGGAAAATTCATAATAACGAATTGTTTGAATACTTGTTTTGAATGATTTTGTGGACGAGCTTTGAGCTTATTTTGTAATTCTAATAATCTTGATATACGTCTAGCTATCGACAAAACTCATTTTATTTGTTTTAGTTATGTGTAAAATAATAAATATAAAAGTATATAAACTCGCCTTTCGTTTTCTTCAAACGCTGACTTTACTACAAACAAAGAACACGAAAACAAAACAGTAATTGCAAAAAACGTGTTATTGTTTCGTACACTGTTGTAAAAGCATTCGTGCATTATAAGAAACAAAATTTGTTATAGGGAGAATGAAAACACATGGGCATTCGAGGTGATCTCGAAATTAATTCGTTACATAGAAAAGTTCGTTTTATGGAAGTTCGATGTATGGATAATCGGCTGTATTTTGTTTATATAAATTCATGTTTGACAAGTAAAAACCCACTTGTTTTTACACCCTGAACCCATAACTTAAGTAACAATCGATTATAGACTTGTAAGCCCTCATAAGTCTCGTACAAGCAGTACAATTTTGTTTCAAACGATAAATACATTTTTCCATTGTTATCAACCATAAAATTGTAAAATGGGTTTGGAATCTATAGATGTAAAATTAAAACCTGTGGTTTTTATTGAGATCGGTCAAGAAACCCTGGAGATATGGAAAATCGAGGGTTCAGGGTTATTTTCTGATCGAGTTATTTTCTAGTCGAGTTATTTTCTAGTCGAGCTTATAATACGCTCCTACGAATGTTTAATGTTTATTTTTCAAGAATAACTGAATTCCTAAATGAGTCTGTTTTTGTAACCCCTCTGTATAGCGTAGCCCCGTTCTGACTATATGTTGGCGCGAGAGGAGTAATGTGTTAAAGTCAAAATAACGCATTGATTTGTTTTTCTACGATGGTATAAATATTTGACATAGATTTGCAGCAGTACAGTCGATTTGTTTGATCGATACCAGGATAATACCAGCCGAATTATGAGATGAAGAATTAAAATTTTTCCATCCTTACATATTTTTATTGGGTTCAGGGAATAAACTTGCAGCTTTCGATCTCTAAACGGTTGGGCAAAACGTTTGTTACCAATGAGTCAGGTGGCAGAACTCATTAAATATGCTATGCATTGCCCAATACTTCTTATAAAAACAAAATAAATCCAAAATAAGTTTGGTTAAGAAATTGGGTAACACTAAGCTGTAGGATTAGGTTAATATTTTAAATGATTTATTTTCTAAAACAAATGAAACTTAAGGTTTTCACTATTCATATAGTAGTCAAATAGGATATACTTTAAGATAATACTGATGTGAAGTGTAGTAATCAATCTGTAATGAAATTAATATGCATAACAGCTTATTTTTATATGTATGTATCTGTTTGTAGAATGAGCATGAAACTTACCTTAAAACGCACGGAAAATGATTCGGGCAAACGGAAATGCAAAAAGACTTAATTTAAAAACTTTTCTATAGCTAAGTTACAGACGCGCTACTGAGAAACGACTACGTATACTTTATGTGTGTGTCCGAAATTTAACTGCAACGAAAAAATGCAATAAAACAGTTATGTTAATTCAATTTAAACTTATTGCTGCTGAAGCAAACGTCAAAGAACAGCGCAGCCAAAATGTTAAAATATTTAATGAAGCCATTGAAATGTCATTGTGGTCTATTTGCGTTTCTTTTTACCAAAGCAAGCTAGCTATTGCTGTTTTGACCCATTTTCAGTTGCTGAATGCGGGTTCGACAAGTACAAGATCCGAAAACGGAATGAAAAATCGATATTATATAAATATTTGGAGACTGGAACGCCGTACAGTATAAGAGATAAAACAAGTGATAACGTTGCGGACACCTCCGAAAAAAAGAGGGGATAAGAAGTCTTGCAAAGGACAAGCACGGGGCAAAGGCAAAGATGTTACGAGCTTTATTACCACCAATTTTGGTGACTCCAGCCTACATCTGTCAAAGATTCGGGCGGTTCTCATTTAACAAGGCGGCTGGGCTGCTGAGGGTGGAAGGACTGGGCGTGGCCTATGATGCACTCTTGTGGGGGATGCATCATCTTTTATCCTTCTTGGCACCAAACTTGGTGGGACTAGCTCAAAAACCGTGGAAGACGCCAGAAGCTATATTCTTACCAAATTTGGTAACTCTAGCTTAAATGTTGCAAGAATTAGCTAAAAAACGTTGTTTGCGAAATTAAATAAATTACATTCGAAATTTTGATTGAAGTTTATTGAAGAATTTATAATTTGCACAGTAGGTACCCTGAATCTTATACATTACGCGTTCGATCATTGTTTTTGTGTATGTGTACAGAATGTGCATACTGAACTTCAATCTTCGATATATACGGTTTTTTTCAACCGATTTAAATGCAACGCTTAGAAGGAAGGTTATCCGACCACATAAAGAATTTAAATTCTTGATTTTGTAACTAAAATATACAATATTAAAAAAATAAAGCTAATACAATGTCAAAGAAATACATTAAAATTCAAGACTTTAGGTACAACATTCGCGTAAAAACTAACCAAAAGTTAGTGGCAAACACATAACCTTTAAAGTTAGTGTTAATGTTAAACGAACGAGCTGCGAAGGGACAAGACAAGTGCAAAGTTGAAGAGTAGCTGAACAATTGACTCTCGTACAATTGAGTTTAGTCCGCCATGATGTCTGTTTGTTTGTATGAACTCAACAATTTCGACACTCTTCAAGCTAGTAACTTGAAACTTTGCAAATATCTTTTTATATGGCCGGGACAGATAATGTGTCAGGATTGGGATTCTACGATAACTGGTGGGCTGGCAAATCGATAGATTCGATAACTCAATATCGATAAGTCTTTATATTTCCCACCCCACAGCATGATTTACCAAATTTGGTAAGAAGATAGGCAATGTCATCCCCAAAAAAAAAAAAAACAAGTGGAAACGTTGCAGTCGGACGCAACCGACTGCGGCATACTCGATACCAGTATTAAAACCGGTAAAAACAGGCCAAATTGCAAAGGGGTACGGAAGTGTCAGAGGTGTACGCTGCCTTAAAGATTCTCCGATGCAGATGGCGATTCCACCAGCCGTCTTCGTTGCAAATTTGGTGACTCTAGCTCAAAATTTGTAAAAGGTGAGGAAAGGGGGGCTGGGGGCGTTATGGGTGGGTGTGGCATCCAAATTTTTGATGAAGATCTTTGCGAAATGTCAATTGCTATCTTCATACCAAATTTGGTGACTCTAGCTCGAAAATTGTAAGAAGTGGGGAAAGGGGGGCTGGGGGTGGATTGGCTGGGCGTGGCATCCAACTTTTTTTGATGCAGATCTATGCGAAATGTCAATTTCAATTTCAATTTCAATTTGGTGACTCTAGCTAAATGTTTGTAAAAGGTGGCGAAAGGGTGGCGAAATCAGTTGGCGTGGCTCCAAAACTTTGATGCAGTTCTTTGGGGGTCGTTACCAGCTATCTTAATACCAAATGTGGAGGCTCTAGCTCAACAACTCTGGAAGATACAAGCTTTCCCGTTTTTGACGAAGCGTTGTGGTGGATGGGGGCGGCTAAGGCAGAATCGGTAGGCGTGGCATCCATACTTTTGATGCAGTTTTTGGGGGGTCATCATCACCTAACTTGGCACTAAAGTTGGTGGCTATAGCTCAAAAACTGTCGGAGGTATAGGCTTTTTTGACTTTAAAATGTGGGGGGCTGGGGGCGGAATGGGTGGGCGTGGCTCCAAAATTCTTGATGCTGTTTTTTGAGTGTTGATAGTAGCTATCTTCTTACCAAATTTGGTAGTTCTAGGTGTAAGGATGTGCGAAATATGTGGATTTATCGGTTTTGAGTTATCGAATTTATCGATTTGCCAGCCCCCCAGTTATCGTAGAACCCCAATTTTGACACTTTAATTTACTATCCCATAGATAAAGAGAATTGCAAAGTTTCAAGTCTCTAGCTTGAAGGGGATGGAAAAAAGTTGCGTTCATACAGACGGACAGACACCATGACGGACATTCCACAAACTCAATATACTCATTACCTTCGGTATCGAGCATAAAAATGCGTCACTTAATTTTAGCGACACGTCCAACCATTCCACCCCCAGCAACGCTTTCACTTGTTACAACTAGAGTCATTAATTTTTTAAAAAAAGTTACTTTCCTCATAAATATATGAATGTGTCGCTAATGATAAGCCATAACCCATTATTTATGTCTTTTAGGACATATTTGTTCCATACGATGTTTTAATCAATATCAAAATCGTTCAAACTGCTTGCGTATTTTGGCCAAGTGGTTTTTCTGACATTTCCCTCGACATTTTTGCATGTGTTGCCAGCTAGCGTATATCGTTCAAAAAACTAATATTTTAAAAATAAACAAACAAATGGTGGACAAACGAGGTTTGACGTATTGCGGCGGCACTGTGTGTTGAGAGCCGGTAGAAGTACCAAGAATTATATTTTCGAAACACTTTTAAAATAACAAAACGAGCACGAGAGCGGCTGTTTCTGTTTTCTGCCATTTAGCTGCGACGTATTTTTCAGGTTAAGTGGGAATTACTTACGTATATTTATTGAAATATAGAAGACGTTTTAAATAGTCATTTATTCGCATGTTCAAATTACATAAACAAAAAATAATTTTACTTGATTTTACCTTTGTGTTGGTTCAAATGGTAAATAAAACTTGTTGCTTTTTTTTGAGACACGATTACGAAACACTTATATGTTTGAAAAGCTAATGCTCATTTGAGAAAAAAAAAAAAAAAAACATCATAAACTAACAAACAGAAAGATTTTCGCAGAAGCTTTTTCAAAACAATGGCCGTTTGTTGAAATGTTTAAGTTTTAATAGATACAAATACGTATTTAAAACTTAAAAAAAAGTAGAAAATGAAACCAAACCGAACGCGAATTAAGTGTTTAACAATAATAATAATAATAATAATAAAGAAATAAAACCAAACGGAAAGTAGAAAAAGAACACGTCCCTGCAACTCAACAGAACCAAAATAAACTGATTCAGCAAGCGGTATTGAAATTATTTTCATGCCATTGCACTCAAAGAAAAGTGCTAAAATGAGCCAGAACATATTTTTTCCTTCAAAGCAATGGAGGCCGAACGATAGAACGAGAGGGAGAGAGCGAAAGAGAGAGAGAGAGAGAGAGAGAGAGAGAGCGAGAGAGAGCGAGAGAGCGAAGGTGATTTCAAGAGAACGGTACATTGGTACATGTAGAGGGAGAGAGTACATACTTATGCTCTTTTTGTTTTGCTTCTTTGTGTGTGATTGCATATGCGAAAGTGAATGAGTGGATAGCAAGCCTTGCACCTAGCGGGTGGCTGTCCAGATCAGAATGCTCCACAAGCAAAAGTAGCTACCGTATGTGTGCATATTAATATTTTATAATAGTTTTGCTGATGATGACAAAGCAATGTATATTTGTACATATATACAAATCTGTGAAAACTTGGAAAGCGTAGAATAATAGTTGGATTAAATGTTAAATGACATAGTAACATATGTATGTATGTACATGTCTGTACCCATTTGAACATAAATATATGTATATGTATTTATTTGTTTCCTGCATAAGCACTCAAATTAACATTTAAAACTACCAGCTCAATGGCCGAGCACGACTGTTGTGAAAATAACATTTCATACGTTTGTAAAATGAGCACAAGTGATAACGTGATTGGCGGAAAAAATCCGACTGCGGAATACCCTGACAACATTTGCAGTCGCACGCAACCGACCGTGAAGTAATCCG
This sequence comes from Scaptomyza flava, assembly GCA_030179655.1. Classification (NCBI taxonomy): domain Eukaryota; kingdom Metazoa; phylum Arthropoda; class Insecta; order Diptera; family Drosophilidae; genus Scaptomyza; species Scaptomyza flava. The sequence continues at coordinate 26,304,683 of JARNME010000029.1, read as the reverse complement.
ATACCAGAACAAAAACAGATGGTTAAGTTGCAAAGGGGGAGCAATGAGTGAAAGCTGCCTTCAAAGGTGGATAGGCTGAAGGAAGTTTTTTGTCATCACGTAAATTGACACCAAACTTGGTACCGTTAGCTGTCAGAATACAACAAGATTATGGCTTGATAAATTCGCAGTTATCGATTTATTCGATTTTTCGGTCATTATTATTTCGATAACATTAAAGCTCGAGACTTTAATCTTAGTAAATAAGTTTGTCTGCAGGCTGGTCAGTTAAAGCTTCAAGATTGGGGTGCTAGGCGGACTGGGGACTGAAAAACCGATAAAAGTCATAAATAATAATCGATACCCCGTGTATTTTTCATTTTTTCCTTGCTAAATTAAGTGAAAATAGCTTGTCAAGGCCCGCAAAATACATTCCAGTGTAATTTTAGGTCAAATTTAATTTTTTAATTAAGTGCTGTTAAATAACTATTACGATTAGTTATCAGCCATTTAAAAAAAAAAAAAACAAAAAACAAAATAGATTACTGATTATATAATCCTTTCATTAGTAGTATTTTCAAGGGGCTTGTCTTTTTAATTTCGATGTAGCGATTCAATCGACCATGCGAGGCCGGCCGGCTTTGCATTTTGGTTGATTGCAGTTTCTTTTTGCGTTTATTGAAAAACTTTTTAGAATAAATAAAGACAACATTTTTAACTGATATACAAAAAAAATATTATTTCACATGAACTTAAATCTTTTATTTTCAACTTTCTTGAAGTCGAACCGGCAAGCACAACCACCAGCTATCTCTTAACTAGCTCAAAAACTTTGGAAGATAAAGGCGTTTCCGGACTCAAAATGCGGGAGGTAAGGTTAAGTTTAAGGATGTGAGAAATTAGTGGGTGGGAGGTAAGGTTTAGTTTAAGGATGTGAGAAATTAGTGGGCTTATCGATTTTCAGTTATCGAATTTATCGATTTCTTAGCCCCCCAGTAGGCGTAACTACCCAATATTGACGCTTTATCTGTTCCGGCCAAAGAAAAAGATATTTGCAAAGCTTCAAGATTCTACACTAAAAAAATTAATCAAGACTTTCCACCTTGAATCAACACTTTTCGGTCTTATTTCTCGTGTAAGACCGAAAAATCTTGAATCAAGTATGAAACGTTCTTAACTGTCAAGATCGCGCATTCTTAAATTAAGATCGTTTTGAGAATGAAAAATACTTATTTCGAGATTCTTAATTCTTGAATTAAGAAGCAAAATTCTTAGAACTTGAGATCTGACAAACTGTACATAAGATTGAAGTGAACTTAGAAATACGATTTTTGATCTTGAATTTTAAGATTTTTATTTTTGGTTTAAGAACTTACAAATTCACACAAACACTAAAAAAAAAAATCAACAAAAATCAATTACACTTGTTAAATCGGCAAGTTCGTTTCAGTTTAATTATAAGTCTTTTAATGTTGGATCAGAAATTATATTCTTGTATTAAGAACGTTTAGTACTTAAATAAAATAAGAAATTTTCACGACCGTCTTAGGCCTGCTTTGAGATTTTTTCAGACATTCTGAATTCAAGAACGTTTGGTGAATCAAAAATATTAAACTTATATTGCTCGTTTAGTTCGTTTTAGACTTAATTTAAGATTTCCTAAGTACAAATCATACTTAAATATATCAAGTGCGAATCGGGATAACTCTAGGTTGAAAATCTTAAATTTAGATCGTCATTTTTTGTTCTGTGTAGTTGTACGTATGTCGAAAATGTCGTGTTCGATTGTTATTCTCAATTTTTAAATAATCATGATATCAAATATTGCTATCGTAATTGGTAAGCAAACGTGATTACTCATAATTTAATATAATTTAATTGTTAGCAATGTAGATAATTGTTTTTCGTATTTGGTCTTATATTAAGATTATATCGAAACATACCATTGTCTCTAGGAACGGCAGACCAGAAGCTTTCGTTGCTCTTATTTTCGGCGTTTACCTTTAAAATTACCTGATACTCAAACCCCTCAAACCACACAAAAAAATTTTCCACCCACTCAAAATTTAAAACGATTCATTCTAAGCCCCACCTCATAAGATAGATAACTCAAACTGGCAATTTTCTTTTATAAATTGTTCAAAATTGCTTTCAACTAATTGATAAACGCATACAAAGCAAACGTTATAGCGAGAGTACCTGCTTTTCAGCGGCTTTTCAGCGGCTTTTCCCACACCTTTTAGCACGTGAAGCAGGCAATTCAAAGTGGCAAAAAAGTTAGAACAAAACAAAAAAGTGACACACCTTGTAGCAGGCAAAAGCCAAAGACTGATGAAATAAGAGCAAAAGGCAGTAGCAGCAAAAGGCACTTAGAGAAAACCTATGCAAACGAAAGGCCGCTTGCTTTTGGGTGCGGCAGAATCGAAAATTATTGGGAGAGAGTAACTGCATTTGGAGCGCAGTCAACAGCTGCACTAACAGTCGCAGCTGTCAGCCGACGGCGCCGTAAGATAGGCAATGCAAAGAGAGCAAGAGAGCGTGCTGCTTAAGAGTGCGCTTAGCTGCAAGCGGCCAAATATTCAACTGCGTTTTTTGTTTTAGGTTAAACGGTGGCTGCAGCCGGCGCTGCACGAACTGCAGCGTCGACGTTATGTGTGTGTGTGTGTAGGCGGCATTTTGCAGTATAGTGTAGAGAAATTCGCTTTGCTGCGCTGTGCCGCCCATTGAGTCAAGTTTATACTATCGTTAGTGTGCAGCAGGCGTGCATGTACACATATAAATGTATGTACATATGCACACACATACACGAGAAAAATCGACCATGGGTGTAGACATTTTATATGCTAAAATGCAATTACAACGGAAACCACAATGACAACAATTTTTCGGCATTAATATTCTTTTCTGCAGCTTGAAATATCTTACTTTAGTATCATTTAATTGAGCGCAAGAAGAGCGTCTCAAAAGTATATGTATGTAATCACTTATTTGCACACAATTTTAATTTTTGGGGTTAGTAAGAAAATTTACAACTTGGTTTACCTAAAATGATTTTTAAAAGACACAATTTAAGACTTAAATTGAATACGCACTTACACACATGTATCTTTATGTGTGTGTATGTCGCTATATGAGTGTTCTAGATGTGTGTATTTTACCGATATACAACAATTTATAAACGACGACGATACGATAATCAAAAAACACAACTTGCTGCCGGAGAGTGCAAGAACTAAATGATTAAAGTGTTCAATTGCCGCCAGGATAAATGCAGCCAGGACAACAGCAACATCGACGTCTACGCTGACTGCGCAGTAACCTGCTGCAGCTGCTCTCTCGCTATTTGGTTCATCAGTTATTTAGGAGAACAGATGAGAAAAAGCTTAAGCAAAACTGAGAATTTTTACGTCGCTAAAAACAGTGAGACAAAATAAGCGGTGTGTGAGCTTGTTTATTTTTCATCAAAAGCCATCGTTTGAAGGCCAATACATGCTCAAACATCTACAAATCACCGGTATGAATAGCATCTCTTAAGCCCAGCTGCACACTCAACTTCAAAGATCATTCTTCCAATAAGCTTAACTACCTTCGTACTTAAAACATTAAAAAAAAAGTCATATTGAACAAACCAAGACTCTGAGCTGCTATAGATAATCACTACAGCATAAATAATACTTTCAAATAGTTTTCCTTTACATAGAGGGAAATAAAAGTAACGTGATCCCAGAAGCACTGCGTACTGGACTTCACCGCCCAGTTATTAAAACACATATCATCAAGAAGGCACAACACAAAAAGGTGTACTCTCTCCTCTCCTGTGGAACTTAGCAAAAACTAACCTCAAATGTAAAGCAAAAATAAAATATATTATTATTTTAAAAATCTCACAAAATAAAGCAAATACACGCGAACAATAATGAGTTTTCGATACAAAAAAGTTTGCACGAGCAGTTGAAGTCGTTTTAGAACTACAACAAAGATAATAAATGTTCTAGCAGTTGGTGCAATAGCGCAAAAAGTTCGCTAATGTCTCAAAGAGCCTAGTCACCAAATTTACTGACAATATATATTAGTAAATTTTTTTTTTAATTTTTAATATACTTTTTTTTTTTAATATACTCAAGCTCGCAACATGTGGGTACACTACATGTGGGTACACAGTGGAGATGGGCTCGTGCCTTATACTTCTTTCATGATCCAATACGAACAAGAAGTACGGCCTTAACACACTCACGAGCACGTACTAATTTTTTGAGCACGGCCCAACACGGCCTTACACGAAATCTTTTTTCTATTTTTTGTTTTATAGTAACTGCGGTTTGAATATTACAGTGAGCGTTTTGTTGATTTTTTTTTTTTTGCATATAGACGTTAAAACCATTATATATTCCACGGACTTATCGTTTTATAACAACTTATTGTTAATGGAAAACCCTTAAGCATTTAAACGTGCACTGTTGTCATTCAGAAAAGAAGGTATTATACATTTTCATATAAACAAGTGGAAACTTTGCAGTCGGACGCAACCGACTGCGGCACACTCGATACCAGTATTTAAACCGGTAAGAAGAGGCCTGCTTGCAAAGGGGTACGGATTCGGCAGGGGTGTACGCTGCCTTAAAGATTCTCCGATGAAGATGGGGATGCCACAAGCTATCTTTCTTCCAAATTTGGTGACTCTAGCTCAAAAATTGTAAAATGTGGAGAAAGGGGGCTGGGTGCGGATTGGGTGGGCGTGACATCCAAATTTGTGATGCAGACCTTTGTGGGATGTCAATTGCTATCTTCATACCAAACTGGGTGACTCTAGCTCGAAGTTAGTAAAAGGAGTGGAAAGAGGGGCTGAGGGCGGTATGGGTGGGTGTGGCATCCACATTTTTACTGCAGATCTTTGTGGAATGTCAATTGCTATCTTCATACCAAACTGGGTGACTCTAGCTCGAAGTTTGTAAAAGGAGTGGAAAGAGAGGCTGGGGGCGGTATGGGTGGGTGTGGCATTCACATTTTTATATTCGATACCGAAGGTAAAGAGTATATTGGTTTTGTGCAATGTCCGTCATGGTGTCTGTCCGTCTGTCCGTCTGTCCGTCCGTATGTGTGCAAGTTTTTTCCACACCCTTCAAGCTAGGGACTTGAAACTTTCCAATTCTCTTTATCTATGGGATAGTATATTAAAGTGTCAAGATTGGGGTTCTACGATAACTGGGGGGCTGGCAAATCGATAAATTCGATAACTCAAAAACGATAAATCCGCATATTTCACACACCCTTACAGCTAGAACTACCAAATTTGGTAAGAAGATAGCTACTAGCATTCCCCAAAAAACTGCATCAAAAATTTTGGAGCCACGCCGCCCCCAGACCCCCCGCATTTTAAAGTCGAAAAAGCCTATATCTCCCACAGTTTTTGAGCTAGAGCCACCAAATTTGGTGCTAATTTAGCTGATGATGACCCCCCAAAAACTGCACCAAAAGTTTGGATGCCACGCCCACCAATACCGCCCTAGCCGCCCCCAGATGCCCCAACGCTTCGTAAAAAACGGGAATGCGTGTATCTTCCAGAGTAGTGGAGCTAGAGCCACCAAATTTGGTAGGAAGATAGCTGGTAACGACCCCAAAAGAACTGCATCAAAGTTTTGGAGCCACGCCCAGCCATACCGCCCCCAGCCCCCCCCCCGCATTTAGAAATCAAAAAAGCCTATATCTCCCACAGTTTTTTAGCTAGCGTCACCAAACTTGGTGCCAAGATAGATGATGATGACCCCCCAAAAACTGCATCAAAAGTTTGGATGCCACGCCCACCAATACCGCCCTAGCCACCCCCATCTGCCCCAACGCTTCGTCAAAAACGGGAATGCGTGTATATTCCAGAGTAGTGGAGCTAGAGCCACCAAATTTGGTAGGAAGATAGCTGGCAACGACCCCCAACAATCTGCATCAAAGTTTTGGAGCCTAGCCCATCCATTCCGCCCCCCTTTCCCCACCTTATACAAACTTTGAGCTAGAGTCACCAAATTTGGTATGAAGGTAGCATTTGACATTCCACAAGGATCTGCAGCAAAAATTTGGATGCCACGCCCGACCATACCGCCCCAGCCCCCCTTTCTCCACTTTATACAAACTTCGAGCTAGAGTCACCAAATTTGGTATGAAGAGAGCAATTGACGTCCCACATGAATCGGAAGCAAAAATTTGAATGCCACGCCCACCCATACCGCCCCAAGCCCCATAGCCCCCCTTTCACCACCTTTTACATGCTTCGAACTAGAGTCACCAAATTTGGTATGAAGGTAGCATTTGACATTCCACAAGGATCTGCAGCAAAAATTTGCATGCCACGCCCAACCATACCGCCCCCAGCCCCCCTTTCCCCACTTTGACAAACTTTGAGCTAGAGTCACCAAATTTGTTATGAAGATAGCAATTGACATCCCACATGGATGGGCATCAAAATTTTTAATACTGGTAGCGAGTATACCGCAGTCGGCTTCGTCCGACTGCAACGTTTCCACTTGTTACTGCAGATCTCTGTGGAATGTCAATTGCTATCTTCTTTCCAAATTTGGTGACTCTAGCTCAAAGTTTGTAAAAGGAGTGGAAAGAGGGGCTGGGGGCGGTATGGGTGGGTGTGGCATCCACATTTTTACTGCAGATCTTTGTGGAATGTCAATTGCTATCTTCTTTCTAAATTTGGTGACTCTAGCTCAAAGTTTGTAAAAGGAGCGGAATGGGGGGCTGGGAGAGGAATGGGTGAGCGTAGCTACAAAAGTTGTTTGGGGGTCATTAACAGCTATCTTCCTACCAAATTTGGTGGCTCTAGCTTCACAACTCTGGAAGATATGCGCATTCTCGTTTTTGACGAAGCGTTGTGGCGGATGCGGGTGGCTAAGGCAGTATTGTATCTTTTGATGCAGTTTTTGGGGGGGGGGTCATCATCATCTATCTTGACATCAATTTTTGTGGCTATAGCTCAAAAACTGTGGCAGATATATGCTTTTTGGACTTTAAAATACGGGGGGAAAGGGGCGGAATGGGTGGGTGTGGCTCCAAAATTCTTAATGCAGTTTATTGGGGGCTACTAGTAGTTATCTTCTTAACAATTTTGGTAGTTCTAGCTGTAAGAATGTGCGAAATATGTGGATTTATTGGTTTTGAGTTATCGAATTTATCGATTTGCCAGCCCCCCAGTTATCGTAGAACCCCCATCTTGACACTTTAATATACTATCTTATAGATAAAGAGAATTGGAAAGTTTTAAGTCTCTAGCTTGAAGGGTGTGGAAAAAAGTTGCGAACATACAGACGGACGGACACCATGACGGACATTGCACAAACCCAATATACTCTTTACCTTCGGTATCGAGTATAAAAAAGTTATTAAGAAATTAAAAATGGACTTAAAAACTAAAATATCAAATTTTATACATGGAGATTCGAACCCGGACGTTCCGGCTAAGAGTTGGCTATCCTTACCACTAGGCAAAGTGTGTTGCTCTGAGTGCCTTTAAAACCTTATTTATACCATCAAGTGAAGCTAATAACAAGTGGAAACGTTGCAGTCGGACGCAACCGACTGCGGTATACTCGATACCAGTATTAAAAATTTTGATGCCCATCCATGTGGGATGTTAATTGCTTTCTTCATACCAAATTTGGTGACTCTAGCTCGAAGTTTGTATAAAGTGGGGAAAGGGGGGCTGGGGGCGGTATGGGTGGAATTGCATCCAAATTTTTGATGCAGATCTTTGTGGAATGTCAATTGCTATCTTCATAACAAATTTGGTGACTCTAGCTCAAAGTTTGTAAAAGTGGTGAAAGGGGGGCTGGGGGCGGTATGGTTGGGCGTGGCATTCAAATTTTTGCTGCAGATCCTTGTGGAATGTCAAATGCTACCTTCATACCAAATTTGGTGACTCTAGCTCAAAGTTTGTATAAGGTGGGGAGAGGGGGGCTATGGGGCTGGGGGCGGTATGGTTGGGCGTGGCATCCAAATTTTTGCTGCAGATCCTTGTGGAATGTCAAATGCTACCTTCATACCAAATTTGGTGACTCTAGCTCGAAGCATGTAAAAGGTGGTGAAAGGGGGGCTATGAGGCTTGGGGCGGTATGGGTGGGCGTGGCATTCAAATTTTTTCTGCCGATCCATGTGGGATGTCAATTGCTATCTTCATACCAAATTTGGTGACTCTAGCTCGAAGTTTGTATAAAGTGGGGAAAGGGGGGCTGGGGGCGGTATGGGTGGGCGTGGCATCCAAATTTTTGATGCAGATCTATGTGGAATGTCAATTGCTATCTTCATACAAAATTTGGTGACTCTAGCTCAAAGTTTGTAAAAGGTGGGGAAAGGGGGGTGGAAGGGGTGCGCGTGGCTCCAAAACTTTGATGCAGTTTTTCGGGGGTCGTTGCAAGCTATCTTCCTGCCAAATTTGGTGGCTCTAGCTCCACAACTCTGGAAGATACACGCATTCCCGTTTTTGACGAAGCGTTGGGTATTGGTGGGCGTGGCATCCAAACTTTTGATGCAATTTTTGGGGGGTCATCATCACCTATCTTGGCACAAAATTTGGTGGCTCTAGCTCAAAAACTGTGGGAGATATAGCCATTTCTGATTTCAAAATGCGGGGGTGCTGGGGGCGGAATGGGTGGGCGTGGCTCCAAAATTTTGATGCAGTTTTTTGGGGGTCGTTACCAGCTAGCTTTCTACCAAATTTGGAGGCTCTAGCTCCACAACTCTGATAGATACACGCATTCCCGTTTTTGACGAAGCGTTGTGGTGGATGGGGGCGGCTAGAGCAGTATCGGTGGGCGTGGCATCCAAACTTTTGATGCAGTTTTTGGGGGGTCATCATCACCTATCTTGGCACAAAATTTGGTGGCTCTAGCTCTAAAACTGTGGGAGATATACGCTTTTTTGACTTTAAATTGCGGGGGGGCTGGGGGCGGAATGGGTGGGCGTGGCTCCAAAATTTTGATGCAGTTTTTTGGGGGTTGCTAGTAGCTATCTGCCCACCAAATTTGGTAGTTCTAGCTGTAAGGATGTGCGAAATATGAGGATTTATCGGTTTTGAGTTATCGAATTTATCGATTTGCCAGCCCCCCAGTTATCGTAGAACCCCCATCTTGACACTTTAATTTACTATCCCATAGATAAAGAGAATTGGAAAGTTTCAAGTCTCTAGCTTGAAGGGTGTGGAAAAAAGTTGCGAACATACAGACGGACAGACGGACAGACGGACGGACACCATGACGGACATTGCACAAACCCAATATACTCTTTACCTTCGGTATCGAGTATAAAAACTAAATTTGGCTAAAAGATTAAAAAATCCATATGACCCTGGGAATTGAACCCGGGCCTCCCGGGTAAAAAAAAACCTAAGAAATTGGCTAAAACTTTAAAATCATTCATTTGCTCATACTCGGATTTGAACCAAGAACCCTCGGGTGAGAGTCTGGCATCTTTACCACTAGACTATACCCAATAAATAATTTTTATTTTTTTTTGAGTTACTCACACATTTTGAGTTACTCAGCCTCAAGTGAAGCTAATCAAAAGCTATTAATAAAACACGAGTGAAACAGGCACAATACTTTTTTTAAGCACGAATACGTCGGGGCACGACACGGTCCGTGCCCATTTCTAGTATACACATACACAAATAATAGCTGATGGCGTACACCCAGAAAAAAGTAGCCAGAAATTTTTTATGGCTTGAATTAATCCAAAAAATTTCTAGCGGTATCTAAGAACGATTTTATTTTTATACTCGATACCGAAGGTATTGGTTTTGTGCAATGTCCGTCATGGTGTCTGTCCGTCTGTCCGTCCGTATGTGTGCAAGTTTTTTCCACACCCTTCAAGCTAGGGACTTGAAACTTTCCAATTCTGTTTATCTATGGGATAGTAAATTAAAGTGTCAAGATTGGGGTTCTACGATAACTGGGGGGCTGGCAAATCGATAAATTCGATAACTCAAAAACGATAAATCCGCATATTTCACACACCCTTACAGCTAGAACTACCAAATTTGGTAAGAAGATAGCTACTAGCAACCCCCAAAAAACTACATTAAAAATTTCGGAGCCACGCCCCCCCATTCCGCCCCCAGACCTCCCGCATTTTAAAGTCAAAAAAGCCTATATCTCTAGAGTCATCAAATTTGGTATGAAGAGAGCAACTGACATCCCACATGGATCGGCAGCAAAAATTTGAATGCCACGCCCACCCATACCGCCCCAAGCCCCATAGCCCCCATTTCACCACCTTTTACATGCTTTGATCTAGAGTCACCAAATTTGGTATGAAGATAGCTTTTGACATTCCACAAGGATCTGCAGCACAAATTTGGATGCCACGCCCAACCATACCGCCCCCAGCCCCCCTCTCCCCACTTAATACAAATTTCGAGCTAGAGTCACCAAATTTGGTATGAAGATAGCAATTAACATCCCACATGGATGGGCATCAAAATTTTTACACTCGATACCGAAGGTATTGGTTTTGTGCAATGTCCGTCATGGTGTCTGTCCGTCTGTCCGTCCGTATGTGTGCAAGTTTTTTCCACACCCTTCAAGCTAGGGACTTGAAACTTTCCAATTCTCTTTATCTATGGGATAGTATATTAAAGTGTCAAGATTGGGGTTCTACGATAACTGGGGGGCTGGCAAATCGATAAATTCGATAACTCAAAAACGATAAATCCGCATATTTCACACACCCTTACAGCTAGAACTACCAAATTTGGTAAGAAGATAGCTATTAGCATTCCCCAAAAAACTGCATCAAAAATTTTGGAGCCACGCCCCCCCATTCCGCCCCCAGACCCCCCGCATTTTAAAGTCGAAAAAGCCTATATCTCCCACAGTTTTTGAGCTAGAGCCACCAAATTTGGTGCTAATTTAGCTGATGATGACCCCCCAAAAACTGCACCAAAAGTTTGGATGCCACGCCCACCAATACCGCCCTAGCCGCCCCCAGATGCCCCAACGCTTCGTAAAAAACGGGAATGCGTGTATCTTCCAGAGTAGTGGAGCTAAAGCCACCAAATTTGGTAGGAAGATAGCTGGTAACGACCCCAAAAGAACTGCATCAAAGTTTTGGAGCCACGCCCAGCCATCCCGCCCCCAGCCCCCCCCCGCATTTAGAAATCAGAAAAGCCTATATCTCCCACAGTTTTTTAGCTAGAGTCACCAAACTTGGTGCCAAGATAGATGATGATGACCCCCCAAAAACTGCATCAAAAGTTTGGATGCCACGCCCACCAATACCGCCCTAGCCACCCCCATCTGCCCCAACGCTTCGTCAAAAACGGGAATGCGTGTATATTCCAGAGTAGTGGAGCTAGAGCCACCAAATTTGGTAGGAAGATAGCTGGCAACGACCCCCAACAATCTGCATTAAAGTTTTGGAGCCTAGCCCATCCATTCCGCCCCCTTTCCCCCACCTTATACAAACTTTGAGCTAGAGTCACCAAATTTGGTATGAAGGTAGCATTTGACATTCCACAAGGATCTGCAGCAAAAATTTGGATGCCACGCCCAACCATACCGCCCCCAGCCCCCCTTTCCCCACTTTTAGAAACTTCGAGCTAGAGTCACCAAATTTGGTATGAAGATAGCAATTGACATCCCACATGGATGGGCATCAAAATGTTTAATACTGGTATCGAGTATACCGCAGTCGGTTGCGTCCGACTGCAACGTTTCCACTTGTTAATACTGGTATCGAGTATACCGCAGTCGGTTGCGTCCGACTGCAACGTTTCCATTGTTTTTACTTGATTCAAGTAAATCGTACTTAAATCCGAAAAAAAGCTTGAAATTTCTTAATCTGAGTAAAAAATAAGCGCGAAAAGTTCTAATCAGAAATTTGCTAAGAATAAGTAAGAAAATTCTTAAATTTAGAAAAAAAAATTTATTGCGTGTTCTTACTTGTTCGTTTGGCTCGTTAAGCTCAAAAATTCTAATAAGAAACTTTCTAAAAATAAGAAAGAAAATTTCTAAATTGAGAAAAAAATTTGAATGCATGTTTGTTCAAATGCACATGTATGTACATATGTTTACGAACATTTACACAGAAAACAGTTTTTGACATTCAGGGTGCGAGCATAACCTATGGGGGTCGGGTTGTATGGGTGCGGTTCATGGTGGGTTTGCTTAAATAGAAATGTATGTACATACATGCATATGTACAAATCTATTAACCGCTTGCCTACAACGCACAAGCATTTAGTTATGTTATGCTATTTGTTTGTATGCATACATAGATCGCTGCAAAACGACAGAATATACAGTAGCGTCTCGGTCTGCGCAACACCCGATTTGCGCAACATCTCGGTTTTTGCAACTGCGAAATAATTTACATTATGGATTCTATACGCGCAACTTTGTTTTGAAAAAATACTCGATAACTGCAACGCTGTGATTTTTTACCGTTAATCTGTTATTCTTTTGGCACGGTTGCCAGATGAATTGCTTGTACCAAGGTGGCAACCGTGCTGCAACAGCTTGAAGCTGCATTGATCATATGTTTCCATGCTGTTGGCAGAAAGCAAGTCGCAATTTGTAAATTTATTTTTAAGTTAAAATTGAGAATCATGGCGCCGCCGATGAAAAGATTATTAATAACAGAAAAGGCTGCAATTCTTGATGAGCTTAAACACGAAAAATCAGTTCGATATGTTTGTGAGAAGCACAGAGTAAACAAGTCGACTGAAAGTAGGTTGAAAAAGAAAGAATTGACCTTGAGGAGCTTCGTCGCAGACTCAGACTGCATTCCTGCTAAACGATATACACTTAAAGCCTGCGAATATCCACGTCTGCAAAAGGCGTTGTACAAGTGGTTCCTAAATCAAAGGGAAAGGAATGTGCCCATATCTTCGGACATTCTAAAGGCAAAGGAACTACAGTTGTTCGATAAAACAAAAGAGAAGCCTAATTTTAACGCAAGCCACGGGTGGTTTATAAAATTCAAAAAACGTCATGGAATACGCAAATTTAAGATTTGTGGCGGAAAGCTTTCCAATAAACCACAATTGGTTGACCCGTTTATAAAAGAGCTTAAAAACAAAATTAAAGAAATGGATTTAGCTCCCGATCAAATCTACAACGCTGATGAGTCTGGGCTGTTCTACAAGAAGATGATGTTGGAGAAATTAGTGTAGAAGGCAAATCTGATGATGAACAAGATGCTGTTGAAGTAACTCCCAATGTTAAAATGGATGAAGCCATTAACGCCTTGAATGTAAGCATCAAATGGTAAGAACAAAATCTTGTACAAATGAGCTCAATTTTAGTGCTGCAGGAGGTAAGAGATATCGCTATACAAAAAAAAGTTGTAACCGCCAAGAAACAAACCAGTATTTTGAATTTTTTCAACAAAAAATAATTTAATCTAGCTTATCTTTATACTTTGCTACTTTTTTGAGAACACTCTGTGGTCATATGAAAATATGTAATATAAAATAAATTTCGATGTTATCAATAAAAGATTTGTGGGAGTACTCTAAAAATTATAAAAATATTCTTTTATGGTTTTATAAAACAAAAAACCAGACATATTGCTATTTTTTCGCACTTAGAAAAGGTCTCCATAATTGCAACTTATCGATCTGCGCAACAAGCTTGAACATTAATTAGTTGCGCAAACCGAGACACTACTGTATATGTATGAGCATATTTTTGGGAAGCTATGGTCGGCACCGAATATTATTTACTTTTGCGGTGTCTACTTGTTCCTTCACGCTACATATTTATTACAAAACAAGTAAGAAGGCTCTAGTCGGGAGAGCCCGACTAGAAGATACCCTGAACCCAGTTGCAATAAATAAATTAAATTTATGTAAGACTTTGGTAACTGGCTTAGCTTCAAGCAATTAAATTCGATATCTCCGGTGTTTCTTAACCGATTTGGACAAAATTTTCAGAAAAGTTCTATTATTACCCATTACTTCAACCCTCATTTTTAGATTTTCCAAATTCGATATTTTATTATTATCGATACCATGTGTATATCGGAAACCAGAATAGCTATCGATAATTTGAAGCAAACTTGTTATGGTATAGGAGAACTTAAATACAAAGTCTAAAGTCTGTAGCTCTTGTAGTCTCTGAAATCCACGCGTTTATACAGACGGACAGACGTCAGACGGACGGACAGACGGACATGGCTATATCGTCTCGGCTGTTGATGCTGATCAAGAATATATACACTTTATGGCGTCGGAGATGCTTCCTTCTGCCTGTTACATACTTTTGCACAAAACCATTATACCCTTTTTTACCCATTTTATGGGTTAAGGGTATAACTAGTAAGTGGCCCGCTTACTTCGCTGCGCGGATAGTTTATATAAATTTTAGCAATAGAAGGTAGATACAAAATAAATAATTTATAAAATATTTCACAAAATATTAAAGCAAAGTATTTAATATTCTCTTCTCCACGCCACCATTGAGGTACAGAATCAGGCGCGTAATTTTTTATAGTGGTTTCCCCAGTAGGCCTTATCCACTTATTGAATTTAATTTGCAATTATTAACAACTTTTAAGAGCTTCTTTATAAACGACATTGGTTGTTTTTCCGTCAGGTGCTAATACAAATAAACTTTTTGGTGAACTGACTCTTGAGCAGGCTACATAAAATTGGCCATGAGGAAAACAATCCTGTCTTAAGTCTTGTCCGGCTAATTTAAGAGTTGGTCCCTGTGATTTAATAATTGTTAAGGCCAAGCAAACTTTTAAAGGAAATTGCAATCTTTTAAATTGAATCGCAATTCAGAATCAGAAGGTATTAGTGGAATTCTCGGTATAAAAACCGTTTCCCCTATACCATTGCCAGTATAGATAATTGCTTCGACAACATTCTTATGAAGGACTTTAATTTGCAATCTTGTATCATTGCACAGTTTCGGCGGTTTCAAGTTGCGAATCAACATTACAGGTGAACCAATCTTCAAAGTTAATTTATGTTGAGGCAGGCCAGCCGGATTTAATGAATTAAGAAACTCGACGGGGTAATGAACTGCATCTTCGATTTCAGTCACAGAATCAATAGAGTTAAATGTCATTTTTTCACTTTGAAATGGTTTTAATAAAAACTCGTTTATTTCCAATGCAT
Source organism: Scaptomyza flava (assembly GCA_030179655.1). Taxonomy (NCBI): domain Eukaryota; kingdom Metazoa; phylum Arthropoda; class Insecta; order Diptera; family Drosophilidae; genus Scaptomyza; species Scaptomyza flava. The sequence continues at coordinate 26,289,589 of JARNME010000029.1, read as the reverse complement.
TGTCATTTCTCGCAGTCAAAATAGCACGTTCTGAAAACCATTCGAGTGATTTTTGAGAGATATTTGTAATATCCGGAAATATTTTTAGAGTTAGCTCTTCAATACTTTTCACAACATGACACAAAGTTGATGGTAAAGTTATTTTGCCATCATGGGTTGGAAATAATCCATTTCCTATTTGAAGAAGCATTTCTGCAAATTCACCAGCTATGCTATCACCTTTTAAGTGAACTCGCATATTCTTCGTTGATGCAATTTTCTGTATTTTGGGCCACAAAATTGAAGACTTTAATCACGCATTTATTTCATCTGCTCTTGTTCCTCTGGGGATCACTGAAACAGTTTGTCGAAAATCACCAGCTTAGACAACAGTTATGCCACCCATTAGGTATTCACTATCTCGAATGTCTTGCAAAGATCGATCTACAGCTTCAAAAGCACCTTTATGGGCCATAGTACACTCATCCCAAACAATAAGCTTGCAATCTTTGAGCACAGCAGCCATATTAGATTGCTTTGAAATTGAGCAATGTGGTGTTTCTAAATGAATCAAATTAAATGGAATCTTAAGTGTAGAATGCGCTGTGCGACCACCATTAAGTAAAGTGGCTGCGATACCGGAAGAAGCAACGGCCAATGCAATTTTTTTACTTTGCCGTACCTTTGCCAATAATAAATTAAAAGATACGTTTTACCTGTTCCACCAGGTGCATCTAAAAAATAGATTTCTCCCTTTTCTGCGTCAACGCTATGTAGTATCTTTTCGTATACTTGTTTTTGCTCAGCAGTAAGGAGTAGCTCATTATTAACAACAAAATTATCGCAATTTTCATAATTTGTTTCTCTATGATATTCAATATTTGGAACAACTTCCTCGGATCTAACTGGTAGTGGAAGTCCATAATAAGTCAAGTTTTGACCAGTAGACAGTACATTATATTTAATGTAAATAAGACATTTATATAACACATTATTCACAATACTTTCATCCATATTTCTGTGTTGTGAAAATTGAAAGGCTCTTAAAAAATCTTCTGAGAAACTCTATAAGTATTCCAAAGTTTAAGAGCATCTGAAATTTGACAAAATACTAACATTATTGCAAAAAGTTCTGTCAGTTTTGTAGGAATTTGACATATGACAGCTTCGGCTTCGCTTGAATCCCAGTGCTTATCATCTTCTAGTTATCCTAGAGCTTCACACGCCAATTGAAACGATGCGTATGCTATACCATTAACGGTTTTTAAATTTAAAAATGAAGTTGGGCCCCTTACAAAATGTAATAAAAGTCTTAAATAAAAACATTCTGTATTATTAGGATAAATAGTGTAAACTCTTCCCAAAGCTGAATCTCTTTTAACTCCAGGAAAATTTGGTACATCATGCCCTCGTTTTCTTCTTTGAAATTCTTTATTGTTCCATGTAAAATACGATGGAACTTCACAATATAGAAGCGTTCTTGCAAACTCATCACGTGTGCATAGCTCAAAGAAGGCTAGCAAAGTGGTTTTGGGTGTAGTGCTTAATCTGTCAAGTAATTATTGCGGATTATTGGGGCTAAAATATATCCGTTGACCATTTTCTTAATGAACAGCTAAGTGTGTAATAGCCGGAAAACGTTCATGTATGGGAAATGCAAGGATTCTCCATACCGCTTCTGAGCTATTTACGTACTTTCGTACATATTAATTTCATTACGTTGGTCTTCAAGAGTAAATGATACTTGATCGCTGCCCGTGTTAAAATATTTACAAATGTATTTAATAGACTTTACAAAACTACAATACTCAACATTTATGTGAGCTTCAAATGTTCTCAATAGTACACACTTATAAGGCACAACCCAACGATTATCTATGCAATTACCATTTATATTAATTGCATTGCCACCATCTTCTATCACTCTTCTAAGTTTCTTTAAGTAATTCTCGAGGAAACCTTTTGGTACATTTTCCATTTTTCATGAATGGCGATTTATTATTAAATGCACCGCAAGGACCATGAACCATATTTGACTTAACAATCTTAAATAACAAAGGATCCTCATCTGCGTTTGGTATTTCGGCACAGATAATTTTATCGATTTTATCTGGTCTTATTTTATTTTCTAACCAAAGTAGAATATGTATATGTGGTAAGCCCCGCTTTTGCCATTCCACAGAGTACATAAAACATTGCACGCTTCCAAACAAAGAACCTATTGTCAATAGTGGCATTAAAGCTTTAACTTTTAAATGAAAATCTCGAGCTATAATATCGTGACGATCATGCGTTTTTTGACCCGGTAATAAAACACTTATTATGTCATTCCATTGTGGATTGCATGTGAATGTTATGAAAGGATCTTGTCGCCCATAATGGCGAACAAATGTCAGAGCATCTTGATTCTTTTCATGCATATATCGTGCAGAGCTTGTAAAAGAAGATGGTAAAATTACCATCTGAGCTAGTTGAGCTGCGACAACATCTTGTTGGCCTATTACATCTTGTTGATGTATATAGCTATCTGCTCTGAGTTTCGCTTGATATAATTGAACCTTTCTGTTTCAATTTTAGCATACATATCAACTAAAAGCTGACTAAAAAGGGAACGACAATAAATTAAATGATTTATCTCAGATTGACGAATCATTATTTTATAGCTGTAAAAGCTTAACGCAGATATAATTTTTTTTGGTTCCTCCTTTTTTAATAATGGATTCCATAGTGGTATATCCACTGAATAGCCATCTTCGCCATAAGGAAATAGCAAAGGGTACTGTAAGGCATCGTATGATAGATGGACCTCACTTATACGATGTCATTTATTAATATAACTTTCAATAATAATATCGCGCTTTTCAAATTGCTGACCAACAATAACTAAAGCTACTTCGCTTGATTGAGCACCAGCGGGTGTTTGATCAGCATGTATAACTAATTTATATTCTTTAGTACTTGTTGGTATTTTATTGAGAGCCATTTTTAGACCTTTTACATAACTATTATGCTGATGAAACATACATTGAAGATCATTTACTACGCTACAATCAACATTTGCAATATTTTTGCAAAATAGTTGAGCTTCCTTTTCATCAACACCAACAAAATAAATTTGAAGAAACTGCATTTCTTCATTTGGCAAAGGTCGGACACTACCAATTAGGTGATACACTTGTCCTTGGAATTTAAGGGTTGACCAACTTTCATTTATAATTTTTGTACTTCCAAAAAAAGTATTTGAAAGCCGCTGTTATACTTTCTTATACGATCAATGAAATGATCATGCTTAAGATGTCCACCAATTATTAAGCTTTTAAGTGGATCAGGCAAACTTTCATTTTGTGAAAGTTTAACTTTTCCTGCCTTGCAACAGATACCCAAAGGCTCATTTTTCCATTTTAAAGCATTACAATGTTTGCACATCAAATTCATACTACAAAGTTGAGTAATTTTATTTGCCTTTAGGTATTTCAAAATCATAGTTCAAGCCAGACATGGCTTTAACACTCCATGCACGCAAACGCCTTTCTTGACGTGCATCAGGACTATTAGACGGATGTCTTCTCACTGCAACTCTATGAGCTTCAGGATTATTAGTCTGATCTCTTCTCACTGCAACTCTAAGAGCTTCAGAATTATTAACCTGAAATCTTTTTGATGCTTCTATGCGCTTACCCCTATTGATATCACTATCTTTTTCTAATGAACGTTTTTTACCTTATTTTCTGTTTTGAGGGTGAGTCGACTAAGTCTTTTAACAGGATTTTTAACATTTTCAGTTATACATTCACTTGACGTATCAGAATCTTGAGTTAATACTTCCTCTAAAGGAATATAAACATCAAAATGTCCATTCATTAATGGACCGGTAAAACGCAATCTTTTTACAGGATGCATATTATTTCCGAATGCTTGTAATAATTTTCCATTTTGAAAAACTTGAAAGTTTACAGCATAAATTCCTGCTGCTGCTTGAAGCTCACATGCAGTACCATTAGTATTTGAATTTGACATATCGCACTCACATTGTTCAGAAGAGCTATAACACTCTCCATTTAAGTTTATGCTGAAACAAGCAAAAATTTAAATAATAGCAATTAAATTTTATTATAACTTATCATAAAATACGTATTTTAAAGGAATGTTTATATATAATACGAAAATCAGAATATTGAAAAACTCATTGATTCAAATAGTAACTTTCGATGTTATTGTTATCTGTAATATGAACAATATTAAAAAGTTCACTGAAACGAAAAGTAACTTTCTTTGTTCACATTAAATATGAACTAAAATTCATAACCAATTCTCTTACCATTGTATGCAAAAACATAATGTTAGAAAGAGCATTACAGTTATTCCTCTAAGCAACAGACACCGAGCTCTAACATACAACGCTTGCACTTAAGAGCTAGGGTTGGTTGGTGCAAATTAGGCAATGCCATTTCCTGCAGCCTCTTAGTTATGGCAAGCTTAGCTTAGTGAGTGCGGAGGAGATAGGGATGTTAAGATTTATGTCTGACATGCATGGGCAACAACAAAGACGCACCCAATAGTTCTGGCCGTTCGTATTGCTATCACTTTTATGAAAACTTTTTATTAAAAAAAAAATTTGTAAAATTCCCTGAGAGCTGAAAGAGTTACAGTTATTAATGTGAATTGATCTCATCTACAGAACAATATAACATTTTCATGCTCTTAAGCCAATGGCATTGCTCTTAATCCTCCTTTGTTGTTGCAATTGCTTCGAAACATAGAAAACCAATTTCGTGCGTGCATACAGCGACTTACGATAAGCCGAAAGACAAAAACAGCAACAAACAAGTGGAAACGTTGCAGTCGGACGCAACCGACTGCGGCATACTCGATACCAGTATTAAAACAGGTAAAAAGAGGCCTGATTGCAAAGGGGTACGGATGGGGCAGGGGTTTACGCTGCCTTAAAGGGCGCCCAAATTTAAGTATCATTTTATTTAATTCAAATATTTTTCATATTCGTTTTAAATATGTTTATGTATTAAATTAAGTACAACGATACTTTATTTTTAATATAGAAACCGCTCAAATTAAAGTCTGTTATCTGTAAGTTTAAGTAATTTATTTTCACATGTATATTAAATATTAATTAAAATTCAACAAATATATAATGAAATATTCTTAAATATTATAAATGGATTAAAATTATTGTTACCAAAACTTATATCGTAAGTAAGTACTTCCATTATTAATAGTATATATATGCATAGGTAACGTTGTGAATTCGATCATTTCTTTTATAAGAGTTAGATGCATTTGGGTTCCAATTTCCAATGACTGAAAATGAGGACAAAATTCTTTAACAATAATTTCATTGCAAACCACATATAAACGTTCAAAGAAGTATCATCTATAATCATATTAATAATGTTGGATATGCAAAAAAGTAAATTAGATATCATATCTTGAATTAACAAAATTTCATTTCTGGGCATAAATGGTTGTGCATGTAGACGCAGTGTTAACACTAATGCTTCTCTTTATACTCGATACCGAAGGTAACTAGTATATTGGTTTTGTGCAATGTCCGTCATGGTGTCTGTCCGTCTGTCCGTCTGTCCGTCTGTCCGTCCGTATGTATGCAAGTTTTTTCCACACCCTTCAAGCTAGAGACTTGAAACTTTCCAATTCTCTTTATCTATGGGATAGTAAATTAAAGTGTCAAGATGGGGGTTCTACGATAACTGGGGGGCTGGCAAATCGATAAATTCGATAACTCAAAACCGATAAATCCACATATTTTGCACATCCTTACAGCTAGAACTACCAAATTTGGTAAGAAGATAGCTACTAGCAACCCCCAAAAAACTGCATCAATAATTTTGGAGCCACGCCCCCCCATTCCGCCCCCAGCCCCCTCGACTTTTAAAGTCAAAAAAGCATATATCTCCCTCAGTTTTTGAGCTATAGCCACCAAATTTGGTGCCAAGATAGGTGATGATGACCCCCTAAAAACTGCATCAAAAGTTTGGATGCCACGCCCACCGACACTGCCCTAGCTACCCCCATCCACCCCAACGCTTCGTCAAAAACGGGAATGCGTGTATCTTCCAGAGTTGTGGAGCTAGAGCTTCCAAATTTGGTGGGAAGATAGCTAGTAGCGATCCCCAAAAAACTGCATCAAAGTTTTGGAGCCGCGCCCACCCATTCCGCCCCCAGCCCCCCCGCATTTTGAAATCAGAAATGGATATATCTCCCAAAGTTTTTGAGCTAGAGCCACCAAATTTGGTGCCAAGATAGGTGATGATGACCCCCTAAAAACTGCATCAAAAGTTTGGATGCCACGCCCACCGATCCTACCCTAGCCGCCCCCATCCACCCCAACGCTTCGTCAAAAACGGGAATGCGTGTATCTTCCAGAGTTGTGGAGCTAGAGCCACCAAATTTGGTAGGAAGATAGCTGGCAGTGACCCTCAAAAATCTGCATCAAAGTTTTGGAGCCAAGCCCACCCATTCCGCCCCCCTTTCCCCACTATTTACAAACTTTCAGCTAGAGTCACCAAATTTGGTATGAAGGTAGCATTTGACATTCCACAAGGATCTGCACCAAAAATTTGGATGCCACGCCCAAACATACCGCCCCCAGCCCCCATTTCCCCACTTTATACAAACTTTGAGCTAGAGTCACCAAATTTGGTATGAAGGTAGCATTTGACATTCCACAAGGATCTGCAGCAAAAATTTGGATGCCACGCCCAACCATACCGCCCCCAGCCCCCCTTTCCCCACTTTATACAAACTTCGAGCTAGAGTTAACAAATTCGGTATGAAGATAGCAATTGACATCCCACATAGATCTGCGCAAAAATTTGAATGCCACGCCCAACCATACCGCCCCCAGCCCCCCTTTCCCCACTTTTAGAAACTTCGAGCTAGAGTCACCAAATTTGGTATGAAGATAGCAATTGACATCCCACATGGATGGGCATCAAAATGTTTAATACTGGTATCGAGTATACCGCAGTCGGTTGCGTCCGACTGCAACGTTTCCACTTGTTTTAAATTATTTACATGTTCAAACTGATCAAATTATTTTTTCTCAAAATTAACTCTAAGTGGTGTACTTAAAATTTTACAGGTGAAATAATAGTATTTGCTAAATCAGAATCGTTACAAATTTTCGGTTTCATTAAAGCGTAATTTTGATGCATGTTAAGTAAATGCCTTTTAAAAATATACATTTTAGAAAACATCTGATTGCAGTAAGTAACTTTACATTTTAAAGGGCTTCTCTTATAAATATATATATATAGTAATCATTTTTTAAATGATCTACTAACAAATCAGCCGTTGCAACAGCTTCATTAAATTTAAAGCAAGGATACATGGCTATTTGTTTAGAAAATAATTTAACGCCGTTAAGTTTGACGATTTTAAGTCGAATTTTGTATCAATGTTAAAAAAATATTTTTGAATGAATAGCAACGGCAGCTTTGCACAAGACGGGTATTTTATATTAAAAACCATATAAATTTTAAATGTTGCTTTTAAGCTATCAAGAAATGAATCAAACTTATACAATGTGCCATCGAAATATACATAAAATGCTGATAAGCAAGTGGAGTTTATGCCTTGTACTTTTATAAACGTTTGTACTGTGGTACCATTCTTAAAATTTTTTGTGACTATTTCATAAATTTTTTGATGATAGTCATTCAAAAAAAAAAAATTCGTAGCGCCAAAGCTTCCTGGGCATCTATAATTGTTGCTTTGTTTTTTTTTTTGTAGATGTTTTGGATGCCTACCAAGTAGAAGGCGGCAAAATAGCTGTTAGAAGGACTGTTACAAAATAGTCCACCGAATCTGCGAAAATAAAAATATAAGTATACACGAAATTAAAGAATTTAAAGCTCGTAAGCATACCTATTGATTCTGCAGTGTCGATCTCGTTTAGCATCGCCCTGCAGGTATCATTTTTATACCCTTAACCCATAAAATGGGTAAATAAGGGTATAATGGTTTTGTGCAAAAGTATGTAACAGGCACAAGGAAGCATCTCCGACCCCATAAACTATATATATTCTTGATCAGCATCAACAGCCGAGACGATATAGCCATGTCCGTCTGTCCGTCTGTATGAACGCGTGGATCTCAGAGACTACAAGAGCTAGAGACTTCAGATTTTGGATATAAGTTCTCCTTTACCATGAGCAGAACAAGTTTGCTTCAAATTATCGATAGCTATTCTGGTTTCCGATATACACATAATATCGATAGCAAAAAATATCGAATTTGGAAAATCTAAAAATGAGGGTTGACGTAATGGGTAATGATAGAACTTTTCTGAAAATTTCGTCCAAATCAGTTGAGAAACACAGGAGATATTCAACTTAATCGATTGAAGCTAAGTCAGTATACCAAATTCTTACATAAATTTAATTTATTTATTGCAACTGGGTTCAGGGTATCTTCTAGTCGGGCTCTCCCGACTAGAGCCTTCTTACTTGTTTATTTCTGCTCTATGGTAAATTATTACTTTTTTTTAAAATTCATCCCACTTAGATTTCAACAAGCAGCTCTTATCGGGATACAAGCAACTAAAATCCAAACTAATCCGAAATAATATTTAAAATATATGCATAAAAATATACGCTAGAACCATATAAATAAATTTTACAAAAAATTAGTTTAAGTATTCATTAGTATAAGTAAAAGTAAGTTCAAATTTAACTAAGTTTTGTTATGAATTATTGGAATTAAAAATAAGTAACTGAAAGATGTTTTTACAATTAAAGCTTGTTCTACAAAAGATCAGAGTCAAGGAATACGATTACAAATAAAAGACTTGCCAAATCTACACCATCACTCGCTAAATATTATATTATATTATATTATATTATATAAATTCAACTGGTTCGTATGTGTTTAAGTCTTGCCGACGCAAATGATAAGTTTTTTGCCACTTGTCGATCACAATATCCCTTTTCAGATCTTCTTTATAATAACATATAATAACATAGTCGTATTCAGGTAATTCGCTTGGTACGGAAACGTTCGATTCTGAGATAGTTGACATTTTATCTATTTTATTTCGTTTAGCTTTGGAATTAGTGAACTTTGAGTTTAATTTACCACTCGGGTTTTTTCCCACTGCGTGGTATAAAGTAAATTTCCTTTCAAAAGATAATATTAACTTACAATAATTATTAAAAGTTTTTCAGGTATGTATTTACTTTTGCAGTGCACTCCGATGGAAATATATTAATTATTTGATCCACAATTCTTGGGTAATCAGTCGTTCTTAGCATACAGTGATTCCACTTAGCTTCATCCACAATTAGTGAAATCAATTCATCCCGCTGCGTATTTGTCAATAGCTTGTTTTTTTCATAACAGTCTAACAAACATTTCCCTTTTGAAGTGTTTTTTACAATAGACTGAACATCCTATATGCCGAATTTAATTTAAATAAATTTTATATTTCATGGTTAGTAAAAGTGCTTACAAGTAAAGATCCATGCGTACTAGTTGATAAAGTCGATTTGGTCGAAGGGACTTTACGCAGCCATGAAACCACTTTTGAATTCATATCAAGAGTCTCATCATCAATGTCAAACTGAAATTATTTACATAAATGACGTTTGAAAATATAATCAACAAGTGGAAACGTTGCAGTCGGACGCAACCGACTGCGGCATACTCGATACCAGTATTAAAACAGGTAAAAAGAGGCCTGATTGCAAAGGCGTACGGATGGGGCAGAGGTGTACGCTGCCTTAAAGATTCTCCGATGCAGATGAGGATGCCACCAACTATCTTCCTTCCAAATTTGGTGACTCTAGCTGAAAGTTTGTAAGAGCTGTTGAAAGGGGGGCTGGGGGCGGTATGGGTGGGTGTGGCATCTAAATTTTTACTGCAGATCTTTCCGAAATGTCAATTGCTATCTTCATACCAAATTTGGTGACTCCAGCTCAAAGTTTGTAAAAAGTGGGGAAACGGGGGCTGTAGGCGGTATGGGTGGGCGTGGCATCCAAATTTTTGATGCAGATCTGTGGGGAATGTCAATTGCTATCTTCATACCAAATTTGGTGACTCTAGCTCAAAGTTTGTAAACAGTGGGGAAACGGGGGCTGTAGGCGGTATGGGTGGGCGTGGCATCCAAATTTTTGATGCAGATCTGTGTGGAATGTCAATTGCTATCTTCATACCAAATTTGGTGACTCTAGCTCAAAGTTTGTCAAAGGTGGGGAAAATGGGGATGGGAGCAGTATTGGTGGGCGTGGCATCCAAACTTTTGATGCAGTTTATGGGGGGTCATCATCACCTATCTTGGCACCAAATTTGGTGGCTCTAGCCCAAAAACTTTAAGAGATATAGGCTTTTTTGACTTAAAAATGCGGTGGGGCTGGGGGCGGAATGGGTGGGCGTGGCTCCAAGACTTTGATGCAGACTGTTGGGGGTCTTTGTCAGCTATCTTCCTACCAAATTTGGTGGCTCTAGCTCCACTACTCTGGAAGATACACTCATTCCCGTTTATGACGAAGCGTTGGGGCAAATGGGGATGGCTAGGGCGGTGTTGGTGGGCGTGGCATCCAAAGTTTTGATGCAGTTTTTGGGGGGTCATCATCGCCTATCTTGGCACCAAATTTGGTGGCTCTAGCTCAAAAACTGTAAGAGATATAGGCTTTTTTGACTTAAAAATGCGGGGGCGCTGGGGCGGAATGGTTGGGGTTGGCTCCAAAATTTTTGATGCCATTTTTTGGGGGTTGCTAGTCGCTATCTTCTCACTAATAGCGTTTTCGATTGTACCAAAAAATGTAGCATTTTTGATACATTCATTCGGGGATGCACTCTTTTCATTTTCGATTGTAATATCAGGCAGCCCTTCTGAAGTGTTATCGTTTTCGATTCTATTCAGTGTTGCCTTTTGACAGTGCAGAAGGCAACATTTTCAACACTGTCAAAATCGAGAGTGCTGCATTTGTTTCATACGGCACTTTTTTTGTTCGATTGTGCCCATTAAAAATGCAAAACCAGGGCAGCACTGAAAAAATGTTTTGGCAGCATTTTTTAAGTGTAACATTATTATAGGGTTGCATTATTTTTCACAATTGAAAACGCTATAAATTTGGTAGTTCTAGTTGTGAGGACACATCCTTCGCACACGAAATATGGGGATTTATCGGTTTTGAGTTATCGAATTTATCGATTTGCCAGCCCCCCAGTTATCGTAGATACCCAATCTTGACACTTTAATTTACTATCCCATAGATAAAAAGAATTGGAAAGTTTCAAGAGTCTAGCTTAAAGGGTGTGGAAAAAAGTTGCGAACATACAGACGGACGGACGGACACCATGACGGACATTACACAAACCCAATATACTCTTTACCTTCGTTATCGAGTATAAACATTCTGTATTATTGGGATGAATAGTGTAAACTCTTCCCAAAGCTGAATCTCTTTTAACTCCAGGAAAATTTGGCACATCATGCCCTCGTTTTCTTCTTTGAAATTCTTTATTGTTCCATGTAAAATACGATGGAACTTCACAATATAGAAGCGTTCTTGCAAACTCATCATAGCTCAAAGACGGATAGCAAAGTGGTTTTGGGTGTAGTGCTTAATCTGTCAAGTAATTATTGCGGATTATTGGGGCTAAAATATATCCGTTGACCATTTTCTAAATGAACAGATAAGGGTGTAATAGCTGGAAAACGTTCATGTATGGGAAATGCAAGGATTCTCCATACCGCTTCTGAGCTACTTATATAACGGCCACTTTCGTACATATTAATTTCATTACGTTGGTCTTCAAGAGTAAATGATGCTTGATCACTGCCCTTGTTAACATATTTACAAATGTATTTAATAGACTTTACATAACTACAATACTCAAAATTTATGTGAGCTTCAAATTTTCTCAATAGTAAACAGTTGTAAGGCACAACCCAACGGTTATCTATGCAATTACCATTGATATTAATTGCATTACCACCATCTTCTATCACTCTTCTAAGTTTCTTTAAGTAATTCTCGAGGAAACCTTTTGGTACATTTTCCATTTTTCATGAATGGCGTTTGTAGAATATGTATATGTGGTAAGCCCCGCTTTTGCCATTCCACAGAGTACATGAAACATTGCTCACTTCCAAACGAAGAACCTTTTGTCAATAGTGGCATTAAAGCTTTAACTTTTAAATGAAAATCTCGAGCTATAATATCGTGACGATCATGCGTTTTTTGACCCGGTAGTAAAACACTTATTATGTCATTCCATTGTGGATTGCATGTGAATGTTATGAAAGGATCTTGTCGCCCATAATGGCGAACAAATGTCAGAGCATCTTGATTCTTTTCATGCATATATCGTGCAGAGCTTGTAAAAGAAGATGGTAAAATTACCATCTGACTAAGTTGAGCTGCGATAACATCTTGTTGGCCTATTGCATCTTGTATATGTATATTGCTATCTGCTCTGAGTTTCGCTTGAATGTAGCGAGTATAATTTAACCTTTCTGTTTCAATTTTATCATACATATCAACCAAAAACTGACTAAAAAGGGAACGACAGTAAATTAAATGATTTATCTCAGATTGACGAATCATTATTTTATAGCTGTAAAAGCTTAACGTAGATATGATTTTTTTTTGGTTCCTCCTTTTTATACCCTTAACCCATAAAATGGGTAAATAAGGGTATAATGGTTTTGTGCAAAAGTATGTAACAGGCAGAAGGAAGCATCTCCGACCCCATAAAGTATATATATTCTTGATCAGCATCAACAGCCGAGACGATATAGCCATGTCCGTCTGTCCGTCTGTATGAACGCGTGGATCTCAGAGACTACAAGAGCTAGAGACTTCTGATTTTGTATTTAAGTTCTCCTATACCATGAGCAGAACAAGTTTGCTTCAAATTATCGATAGCTATTCTGGTTTCCGATATACACATAATATCGATAACAATAAAATATCGAATTTGGAAAATCTAAAAATGAGGGTTGAAGTAATGGATAATGATAGAACTTTTCTGAAAATTTCGTCCAAATCGGTTGAGAAACACCGGAGATATTGAACTTAATCGATGGAAGCTAAGCCAGTATACCAAAGTTTTACATAAATTAAATATATTTATTGCAACTGGGTTCAGGGTATCTTCTAGTCGGGCTCTCCCGACTAGAGCCTTCTTACTTGTTTAATAATGGATTCCATTGTGGTATATCCAATGAATAGCCATCTTCGCCATAAGGAAATAGCAAAGGGTACTGTAAGGCATCGTAAGATCGATGCACCTCACTTATACGATGTAATTTATTATTATGACTTTCAATAATAATATCGCGCTTTTCAAATTGCTGACCAACAATAATTATAGCTACTTCCTTTGATAGAGGTGCATTGTAAAGCCCTTAATGTGCACCAGCGGGTGTTCGATCAGCATGTATAATCAGTTTATAGTCTGTAGTACTTGTTGGTATTTTATTGAGAGCCATTTTTCGATCTTTAACATAACGATTTTGCTGATGAAACAAACATTGAAGATCATTTACTACGCTAAAATCAACATTTGAAATATTTTTGCTACGTAGTTGAGCTTCCTTTTCATCATCACCAACAAAATAAATTTGAAGAAACTGCATTTCTTCATTTGGCAAAGGTCGGACACTACCAATTAGGTGATACACTTGTCCTTGGAATTTAAGGGTTGACCAACTTTCATTTATAATTTTTGTACTTCCAAAAAAAGTATTTGAAAGCCGCTGTTATACTTTCTTATACGATCAATGAAATGATCATGCTTAATATGTCCACCAATTATTAAGCTTTTAAGTGGATCAGGCAAACTTTCATTTTGTGAAAGTTTAACTTTTCCTGCCTTGCAACAGATACCCAAAGGCTCATTTTTCCATTTTAAAGCATTACAATGTTTGCACATCAAATTCATACTACAAAGTTGAGTAATTTTAATTGACTTGTAAGCTTTTTCAAAATCATAGTTCAAGCCAGACATGGCTTTAACACTCCATGCACGCAAACGCCTTTCTTGACGTGCATCAGGACTATTAGACGGATGTCTTCTCACTGCAACTCTATGAGCTTCAGGATTATTAGTCTGATCTCTTCTCACTGCAACTCTAAGAGCTTCAGAATTATTAACCTGAAATCTTTTTGATGCTTCTATGCGCTTACCCCTATTGATATCACTATCTTTTTCTAATGAACGTTTTTTACCTTATTTTCTGTTTTGAGGGTGAGTCGACTAAGTCTTTTAACAGGATTTTTAACATTTTCAGTTATACATTCACTTGACGTATCAGAATCTTGAGTTAATACTTCCTCTAAAGGAATATAAACATCAAAATGTCCATTCATTAATGGACCGGATGCATATTACATATTATTTCCGAATGCTTGTAATAATTTTCCATTTTGAAAAACTTGAAAGTTTACAGCATAAATTCCTGCTGCTGCTTGAAGCTCACATGCAGTACCATTAGTATTTGAATTTGACATATCGCACTCACATTGTTCAGAAGAGCTATAACACTCTCCATTTAAGTTTATGCTGAAACAAGCAAAAATTTAAATAATAGCAATTAAATTTTATTATAACTTATCATAAAATACGTATTTTAAATGAACTTATATATATACGTATTTAAAAAGAATGTATGTATATATAGTATATAATACGAAAATCAGAGTATTGAAAAACGCACTGATTCAAAAAGTACATTTTGATGATATTATTATCCTTAATATAAACAATATTAAAATATTCACTGAAACGAAAAGTTACTTTCTTTGTTCACATCAAATATGAACTAAAATGCATAACCAATTCCCTTACCATTGTATGTAAAAACATAATGTTGGAAAGAGCATTACAGTTATTCCTCTAAGCAGCAGATCCCGAGCTCATATATACAACGCTTGCACTTAAGAGCTAGGTATGGGTGGTGCAAATTAGGCAATGCAATTCCTTAAACAGCATCCTCTTAGTTATGGTTAGCTAAGCTTAGTGAGTGCGGAGGAGATAGGGATATTAATATTTATGTTTGAAAATAAAATAGAGAGTGAACGTAAATAAGCAACAGCAAAGGAGCATGATCGGAGCGAGATTTCAAATTATCTGATTATCATAAGAGCAACAAACGCGCTTATATGAACGCCCTCTGCTTATTCAAAATATTCAAAATTTTATAGCAATAATATATCAATATTGTTAGTGTGTTACGTTTTGTCTAAGTTAAATAAGCAGCAATTAGGCGAAACCCTTATAACATATTCTGGTGTGGGAAATTTTTCTAGACGCACCAAGTTTTGTTATGTTGTTGTTGTATTTTTAAAATCAATGACACCAACAAAAAGTAGCAGTGCGGGCCCAGCAACCACACTTACAACAACAACAAACGCTACTTGGGTCGTAAATCAATTGTCAAAGGCACACAAATTTGAAAAAAAAAAAAATGTGAACTGTACGAAGTGCGACGCGAAGGCGTCACTGCGCATTTGTTTTGTTTTTGTATTCTCGCTCGCGATCAAACCCTCAGCTTGTGCGACAATCAGGCGACAGTAGTGGAATGGGTACTTGTTGTAATTGTAATTTGTTTTTTAAAATGGGTAAAAAGTGCTCCAAATCGTATGGGAGGTACTTAAAGGAGTTGTCCAAATAAAAATGCCCTTCTTAGTGCTCACTTACTACCTGCATGGAAAATTGTGTGAAAATTTCAGCCTTCTAGCTCTTTTCGTTTAGGCTGTGGCTGATCCATTTTTACGCAGACGAACTCAAAACATTGCACAAAGATCTGCATCAAAAATTTGGATGCCACGACTAGCTATACTGCCCCCAGCCCCCCTTTCCCCACTTTTTACAATTTTCGAGCTAGAGTCACCAAATTTGGTATGATGATAGCAATTGACATTCCACACAGATCTGCATCAAAAATTTGGATGCCACGCCCACCCATACCATCCCCAGCCCCCTTTCCAAACATTTAACAATTTTCGAGCTAGAGTCACCAAATTTGGTATGAAGATAGCAATTGACATTCCACACAGATCTGCATCAAAACTTTGGATGCCACAACCTTCCATACCGCCCCCAGCCCCCCTTTCTCCACTTTTTACAAACTTTGAGCTAGAGTCACCAAATTTGGTATGAAGATAGCAATTGACATTCCACAAATATCTGCATCAAAAATTTGGATGCCACGCGCAGCCATACTGCCCAAGCTCCCATTCCCCCACTTTTTTGCAAACTTCGAGCTAGAGTCACCAAATTTGGTATGAAGATAGCAATTGACATTTCACAAGGATCTGCAGTAAAAACTTTGATGCCACACCCACCCATACCGCCCCCAGCCTCTCTTTCCCCACCTTTTATAAACTTCGAGCTAGAGTCACCAAATTTGGAAGGAAGATAGTTGGTGGCATCCCCATCTGCATCGGAGAATCTTTAAGGCAGCGTAAACCCCTGCCCCATCCGTACCCCTGTGCAATCAGGCCTCTTTTTAAGCGGTTTTAATACTGGTATCGAGTATGCCGCAGTCGGTTGCGTCCGTTGTGTTTAGATTAACAGTTATTTTCGCGAATTATTTTTTGTCGTGGTCTTATTTCTTTAGCTCATCTTTGTCGCTTTAAAAATGTGAGTCGAACAATTGAAGACGACAGACGTGTTAAACAAAATGACAAAAGTATTGTCAATAATTTAAAATGAGTGCAAGTGAGGAAGCTGTGGACATAATTGCCATGCCGCCAAAGAATGAATTGGAGGAGCTCCTAAAGGCATTTAATTTAGAAAGTGTTTTGCTGTATTTTCAGTGTAAATAATTAATAATTTAAAATCTGTAAGGCAATAGAAAAAACCGAATTGGTATTTTTTAGGACTTGTTGTGAAATAAAAATATTCAGCATTTCATGTTTGTTACGACTGTGTAAATTAAAGTGGGTGTTCAAAAAAATTTGTAACTAATATGTATAAAATGGGTAAAAACGGTATAATGGTTTTGTGCAAAAGTATGTAACAGGCAGAAGGAAGCATCTCCGATCCCATAAAGTATATATATTCCTGATCAGCATCAACAGCTGAGACGATATAGCCATTTCCGTCTGTATGAACGCTTGGATCTCAGAGACTACAAGAGCTAGAGACCTCAGATTTTGTATTTAAGTTCTCCTATACCATGAGCAGAACAAGTTTGCTTCAAATTATCGATAACTATTCTAGTTTCCGATATACAAAAAATATCGAATTTGGAAAATCTAAATGAGGGTTGAAGTAATGGGTAATGATAGAACTTTTCTGAAAATTTCGTCCAAATCGGTTGAGAAACACCGGAGATATCGAACTTAATCGGTTGAAGCTAAATCAGTATACCTAAGTCAATTATCTTCTAGTCGGGCTCTCCCGAAAAATACATACTTCACTTAAAAGAAAAAATTTGTTAAAAATTATGTTTGAAAAAAAAAGATTCGTGTTAATTAAAGTTAAACAAACTGAACAACCCTGTACGTTTACAACAAATAACAAGAACTTAAATCAGCATTGAAAAAAAAATATATTTTTTTTTGATCTCCTTTGCACCTTCTCTGAAATATACATGTATGTATTTATGTTCTTATGGATGTGCTTACATGTGCATTCATGTGCATACATACCCACGTGTTAGTGATCCAGCCGATACAAACAAACATATCTGTGCAAAATCATTGTGAAAGTTATACCGTTTAAATTAGAAATATCAAAGAAGATCAACAAAAAGACGCGTGTTAACAATGTTGAAATTTTTTGCTTTGTTTTTAATTTTCTGAATAGCTGCTGGCGTAACTTTTAAAGTTTTAAAATTTATGAATGCGGATGATATTAAAGAAGTAATTCCTAGTATAGAGCTGCGAATGGAATGTCGGGAGCAATTGTTTGCATGGAGAAAGCGAGTGGTACTAAGATAAATTTCATAATCTTCAATTTATTAATTTTTTTTAACTTTTAAGTTCGATATCGATGATGAAACACTTTCAGCTCCATCTAAAGTTAGAAAATGCATGCTCAATAAAAGTTTGGCTAGCTTGTTGACAGAATAGAATACAGGAAGAACTATCTCAGAGCAAATTGAAAAAAAAAACAAGTAAGAAGGCTCTAGTCGGGAGAGCTCGACTAGAAGATACCCTGAACCCAGTTGCAATAAATATATTTAATTTATATAAGACTTTGGTATACTGGCTTAGCTTCCATCGATTAAGTTCAATATCTCCGGTGTTTCTCAACCGATTTAGACGACATTTTCAGAAAAGTTCTATCATTATCCATTACTTCAACCCTCATTTTTAGATTTTCCAAATTCGATATTTTATTGTTATCGATATTATGTGTATATCGGAAACCAGAATAGCTATCGATAATTTGAAGCAAACTTGTTCTGCTCATGGTATAGGAGAACTTAAATACAAAATCAGAAGTCTCTAGCTCTTGTAGTCTCTGAGATCCACGCGTTCATACAGACGGACAGACGGACAGACGGACATGGCTATATCGTCTCGGCTGTTGATGCTGATCAAGAATATATATACTTTATAGGGTCGGAGATGCTTCCTTCTGCCTGTTACATACTTTTGCACACAACCATTATACCCTTATTTACCCATTTTATGGGCTAAGGGTATAAAAATGCGCTGACTACCTCTTTAAGAGATGCCCTTATTAGTTTGATTGTCCAGGAAAGTCTTGAACATGACTTAAAAATAAGAATTCCTTATTTTCCATTCTTGGTAAATGAAATTTGCTTTCTTTTTCTAAGTGTAAATAATATGAAAGCAAGCACTACTAGAACATTGTCAGCCAAGTAATCTTTCTAATTGCTTATAATGTATTACTTGTTTTATAAGGACTATTACTTTATTGCCGACTCAAGGAAACGTTCACAAAGTGGAAAACTTTATTCAAAGTATAAAAATCGAAGAAGCAAACAAATAAAGCTGAGCTGCTCGTCACAGAGCTCTTTGTGTATGGATGAAAATGAAGACACGATCGTTGAAATTAACGAATTCGTTACAGAAAGTTATAAAATTTCACTAAATCGAGAATGCTTGGACTGGGTAGAGGTTTGCGAAAAGTGGAAAAAAAAACTTTTCAATTGCGCCAAAGAGACATAAAGGAACTACACGTTGAAGATGTACTGGCTTCATGGCCAAAACTTGCACATCCTCAAACTTCTGATTTGGTAAGTCTTAAAAAAATTATTTTTTTTTACTCTTTTTAATATTTTTAAGTCTTAATTGCAGATTGATATTGATTTCAAGATTTTGTACCCCGAAAAAGTTTATTGTTGATTTCTAAATGGGAATGTTTTAAAAGTAAAATATTGCCGTTTTATGAATTCAATATTACTAACAGCCCTTGCAAGAAAACTCTAAACATTGCAAAAGCTTGCGATGACCATTGTAATTTTTTGTACAGTTTCAGTTTAAATTTTAAATTAGTTTAACTTTTTTTTAAAATCTCGTTTTTACATCCACAGATTTGCAGGACTATTTGATAGCGCTTCTTTTGAATGCTGTTTTGCCATCGTCGGCAAGATTCAAGGATGACAGTAAAAAGCAATGCAGAAAAGCAAGTATTTTCGACTGTCAGGAAAGCTTTGTACTGCGATTGGCAACTTTAAATGACAACAAGATTCAAATTCAGAAAATCGTCAACAAATATTACTCTGCAGGGCTAACGTTACAACCCTTTATTATTGCACAAGGTATAGCTGGTACTAAAATTGAAAGATTCTTTCTCTATTTGAATGATAATTTACTTGCTTTTCAATCATTTATTCCGTGTCTTGATGCGTGTTTTAAAGTATATCAAGTTTTGTCTTAAGAATATCCTAAGGCTTGCCAACAACCGTGGTTTTTTATTCAAAAATACTTTTTTTTTAACATTTCAGCACCTTTTGATATTAACAGTTCAAATGTTACATTATTAATTGAATATTTAAATAACAATTTATCATATATTGTTGAACAGCAAGTATTAACAATATGTATATGTGCTTTATCTGCTTTCAATCGATTTAAAAACCTGAATTATTGATTGCACATTTTAAGTTCATTCATTGTTTGACAACCAAAGGTCTTATATTAGTGAGTAAGCAAAATGAGTTTTTTTTTTATATATATAACAAGAAAGTTAACACCTTATGTCTATTTTAAATTTTGACATGCATTTTCGCGCACATGAAATAGGTTGCTTAAAAAGAAAAAATTTCCGTTACACATTTATCCTTTAAATAATGGAAAATCTTATGTTAGATTTAAGTATGTTTAATATTTCAATTTAAAATTGTATTAAAGGTTTAGAATAAGACCTTAACTTTAATTATAAACATATAAATATATTTATATAGCTATGATTCAAATTAATAATAAAATACAAAAATTTCAAGAAAAAACGTTCTTGTTTTTAAGTAAAATTCTGGCTTGATTTTATAGAAAAATCTGGATTAATTCTAGGAAAATATGGATTGATTCAAGCGCAACCAAGATTGTTTATAAGTAAGAATCTGGATTGAATTCAGAAAATGTGGGATTGATTCAATACCAATCAGGATTGTTTCAAGCAAAAACAAGGATTGATTTGAGTGCAATCACGATTGCTTTAAGTAAAAAACAACAAAAAAAACTTATGCACAGTTGCATGCTGTCATCAAAAATGATCTGCACTCAGGAAACCCATCTAAACTTGCATTCAAAATAAGAGCAAGACAATAATAATTTAATGCATGTCTTTTGGGTTGTGCACCAATGTGCCAGCAACGCAAAATTTCTCTTCAATTAAAGATACGGATGAAGCGAAGGCGAAGCGACACTGTAATAGAAAAAGAGATGCAGCGCCGAATGCGCAGGTACAGACGCACCAGTGACAGCGACACCAGCAACCGCACTTGCTGCAACAAACAGTAAACAATATAACGGACTGCGCCACATGCTCTTTTTTCTGGCAATTGATTGGGTTCTCTTACGCTTCAGCACTTAGCCGAATACCCTACAGTAAAAAAATAAAAAGGAAATGCAACAATGACGACTACAGCGACAAACACGAAACTAGTTGCGGTAGGTTCTCTTCTGAGGAAAAAGAGATTGCCGGCTTCATATCTGCATCATGTCGTCGCTGCACCAACAGCCAACAAGGCACCCAAACAAACAGTTAAACCAACGCTCAAAAACACGCAAGCACATACATACGTAGGCACAAAACGATTTGCAGAGCGTACAAACGGCAGCTGACGAGCTGTTAACAAATAAGCCGAAAGCCGAGTGACGAGCCTTGTGTGCCGAGTGTTGGTTGTCGGGTACCAAATGCACCACGCTAAAGCAGCAGCCAAGAAGCTCAACTTGACATAATTTGTGTCAAAAGACCATTGAACTCTGTGCGGGCGAAATTGCCGCTTACATTTTGTTCCTGTCCCTTTTTCCCAAACCATGCTACATATGTTTTGTTGTTGTTCTCCTTCTTTTTCTGTGTTTCTCTTTATGTAGTGCAGCAAGCAGCAAGTGTTTACCTGAAAAAAACTCATATACACGCTTAATAGGAAATGTGCAGAGCCGTATGTTCCAGTCTAAGCTCTGTTATGGTAAACCCAGTCACAACGCCAACCAAACTGTACACATTACAAAAGTAATTTGCAGTTCATTCTTATAACTTAAGTGCTTACATGTGTGCATAAAGCATAATTTTATATATGATTTTACTGTATATGTGTACTTTTACATAAATAAATTGGTAACCATAAATTACACATGAATTAAAAAATGTGATGAACTTCTGTTGAGCTGCAATGACCGATTCCATTATTTCCATACCATTTCCATGAAATTTGCGTTGCTGATTACGGAAAAAATATTGAAGGTTGGCCAAAACTTTATTTTCTTGCCAAATAACGGTACATACACAAAGAACATATTTAATGTCATGTAAACTTTTACCGTAAATCTTAAAGATTTCAAGAAAAACTTGAACAATTTTAATTTTCCGCAATCTCTTATATTTAAAAACATCCAACGCTATCGCCTCTGCCATCTTTGTAACAGTATATTGCATTGAGAAAGAGATGGTAATTTGATTTCTATAGCGGTCAGTATGGGTTACTAAAGAAAGACATAAACTATTTAAAACAACAACAAAAATATTTAAAGAAAAGCATTTCAAATGTCGCAAGCCTGCGTCGCTCTTATTATCCTTTCAATTATCCCTCAACCAATGTGGAGTATTCCAGCGAGTGTCCCAAGTGAACTTAAGTTTGAATTTTTCAACCTCCTTAGCACGTCTACATCGTAGGAAAAATCGATATGATTGCATACAACGAGTATGTAGTCTCGTTAATACTCAAGGACAATGAAACTCAGATCACGCAGTCAGGGGTTCACCTTCTGCGCATCTACGTCACACGTGCCCAGTTGAGATTTGAATTGCACATTGCATACAGACATTGTAGTGAATTTTAATAATAACGACTGTTAAAAGTGAAGTAATTGATTGAAAATGCGCTGTGCAGTTTTAAGATGAAACAATAATAACAAGTTGTTCTTAAAATTGTTTTGGCTATTAATTAAATATATGTATGTTAAGAGAAACAGCTTTTAATTTATTTTACTATTAAATTCATTTTACGCTTATGCGATAATTCAATTTTCTTATTTGTAATTTGTATATTTAATTTTCTTATACGGAAGTACATCATTGTTCGAAAACAAAGTTTTTTGAGTTTTTCGTCACAGTTTATTTGTGTTGATGCTTCAAATGGGTTGTCTTGTCTTCTTCAACCGCAATGCTTGGCACAGCACCGTTTTAAACAATCGCTTTTTGCAAAATCCTATGTATAAGTATATTTAATATTATTAATGACGATAACTGTTATACACAATCAAAAACAATAACCCACTTCATATTGCTTATTATTTTCAAAATCTTCTGCCTTAAAATGCATACCACAATTTCGCGCAGATTTTATATTAAATTTGTCTTGTCGCCGACAAAAATTAATCCATGTTTGTGGTTAATTTTTTGGGAATGGGTAATAACTCCACAAATTGTTCTTAAAATTGTTATTGGTGCAACCAAAAACTGCACAACGCATTTTTAATCAAGTAGTTCACTCAATTCAAATTCACTGTATGCAATTTGCAATTCAAAACACAACTGGGCACATGTGACGTCACGCAAACAGCTGGAAAACCGCTGTTTATGCGCAATGCCTTATCTGTATTCTTTGTATCATGGTTAATACTCGTTGGCATATGCCAACAAGAATACACTAAATAGAGTCGCCAACGGC
This sequence comes from Scaptomyza flava, assembly GCA_030179655.1. NCBI lineage: Eukaryota > Metazoa > Arthropoda > Insecta > Diptera > Drosophilidae > Scaptomyza > Scaptomyza flava. Next base: position 26,266,311 of record JARNME010000029.1, on the reverse strand, counting down.
CGATAGTCCAACCACCAGTTGGAACTGGCAAGCGAAGCTACCACTCGTAGTTAGTTAGTAGATTGCGTAAGCTCAGAGCTTTTTTTATTTAATAAAAATTTTAAATCACTAAATAACTCTTTAAAGCTAAAAGCCCCTCAGGACGAATTTTTCGAATTAATTACAATTTTTTATCAAATATATCATTCAATTTTTCAAACTCAGCCGCATGCTAGGAATATTAAAGAAACCATTTATAGTGAATGCATTAAGCAAGCAGATACCAATATTAAATTTTTCCATTGGTTTTATGATGACCATTCCTGTATTGAACACAGGCAATATATTTTAAATTACTTTCTTTTGGTTTTGCTACGGAAAAACGCTATGTGGCTTTCCGATAAAATGGTGGGGGCGTCTGAGGGTAAAAGTAAGCGTAAGCAGAAAATTTTAAAATCTTGATCCCCTTAACGCATTTTTTTACTCCTTATTATGTATATAAATCTCTTATATTAACTGGCAACAAGCTATAATTATATTGTGTACTAATTGATTTTTAAGTTTTTGGAGGATGGAAATGTTTTGAAAATTGAAATCATAATTTCATTTTCAAACAATTCTAGCAGCTCACATACTTCCGGTTCCCTAAAAAGAACCAAGTATCCTCTGGGTAGCTCCAGCAATAACATGCATGGAGTGAGCTAAATGTGAGAAGGCGTATAGTTTGCGTGTGTATGTGTATTCCCAAAAGAAGCATAACAGAACTGCCGCACAAAATATAAATTACCAAAACCTGACCTTTCTCAATAATAAAATGTAACACACACACACACACACATGTCATTTTGGTGCTGGGCAAAACAAAAAAGTACACACATTGTCTACGTCATTATCCTATGTCGTTTGCATTAGTTAGTTTTAAGCGTGCTTAATATTTATCAAAAAATTCCATAATTATTAATAAATATATTAAAAAGTCAAGTATACGTAATAAAGTTGTTTATTATAAGTAATAATGTTTAATAAAATTGTCTTAATCGTGTGCATATATATATATATGTTGTTATTGTTTGTTTCGCTAATACGTTTTGCTTGTGTAGCGATGTTACACACACATTGAAATATTTGCATGTATGCTAAACACACACAGCGTGCAGTGCGTGGCCGTTTTCTTGAATCTCTTTTGCACTTGCTATGCCGAGCGGTTTCTTGTGTTGCTTCTGCTTTAGAATTTAGGCAAATGACTTGGGCAAATGGACGTGTGGAATACACTTTCGCAATTTGTATGCATCGCAGTATAGCTGTACGGTGGTTGCGATGGCAAAATGATTGGGAAAGAGTCATATAGCTGAAAACATGAAAGAGTATGTATGACGAGCAATGCAAAACTGATAATTGCCTGCTTATTTTAGTGAACGCTTGTTAATTTTGCTGTTCGCCTGATGAGCAAATGTTCTTCTGGTTTTTCTTGGGTTTTTTGAAGGCAAATAATACAAATTTAATATAAAATTTGGCTGTTTAGCGTTTGCCGAAATTTATATTAGTTGAGAAAGGTCAATGCCTGGCAAATGGTACGCATACAGTGAAATATGGACATGCATAGAGACAGGGACACACACATGCTTATGGTAGCTAGCCTTTCGGCTAGCAAAAATCCAAAATCAATGCCTGGCTACCACCAAAACTGCATACATATATATTATATATGTATGTTTTTATTAATTCGCTCATTTGCTTTGCTGGTGCTAGGTCGACGCAGTAAGATAAGCAATAAAATAAGCGCACATAAGGAATACAAGGAAAAAAATGGGGGTACAGCAATTGAAGAAGCCACTGCGCGCTTGAAAATCGCTGGCTAGTGGCGCATACACAGAGTATGGCTGGCTGCTTGTGCTATCAACAAAAATGTTGTAGCAAAGTTAGCAAGAGAAGTGGCTGGCGAATGACACACGAAGCACGAGAAACGCCCGAAGTGCGCTCTCAGAGCGAGTGGTAGCTTCGCTTGCCAGTTCCAACTGGTGGTTGGACCATCGGCCGTTGGCGACTCTATATAGTGTATTCTTGTTGATATAAATATTGCACAGAAATAAATACTTTACAACTCGGCCGTCCTGACAGGGAATCGACCTCGATTCCACCTACTATGTATCATAGAGGGCTTAGAGCTATACCAAACGGCGGGTGTTACCTGCGGTCAGATATCAAAAGCACAATTTTAATCAAAAGTGAGCCGCAATTTTAGTTAAGATGACTCCAGCACACCATCATACGGAATCTGTGTGAGCTGGGAGCCTTCAACATCTCGGATGACATACCGATCATTCGGAAGTTTCTTGTGGATGACATAGGGACCGCGGTATCGCTTAATGAGTTTTTTGTTTATTCAAAATTACCGGCAGGGCGATGATATTTGCTAAAGTACTCTGTGTTATACTCTTAGGATTTTACAATGTTCTGCTGGGCAATCTTACGGGTGTCCACTAAGGGCACTTCACTAGTAAGCCTATCATCTAAACGCTCAGTTAACTCATCTATAACAGCACCACGCTGTTCGACACCAAAAAGGAGGACGGAAGGTGCAAATTAAGTTGTGGAATGGATTGATTTATTCAAGGCGAGCTCAATTTTCGGAAGTTGTTTCGCCCAATTGGCTTGATCCCATGGTTCAGCCAATTTACTAAGCATGGGAACTAATACGCGGTTAACGTGTTCCACTTGACCATTAGCCCGAGGGGAGGCAGTGGCATTCTGGACATGGACTATATGATTGGACTGCAGGAAATCAGCAAACTCAGCGGAGGTGAAACATGTACCTTGATCACTAACAATTTGGCGGGGCCGACTAAAATTGGAAAAATACTGCGTCTCTAAAGTGTGACATGCTTCCCGGGAACTAGTACTAGCGACAGGGTACAATTTTACAAACTTGGTGAAGGCATCAATAACGACTAGCAGATATTTTTTCTTGGAGTGTGTAGACGGAAGAGGTCCTAAGTGGTCAATATGAAGAGTGTCGAACGGCAGAGGGGTTTTCGGAATACTATGCAAGGTAACATTATTACTGTTAGCGGAAGGGGAGTAGAAGATACATATGAGGCAATTTTTAATAAAGTTGTTAACGTAAGATTTCATATACGGAAACCAATAATGTTTTTAATCTGAGTACAAAATTTTTCAGTGGCCAGATGGCCTAGCTTCTCATGCACTGTTCGTATGACACTGTTAATCATTTCGGCAGGTACATAAAGCTGAAGTGCGTCAGTCGGTGATCGGCGATACACGACACCATCTTGCAACTCAAAACCAGCAATCTCTTGGTTCTCCAGGACACTCCGAAGTTTGACAATTTCTGGATCACGGTTTTGCATCAGTTGTAGTAGGAAATCCAGGTACACATCGTCCACATATGCAGAAGTTTCTAGTCTACTAAGTGCATCAACGTGAGGCATACAAATACCAGACCGATGTACAATGCTGTAACTATAATTTTCTAAAAGCAATGCCCAGCGGGCTATTTTCGCGGAAGATCCACCATTCTTAAGGGTTAACGCTAATGAATTACAGTCTGTAATTATCTTAAACGGAATGAACTTCAGGTATGTCTCAAAACGCTTTAAAGCGTACACGATAGCCAGGGTTTCTAATTCATAACTATGCAATTTGGATTCTGGGACGGAAGCGGTCTTTGAAAAATAACACACAGGATGAAATTTATCATCAGTTTGTTTCTGCAGGAGCATTGCTCCAAAACCGGCGGAACTAGCATCACAATGTAATTCAGATTATAAATAGTTTGGACTGCAGCTTTCGGAATGATTTAAGACACTCATTAGAAAAAACGTAAAGGGCATATTTTTTCAGCAGGCGCGACATCGGATAAACAATTTTGGCAAAGTTGGGTACAAAACGGCGGAAATGAGAAAAGAGACCCAAACAGCGTTCCAGTTCTTTCCTATACCGGGGTTCCGGCAGACTTTTTATAGCTTGAAGGTGACCTGGTTTCGGGGTGATACCGGAAGAGTTCGCTAAATAAGGCGTAACCCATTCACTCGTAAGGTATAAAGTGCCTATTTCAACACTTGCAGATGGGTTTCAAAGTCACTCGACGCGATTAATATGTCGTCAACAAACAAATTATACAAATCTAGCAAAAACTGGGGGACCATTACGTAGGCCAAACGGCATGCGTACGTACTCAAATTGGCCATCAGGTGTTACAAAGGCAGTGTATTTAATAGAATCAGGATGCATTTTGACATGGTGAAATCCACTTTCTAAATCTAATACCGTAAAGTACGATTTCCCCTAGATGTTCACCACAATCCTCTAACAGCGGAATTGGGAAGTGGTCACGGACAGTTATTTTGTTCAGCGGGCGATAATCAACACACTTTCTTAAGGTATTATCTTTTTTTCTAACAGGCACTATAGCGGAAGCTTAAGGGGAACTTCTATGACGGATAATGCCGGCAGTTAATAAGTCATCACATATCTGGCGCACTTCATTGCGCTGGGTTGGCACTAAAAAGGCAGGCGGCGGGGTGGCCGCAAAAGCTGTTGGCGGCAGTGTCTCTGACGGCTTGGCCGACAAGGGGGCGGCAGCGGTAGGGGTTGACGGCAGACTAATTGCTGAAACATCGATTAGCGGGGCGGCAGCAATAACGGGTGACGGCAACAGGCGCGGTGGGCAGCGAGGTCACCGCTGTGACGGCAGGTGGCGACGCGGCAGCGGGTCTTGACACCTCTGCCAGCAATTTGCGCAGATGCACAATCGTCGCTTGCGGTGGCACTACAACGTTGTTTGCCTTCAGCAGGTTAACAATATCGTCTTTTGTCAAGCCCATCTTTGGTGATTGGGCGTTGATATCTTTTGGACGTTGAGCAAATCCTACTTCTGAGCTATAATACTCCTTTATATTCGATTAATTAACGTTGATGGCTTTAATTTTCAAAGATTCTCTTTTTGGTTCTCAAAGACGCGCGCGATTGTCATAAGGGTAACTGGAAAAGAATCAGAGGCAAAATCAGTGTGGCCGAGCCACACTTTTTGATAAATCTTAATATTGACATCGATACCTTAATACTAGCTTACGATATATCGGTATACCCGAACATAACATAACATAAACGATCGATAGAATTACATATAAATATTGCACAGAAATAAATACTTTACACAAGACAACTTGTCTTGCCGAGTTTATACTCACTTTAATTAGCAGTTTAACTGATACCCCGATTCCATTAGGCTGCATCTTTCATTAACAGCGAGTGAAAGATGTAGGTGATTCCACTATAAATCCAATTGCATAGTTGCATCTTGATTTAACAGGGTCTGTAAAAAGACAGCAGACAGCTGTTTGTGTATGATACGTTTATATATAATTGGAAGCAAATATGAGTTCGAACACAAATAAAATTAGTGAAGCTAAATAAGTAAAAATTATTGCTTTAATTTTTGCGCAAAATGCAAACATGGTTTAACGAATATCCCGGTTTGTTTGGACAGGCACTTGATGACAAGCTGTTTTACTCACTGTTAAAACCAAGTATCGATTACAAATTTCATACTATCGACTCTGTCAAAGCTCTGTTCAGTGCTCTGTAATGTTAACTTCTAACATTCCCAGTTGGTCGGTTTCGAACCAACTGGGAATGCAGCCGACCAACGGGGAAAATTTGAATAAGATTCCCATTGTACAAATGGGATTCTAATACAAAAAGATGCGGCATCTTCGAATACCAATTACATACTTGCATCTTGCTCTAGTGGAATCGGGGTATGAGACTGCTCTGCCTGAACATAAAGAAAACATAAAGTAAACATACGTTCATATTTACATACATATATTTACATTTGCATATTCTGTGTGATTACTAACAACAAACAGTTTGTCAATTTTGTTTTAGCTCACGCTTTACAGCTCTCCCGCTCTTATCCGCTATTATCCGTCGCACTTGCGGTTCTATCTGCCTACGCGCTAACGCTCTCTCAGTTAAGCGCTCATTTGATATTTTCTGTTTTATATTGCTCTTGCAGTGATACGTTTTACTTATACTTACCGTCGCCTTACTTTGTTTTGTGCTAGCATATTAGTTGCCAGATAAAACTTTAAATCAATTCGAAAATGTTTGCATGCTGTAGCACCAATTGCAAAGTGGTTGGAACCACCAACCAAGATTTTATTTTGTGTGGATTGTGTGACAACATGATCCACATGAAATGTGCTGGCTTAACTCCCAAAGTCAGGGACTTCTTAATTGCAGATACAGGCCTTAAATGGTACTGCGAGCCCTGCAATTAAGCTGTGAAAGAATCGACCAAGTTCATGAGGCAGACTCATGCTGGCTTTAAAGCTATGCATGTAGCTTTTAATAATCTGCAAGCGTCATTCAACGAGCTTGAGCTTAATTTCAAAAATGGCAAGGTGATTACCGAATCTCCGAAGCGTAAACAGTCTTCGGGTCCTAATCCACTTATTGCCCCACCTGTTCTTCCAACCAAACCCCTTCTAGTGCCTAACAATAATCCTTCAATTGGTTCCAATGCTAACCCACTAATATTATTTAACTCTCCTGCTAGTAATCCTATCAACAACCTTGCTACTTTATCTACCGAACCTTTGCATGAGCCCTCTGGTTCAGCAGCTCGTGTGCCTATTGATCCTAATATAGGTACAACTGGGGCTCACAAGCCTCTGGTTGTTGTTCCACTCAACAAATTTGTTTTTGTTTCTAGGCTGGCATCCGATACGTCATCGGATGATGTTGCAGCATATGTTAAGAGTCAAATCGATTCCCCTCTTATTGTTGTTGAAAAGTTTAAATTTAAACATGCCAGAAGTATATCTTTTTTCAAGTTGGGTGTACCGCCTGAACTTTTTTCGACAATTTGCTCTGAAAAGTTTTGGCCGCCGCAACTTGTAGTTAAGGAGTATACGAATAGCAATAATGGTATAAGGATTAATAGTACGCCGCCTGCTAGCCAACCTGTTGCCTCCACCTCGGTGGCAAAAAACTAACAAAACAACTTAGTTTGGCCTATCAAAACGTTAGAGGCCTTAACACTAAACTTTCTAAATTATATGTTAACAGCTTATCATTTGATTCACATATAGTAGCACTCACGGAAACCTAGTTAAAACCTGATATATCTGATTATTCCATTTTTCCTTCTAAATATAACTTGTACAGATGCGATCGCACTTCCCGCAAGGGGGGTGGTGTTCTCATTGCTGTTGACTCCTGACACATCTTCGGCGGTATTACCAGTCACTTCTGATGATTTTATCGATGGCCTACTGGAGTTAGGCCTATCGCAAGTTAACAGGGTGCATAACTGTAGTGGTAGAATGTTGGACTAAATATTTGTTTCGGACTCCGATTGCAGTAATGCTAGTAGAATACCCCCTCTAGTGCTTCCGGAAGATACCTACCATCCAACCTTAGAATTATCCATCGAAATTCTTAACCCTATTTTAGTATCTAAAAATAATTTAAAAACCCGTTGTTTTCGTAAAACTAACTTTACTAAATTAAATTATCTTCTTCAACATACTAATTGGTCGCGCCTTTATTCTTGTAGTGATATAGAAACTGCTATAGCCATATTTTATAGGACCTTGAATTCGCTTTTGGATATTAGTGTTCCCTTTACTTGTTCTTCAAGTGACAATAAACCACCTTGGTTTACGAGAGAACTATCGAAGTTGAAAAACGCAAAGACAAGATCAAATAAAAAATTTAAAAAATCGGGAACTACTTTACATTTATCTTCATATTTAGTAGCAAAATCTAGTTTTATTTCCGTTAACACATCTTTCTATAATAACTATCTTAATCGTTGTAGACTAAACTTTTCACGTGACCCTAAACAGTTTTATAAATTTGTTAACTCTTAACGTAAGACTTCTTGCTTGCCATCCTCAGTATACCTAGATGATACAAAAGCAAGTTCTGATCAGGCAGTAGCCGATCTATTTGCTGAGAATTTTCAATCAGTATACTCATCGAATATGTATAGTAGTAGTAATTCCTATCCTTTTCAAGTTCAAACGTCAAATTGCATATATGTCCCAGTAGTTACTGAGTCTATGCTCCTGAGTGAATTTAACTCTATTAAACCTGGCTACTTGCCTGGTCCTGATGGAGTGCCAGGTTGTATTCTTAGATACTGCGCGGATTCTCTTTGTGCGCCATTAAATAAATTATTTAACTTGTCTGTTGATTCAAACGTGTTCCCTGATATATGGAAGGAATCCTTTATAATTCCACTCCATAAAAATTCTTCAAAATCAAACGTTAAAAATTATAGGGGCATATCCAAGTTGTCTGCCATACCAAAAGTCTTTGAAAAAATTATATGTTCTCAACTGCAACACGGATGTAGTTCGATTATATCGCCTTATCAACACGGTTTTGTTAGGCGTAGATCTACTACCACTAACCTTCTTGAATTCACTTCGCTTGTTATCAAAGGGTTTCAGGAAAAAATGCAAACTGACGTTGTTTACACCGATTTTAGTAAGGCATTTGATTCTGTAAGTCATCCTCTGTTGCTTCATAAATTAAATATTATTGGATTATCATCAAAATTATTATTGTGGCTTTCGGAGTACTTGTGTGGTCGAACACAAAAAGTAGTTTTTAAATCATCGGTATTTAAACCTATTTTTGTTACCTCTGGTGTACCGCAGGGTAGTCACCTTGGACCTTTGCTATTTAATTTGTTTATTAACGATCTTCCAGCAGTTATTACTAACTCTTTGGTGTATATGTTTGCTGATGATGTAAAGCTATGTTTCACCTATAATGATGCTTCCCTGTGTAATTTTCTACAGTCGGATTTGGGTGCGTTGTCAGTCTGGTGCCGTACTAACTTACTAAATTTAAATTGTTCAAAATGTAAAGTCATGTCTTTTCGTAGAAGTACCCCTCATACTGCTCACTATTTGCTTGATGGTTCACCACTTGACCGCGTGTTTGAAATCAAAGATTTAGGCATTATTCTTGATCCTAAATTAAAGTTTGACGGTCATATTTCGTCTATGGTCAATAAGGCCATTAATGTCCTTGGCTTCATCAAGCGGTGGTCGAAAGAGTTTAATGATCCGTACACCACTAAAACGCTTTATACATCCTTAGTACGTCCTATTCTGGACTATGGATCATGTGTGTGGTCCCCACAATACTCGATGCACCAGGACAGAATTGAATCTGTGCAGAAGAAATTTCTTCTATTTGCCCTTAGAAGTTTTAACTGGGTTGCTGGAGTTGACTTACCCCCGTGTTCAAGTAGACTCCTTTTAATAAATCTTCCCTCCCTGTTAAACCGTAGAACTATGCATGGAGTATTATTTATTACTAACCTACTTAATGGTGAAATCGACTCATCAGTTCTTTTGAGTCGAATTAAATTTAATGTCCCGGTTAGATCTTCACGTAACTTTTTACCCCTTAGCCTTAATCGTTGCTTCAGCAACTATTTAATTCATGAACCATTTCGTGTTCTATGTTCTGACTATAACAAACTTTATTCTCTTGTCTCCTTGGAGGCCTCAACTCCAGTACTAAAAAGATCGATCCTTTTTGCTTTATCTAATCGTAACCACTAACTACTAATCTAACGCTGGTCTGATTGGGTTTTTCTGGGTTTTTCCCAATCCTCGCAACAAATGTTGGACTGCTCAATTTTTTATTGAATTTCCCAGAGCTTTAACTTTCTCTTCTAATTATTTTTTCAGATTTATATATTATTCTATATTTTACTTAATTTAATTATTTTATTTATTTTTAATTTAAATTAAATTTTGATTCATTTTAATGTCAGCTGCTCTTAGCTGACTATAAATAAATAAATAAATAAATAAGGTATAAAAAAACAAGTGGAAACGTTGCAGTCGGACGCAACCGTTTGCGGTATACTCGATACCAGTATTAAAAATTTTGATGCCCATCCATGTGGGATGTCAATTGCTATCTTCATACCAAATTTGGTGACTCTAGCTCGAAGTTTGTATAAAGTGGGGAAAGGGGGGCTGGAGGCGGTATGGGTGGAACATCATCAAAATTTTTGATGCAGATCTTTGTGGAATGTCGATTGCTATCTTCATAACAAATTTGGTGACTCTAGCTCAAAGTTTGTATAAAGTGGGGAAAGGGGGGCTGGGGGCGGTATGCTTGGGCGTGGCATCCAAATTTTTGCTGCAGATCCTTGTGGAATGTCAAATGCTACCTTCATACCAAATTTGTTGACTCTAGCTTAAAGTTTGTATAAGGTGGGGAGAGGGGGGCTATGGGGCTGGGGGCGGTATGGTTGGGCGTGGCATCCAAATTTTTGCTGCAGATCCTTGTGGAATGTCAAATGCTACCTTCATACCAAATTTGGTGACTCTAGTTCGAAGCATGTAAAAGGTGGTGAAAGGGGGGCTATGGGGCTTGGGGCGGTATGGGTGGGCGTGGCATTCAAATTTTTGCTTCCGATCCATGTGGGATGTCAATTGCTCTCTTCATACCAAATTTGGTGACTCTAGCTCGAAGTTTGTATAAGGTGGGGAAAGGGGGGCGGAATGGATGGGCTAGGCTCCAAAACTTTGATGCAGATTGTTGGGGGTCGTTGCCAGCTATCTTCCTACCAAATTTGGTGGCTCTAGCTCCACTACTCTGGAATATACACGCATTCCCGTTTTTGACGAAGCGTTGGGGCAGATGGGGGTGGCTAGGGCGGTATTGGTGGGCGTGGCATCCAAACTTTTGATGCAGTTTTTGGGGGGTCATCATCATCTATCTTGGCACCAAGTTTGGTGACTCTAGCTAAAAAACTGTGGGAGATATAGGCTTTTCTGATTTCTAAATGCGGGGGGGCTGGGGGCGGGATGGCTGGGCGTGGCTCCAAAACTTTGATGCAGTTCTTTTGGGGTCGTTACCAGCTATCTTCCTACCAAATTTGGTGGCTCTAGCTCCACTACTCTGGAAGATACACGCATTCCCGTTTTTTACGAAGCGTTGGGGCATCTGGGGGCGGCTAGGGCGGTATTGGTGGGCGTGGCATCCAAACTTTTGGTGCAGTTTTTGGGGGGTCATCATCAGCTAAATAAGCACCAAATTTGGTGGCTCTAGCTCAAAAACTGTGGGAGATATAGGCTTTTTTGACTTTAAAATGCGGGGGGTCTGGGGGCGGAATGGGGGGGCGTGGCTCCAAAATTTTTGATGCAGTTTTTTGGGGAATGCTAGTAGCTATCTTCTTACCAAATTTGGTAGTTCTAGCTGTAAGGGTGTGTGGAATATGCGGATTTATCGTTTTTGAGTTATCGAATTTATCGATTTGCCAGCCCCCCAGTTATCGTAGAACCCCAATCTTGACACTTTAATATACTATCCCATAGATAAAGAGAATTGGAAAGTTTCAAGTCCCTAGCTTGAAGGGTGTGGAAAAAACTTGCACACATACGGACGGACAGACGGACAGACACCATGACGGACATTGCACAAAACCAATATACTCTTTACCTTCGGTATCGAGTATAAAAACGGATTACCAGGTGAGTTTGTACCAAATTTGGGACTGCAGCTCAAAAGCTTTAAAATATATAATTCTGATTTTAAAGGCGGGCGGCATGGGGGTTTGTTGTTGCATCCAAATTTTGTTGGAACAACAAATTTTACAGGCGTCGACAGTCGCAACAAAAATTGTACAGCGAAGATCAAATAATAAGCAGAGAACACGAAAACAAAAAATTAGTTGGAGGGAGATCGAAAACGTTTGAGAGTTCGAGCTAAGGCCTTAAAGAAAATTTTTAATTGATAAATATTCCCTATGAAGAGAAAAACAAACTGAAAACTGAACCAAAAAGCAGTGTACGCGAAATCAAATCGATACATAAAATAGCGTTTTTTGGAAGATCGACTGTATAACTTGCGCAGATGCGATCGAATCTCTCATAAGGGGGTGGTGGTTTCATTGCTGTTCAATCTAGTCTTCGTCTTTCCTCTGAACAGATTCATTCTCATGATCTTCCGGACATAAAATATTATTAAGCGGCCGTTTACTGTATATTACCTGTTCCTTTATTTCTCCCCATTCCTCATTGTGATTTTAACATCTACTCATCCAACCTGAGTGCCTTTTTTTGCATCGTTGTTGACGGATATGAGTCACCTTACAAACACTTAAACAAGGTCTTATAAAAAATTCAATAAAGTAATATAGATATATCTTCGTATATAAAAGCAAAGTCTTGTTACCGAAGTTAAAGAGTATATTGGCTTTGTGCAATGTCAGACATAGTGTCTGTCCATCTGTATGAACGTGTGGCGAGCTGGCAGCTCTGGCACGATAGTCGATAACTAAGAAGAAAAGAAGAGGAAGAGATTTTACCAAGCAAGCGTCACGCGACACTCTTGGCATATTGTAACATATCATTATTAATAAAGCTAATCTAAAACCACTTACTCGGAGAGGATCATTTTATTTATTATCGCATACACCTTAACGCGATAACTGGTGACCCCGACGTGATCTCTCTTAAAGTAAAATTAATACGGCAAGTTATTGTGCAGAAATTCTGTAGCAAAGCTACGCAACACAGGGTGTTTCAAGTACACATACACACTCACACGCGTAAGAGTGAATTTCACAATTTTTCTTAAAAACATTAAGAAATGGCTGAAAATCAGGACGCATTAGATGATACAATAATCGAGCAGGCTCCACCCATCCCTCCAGGTCGAGTCATCAGAGATTCACATACTGGAGTCAATCGTGTGGCAGTAAAGGTGCCACCTTTTTGGGCAGAGCGACCAGACATATGGTTCGCTCAAATCGAGTCACAATTTTGCATTGCTGGAATTACTGTTGATCAGACAAAATTTCACACAGTTGTGGCTGCCATGGAATCGCACGTCGTAACACAAATCACAGACGCGGTTCTCTCTCCACCTGAAACAGACATGTACGGTAACCTCAAACGCAGCATCATTGAAAGATTCTCCGACAGTGAGCAGAAGAGGATGCAGAAACTTTTGTCTGATGTTGAGCTTGGTGACCGTCGCCCAACACAACTGCTAAATGAGCTTCGAGGATTGGCTAAGGGCCGCATCAACGACGATTTTTTAAAGTCCCTCTGGATGCAACGTTTGCCGGCTCAGGCTCGTGCTATTCTTCAAGCATCGAATGATGATCTACTCGGCTTAGCAAAACTGGCTGACGAAATACTTGAAGTTGGAGGATTTACTCAAAACGTTGTAGCCTCAGCCACTGCACCTGCTGCACATCAACCAACTGCAATCAATGAGCTTGAAGACCGACTGGAGCGTTTAGAGAAAACAATTAAATCGCGTTCACGATCACAGAACCGCTCATTTCGTAATAAAAGCCGTGAGGCGACACCATCTACATGCTGGTACCACGCAAAATTTGGAAGCAAGGCCAACAAATGTAAATCGCCATAAATCGTATGAGACCAAATCAAAAAACTAGAAGCCTCTTCTGATTCATTGCCCACCGAATCAGAAGACACAGGTTATTTAGCCCGCATTCAGATTTTCGACATGGGCACCCAAAAACAATTTCTAATCGACACAGGCGCGGATGTATCAGTACTTCCAGCACAAAAAAAATGATAAATACTCTAAAAGCCGCTCTTTCAACTTATTTGCGGCAAACGGTACGCCCATCAATACATACGGAGAAAGACGTCTTAAGCTCTCCCTCGGTCTTCGACGTGATTTCGTTTGGACATTTATCTTAGCCGAAGTGGCAACACCAATCATAGGCTCAGATTTTCTGAGTCACTATGATTTGTTAGTTGATAGCAAACGACGCAAATTAATTGATGCAAAAACATCACTTCAAGTGCAAGGAGCCGCATCGAAGATATGTGAGAAGTCAATAGTATCACACATTCTGGACAACGATGCTAAATTATTAGACGAATTTAAACAGCTAACCATGCACAGCCACAATAAACAGCCGTCACCTTCGAATGTAAATAAAGTAATCGAGATTACAGGAACTGCAGTTTTTGCACGGCCACGTAGGCTTTCAGGCGAAAAGCTAGCTGCGGCGAAAAAGGAATTTGCATACATGCTAGAGAAAGGCATTTGCCGTCCCTCGCGCAGCAATTGGGCCAGTCCACTGCATTTGGTACGTAAAAAGAATGGCGAATGGAGACCATGTGGCGATTTCAGAGCATTAAACGCAAAAACAGTGCCCGATCGTTACCCACTGCCTTTTATTCACGACGCACAGTGGGGCCATTTGAGTTTTTTCATATCAAAAATCATAACTTTTGTACCAAATGAGATAATCGAACAATCTAAAAAGCATATGATAGATAATTAATCAACCTATAAAATGAGCGTTTGAAATGAATTCTACGATTTTTCTGTGCCTATTTATGGGTATGCAAAGTTGAAATTTGTGGAAAAATCAACTTTACGGGAAGGAAAAAAAATATTTTTTAAATTTTTGATTTTATTGTTTCGTTTTAATGGTTTTTATAATCTTAAATTAATATTAAAATAATTAAAAATAATTTTTTTTTTTCTTTTTTTTTAATTAATTTTTTGTAAAATATTCATCACAATCCGTAAAAGATGGTATATCTAAAAGAGAAATCATCTCTGAACTATAAGTATTTTCTAATTCTTTTCGTGACTCAACATGCCTCAGTGATGAAATTAGTGGATCTGAAGATGCTGCTAACATGTTGAAGAGGTCCTCATTTTGTCTCACCCTTGAAGCTTTGAAAGTGTTTAGCAATCTGTATTTTTTATAAAACTTATTAAGGGACTCTTGTGCTTCTTCAGAGAGCTCTCCAATTGGCAAAGACTGATACTCAATTATATCCTTGCCATGTGCCAATATGGTATCACTATTAAGCCAGTCCTGGTGTTTGGTGTTGAATCTCTCAGTCATTCTGTTGTTTTTATCCATCGTGAGTTTAGACTGGCATACATCATGCAGAGTTTATTTTTTATATCTTCGCTTCTCTGTATATTGCCGTATAAACATCAAGTTCTTCGAAGGCAGCTTCCGTGAAACTTTGTAATGTGGTTGACTTCCTAAACAGGTCAAATAATTTATGGTTGCTCAACGACATGTTTGAAGTGTAAAACAGTACTTGTCTCGCCAACTTTCAGTCGTAGACTAATCCAGGATTATAGTTTTTTTTCATTATATAGTCTAATCTATTACTTGATATATACCGTTTGGATTAAGGGTTCAAGAAAAGAGTTAGCTTTCATGCCTAACAAATTTACCTATTGTTTGTATAAGTCCAGGTCAATAAGGTCAATTTATGCAATTTGGGTACTTGGCACGTGTCCGAATAAGATTTGTGCCTACCTGAATGGGATGTGTGACTAGTTGTACGCCAACGCAATTTCTGTATTCGGTGCGTACCTGGTAATTTATTTGTATATCCTGTAACTGCACCTGAATTTAGGGACCAGGATTTGACAAATGATCTCAGGTAAGCATTACAGAATGAAAAACAAAAGTCAAGTATCTTCACAATAACGAACGTAACAACAACAACAAAAATGGGTTTTCACGGTTATATGTCATAAATTGCCCAAAAATGCATGCAACACATTTTTTTCCTATGACTTTTTTCACTTTTTTTACATTTAAAAAAAAAGGGGCGAAAACGGGCACATGAAACTTTTTGCATTTAATAGAGGAATAATCAAAGAAATTAATTTTAAAAAATAGCCGATATAATGTGATATAATTTTTTTTATTTTCCATCAAAGTTGAGAAATAGTGAAAAAGTGGATAGTTGGTAAATATTGAATTGCCTGGCCAAACGCAAAGCAAACAGTATAATTTTTTTTTATTCTTTTCTTAATAAATAGATCTATTAATAGAACCAAAAATAATGACAATCCGTAACTTAGTTTTTGAGATATTGTATCTCAAAGCCGACCAAATTACCTTAAAATTGTGATTTTTATGTAACACAAAAAATCAGACAACTTTGAAAAGCTATGTCTTCTAAACAAAAAATCCGGTTACATTATGGATTGCAGATTTGAAATCGCTGGAAAATTTCCTATAAAGTAGGTTCATTCAATATTTTTTAGAGGCACATGCAATTTTTGATTTTTGACACTTGACTTGTTCTACGGGCGCCACTGTGCGACGTCACACAGATTCTTTTCGGAAAACGAATTTTTTCGATTATTGACTTGCAAAGAGCATATCACCACATTGCGATTGAGGAAACGGATATTCCCAAAACAGCAATTACTACTCCTTTTGGATTATATGAATTCTGTTACATGACATTTGGTTTGCGCAACGCTTCGCAGACATTCCAATGCTTCATGCACGACATATTGCGTGATCTGGATTTTATTTTTGTTTACATTCTGGTAGCTTCGTCCGACATGGATCAGCATAAGCAACACCTGCGAATACTTTTCGAGCGACTTCGAGATAACAAACTTACGATCAATGCAAGCAAATGCCAATTTGGAAAATCCCAGGTACACTTTCTTGGTCATACAATAAGTGCAAATGGCCTTTTGCCAATGGAATCGCGAGTCGCAGCTATTCGTGATTTTCCTCAACCGACATCAGCATTCCAGTTAAAAAAATTTCTGGGAATGATAAACTTTTATCGAACTTTTGTACCAGGTGCGGTCTTAAATCAAAATAAGCTGCAGTCTCTTATTAAAGGCAATAAGAAAAATGATACAACAACAATTTTGTGGACCGACGAGGCACTTAACGCATTCAAGGCATGCAAGGATGAACTGGCGAACGCAACCTTGCTAACTTTTTTAGCACCCAACGCATCATTGTCACTTATGACAGATGCCTCTAATAATGCTGTTGGCGCAGTAGCTCATCAATTCGTAGATGGTAAATTACAACCGTTAGGTTTCTTATTAGCTATCTATTTGGCCATCAAACATTTCCAGTTTCTTTTGGAAGGAAGACAATTTACTGTTTATACGGATCACAAGCCACTCATCTTCGCTTTTTCTCAAAAACTCGATTAAACACCACCCAGACGAGGCACACAGCTGGAGTTTATCAGCCAATTCACCACTGACATACGATATGTGCCCGGCAAAGATCACCAGGTAGCAGATTTTCGCTTAGCAATGCGATAGACATCGCCGGCGGGCTTTCCCCTTACCAGCTTGGGTTGCGCAAAGCGAGGTCAAACATCGACGCCCTAAGCATGGTGGTCGAGCTAGCAACCAGCGCTATTCAAGGTTCCAGATGGGCAGGAGGAGGGAAAGAGTACTGCCTCATAGTCACGCTGGACATTAAAAATGCGTTTAACTCGGCAAACTGGGAAGTCATCCTCAACGTCTTAGAGAAACTGCAGGTCCCCTCATATTTGCGTGACACAGTTAGGAGCTACTTGGACGGACGGGTGCAGCACTACCGGACCACTGAAGGCATCAAAGTGCACAATGTTTCTGCAGGAGTTCCACAGGGATCTGTTATTGGGCCACTACTGTGGAACATTATGTACGATGGAGTCTTAAGGCTTAATCCTCCGGATGAGGCTCACATAGTTGGATTTGCTGTCGTGCGCAAGGAGTTGGTGCATGCTGAGGACTGCAGGACTGGCTTAACCAGGCGGGATTGGAGCTGGCTGCGCACAAGACGGAGGCGGTGCTTGTTCTGTCCAAACGGGCATCAAATATCTCTGCGTTATGCTGGACACGAGACTGTCCTTTGAGGAGCACCTTGAGTACACCGCAGCCAAGGCAGCTGGAGTATGTCACGCACTGTCGCGCATAATGCTAAACACGCGCGGGCCCAAGCAGGAGCGAAGTCGCAACGGCAACGAAATTGCAACGGCTTTGTACGCAGTGCCAATCTGGTGGAGAGCCGTATGCCATTGCCACGGTATAGGCGCTTCTTACCGCCTTTGCGCTATAAGAGTGTGCCGTACTTTCATACCGATTTCAGACGAGGCCGCCCTGGTCATCTCTGGCATGATACCCATCGAGGAGCTTGCCATTAAGTCGGGAGAGTTGGCTAGCCGCTCATCCGCTACTACAGCGCGTGCGAGCCGTCTGGCAGCAATATCCAGCACTTTGGAGAGGTGCCAAGCACGCTGGAACTCTTCAGAGAAGGGGCGTTGGACATTCGCCTTGATTCCACGGCTCTCACCATGGCTGAACCGTGGTCATGGTGAAGTTAATTTTTTTCTGACCCAGCTGCTCTCTGGACAAGGGTGCTTCCGGAGTTTTTTAAGGCGGCTTGGCCACGAAGCGATGAGTGCTTATGGTGCGGAAAAGGCTTACAGGAGGACGCACACCACGTACTGTTCACCTGCGGCCGGTTCGCGAACCATATACCACGCTTGAGCTTGCTTTGGGTGGTCCCATCACGATGGACAATCTAGTGCCAAGTATTTTCGAGTCTCCGGCAAAATGGAAACGGTCAGCGCATATGCGGCAGAGGTGATGAAGGAGCAGAGGCGAGTGGAACGACTTAGGATGACTTCTAGAAGCCCTTCTGGAATAGACGAAACCTGGGCTGACGGTTAAAAGTATTCTATCACCTGATGTTTCTGTGCAGATGTTGGTAATTTTTCGCTAATATTTTTACTCTTGAGCGTCATTTACTTGTTCGTGTACGACAACAACAACAATTTGACATGTAGGTACTTGAAAGTGCACGACAGAGACATCAATTGATAGTACGATATGGTAAATTTGTATGGTGGCTATGTCGTAGAATGCTCCGATCGGGATGAAATTTCATAGTGAACAAACCCGACATGGTCAAAGCAATCTGTGAAAGTTTCATCAAGATCGGTTCAGCAGATTGGCCGGAAATCGTGTTGAAACAGACGGACGGACGGACGGACGGACGGACGGACGGAAATCAATTCCTGAGCTCGTCCTGATCATTTTGATAAATAGTTTATGGGGTCTCCCATCATTCCTTTAAGGCGTTACAGATATATGACAAAGTCAATATACCCTGTTTCACATGTGAAGGTTACAATAAAATAATAGAAGTAAAAAGCCTAGGCAGAGAACAAAAATGTCTAATAACATCACCGACCGATGGGAGTGTTTTATTTGCCGGTTCGGCCAGCTATGCCCCTTTTCACAGCCAAAATTGTCAGTGACATTATAGACTCTATGACTCTAAGATGTTAGTAGAAAATAGAAAAGAAAAACTTAATTGTGAAAACTAAAAATAAAAATTAAAAAAAAAAATAATAGTAAATTAAATAGAACAAAAAATATTTATATACATATGAGGGAGGTAAAGAGTTTAGCCAGTCCAGCAAGCTAAGCTCCGTTTCATAGCTGAGCGCGGCCATCAACTTCCCGAAGATAAACTGAAAGCAATGATTTGGATAAGGAGAGAGAGAGGTTTCATTAGAGAACACGTGGTATAGGCTATTAAATTGGACGCATAAAACACGAAATGGACTGTGCATAGCGTAATCTGTTGGCACGTTTTCAAAAATAGCGGTCGAAAGTTTCTAGTAGGTCTGGAAGGAAGAGAGAAATGGAGATGAGCTAAAAGAAAAGAAGAATCTATATCAGCATTAATCAACTTGTGCAGGAAGGTAACACCAAGGACTATCCTACGATTTTTCAACGACGGGAGGTTAAGGAGAAGAAGTCTACTGGAATATGAAGGCAAGCGAAGATTACTATACCAATTTAAGCCTCGTAAGGCAAAAAGCAGAAACTGCTTCTGAACAGATTCGATACGATCCTGGTTATTTCTATACTGGGGGCTCCATATACAAAAGCAGTACTCTAGGATAGGGCGAACAAGGGAAGTGTACCGAGTTTTCGTAACGTAAGGATCATCAAACTCTTTATACCAACGTTTAATGAAGCCAAGAACACCTTTGGCCTCATTAACAATAGTGGAAATATAAGAGGTCGAATGAGAGTTTGGAGTCAAAAAGAACACCAAGGTCCTTGACTGTAAAAATACGTTACAATGGGGTACTGTCAATTGAGTAGCTGGTAATGAAAGGGCTATTTCGGCTGAAAGTCATAAACATACATTTAGAACAGTTGAGAAGCAACCGATTAATCTTACACCAAAGTTGCATTGAATTTAAATCATCTTGTAAGTATGATTTAGAGAGCTACAGTAGGAGAAAATAAGCTACACATCGTCTGCGTACATGAGAATGCGAGAATGTGATAAGACAGAGGGAAGACCATTTATAAAAATAGTGAAGAGTAAAGGACCAAGGTGACTACCCTGAGGTACTCCAGAAGTAACCTGAACTTGTTTCGAGGTAGCCAATCTTAGGAGTACTCTTTGGGTCCTACCCTTTAAATAAGAAGAAATGCAAGAAATTAGTGAGGGAGGGAAACCAATACAGACAAGCTTGAGAAGTAATGGTCATGGTGTGCAGAGTCGAAAACTTTACTGAAGTCTGTGTAAATGACGTCAGTTTGCATTTTCGAGAGGAAAGCATAATTTACTAAAGTTGTGAGTTCTAATAAATTGGTCGTGGTTGAACGATTTCTTACGAAGCCGTGTTGAGCAAGGGATAAGACTGATTTGCAGAAATGTTGCAAAGATGAAGTGATAATTTTTTCAAATAATTTAGGGATAGCGGACAATTTTGCCATGCCCCTATAATTTTCAATATTGGACTTCCCACCTTTTTTGTGAATAGGGATTATAAAAGATTATTTCCAAAGAGATGGAAAGACAGAAGATTCAAAGGATAGATTAAAAAGCTTAATCAATGGGCGAAGAAGAGAAGCACTGCACTCTTTAATAAGACAACTAGGTATATTGTCAGGTCCAGGAGAGAAAGAAGACTTTAACAAATTTAAAGCTGAAAACAGAGTGGACTGAGAGATGGTAGGAACAGGCATATAATTTGTAGAAGCAATGTTATAAGGGTAAGGTATGTTAAAAGGGGATGCAGAAGAGTAAGTTGATTGGAAAAAATTAGCAAAAAAATTAGCGGATTCGCTATAGTTGCTAGATTTATCCATCCCAAACATGAAAGATGACGGCAAAGTGGAAGATTTACGCTCAAAATTGACAAAATAATAAAATTGTTTGGGAAATCCAAACATGAAAGATGACGGCAAAGTGGAAGATTTACGCTTAGAATTGACCAAATAATAAAATTGTTTGGGATTTAGCGTAAATTGTCGTTAGCAACAAATAAGGTAATTCTCATAGCACTGGGAATTCAGGAGAAGAAAGTTTGATTTGGTTATAATGTATTTAGACAAGTCAGCACTCATGCCAGACCTGCTAAATTTTTTATAATACTTAGATTTATTATTTTGTAAAGCTGATAGTCTTGGAGTGAACCAAGGGGGCTTAGAAGAAACGGACAATGGAGCAGAGTAGGGGACACATTTGTCTAATAGAGAATTTAAGGTGCTATAAAAAGATTTTAGGGCAATATTTATATCAACCGAATCATATATAACAAGTAAGAAGGCTCTAGTCGGGAGAGTCCGACTAGAAGATACCCTGAACCCAGTTGCAATAAATATATTTAATTTATATAAGACTTTGGTATACTGGCTTAGCTTTCATCGATTAAGTTCAATATCTCCGGTGTTTCTCAACCGATTTGGACGACATTTTCATAAAAGTTCTATCATTATCCATTACTTCAACCCTCATTTTTAGATTTTCCAAATTCGATATTTTATTGTTATAGATATTATGTGTGTATCGGAAACCAGAATAGTTATCGATAATTTGAAGCAAACTTGTTCTGCTCATGGTATAGGAGAACTTAAATACAAAATCAGAAGTCTCTAGCTCTTGTAGTCTCTGAGATCCACGCGTTCATACAGACAGACAGACGGACAGACGGACAGACGGACATGGCTATATCGTCTAGGCTGTTGATGCTGATCAAGAATATATATTCTTTATAGAGTCGGAGATGCTTCCTTCTGCCTGTTACATACTTTTGCACAAAACCATTATACCCCTATTTAACCATTTTATGGGTTAAGGGTATAAAAAACCAATCAGTTGCCAGAATACGTTGATTTAACAAAGAGTAATTTCCTTTGCGAATGCAACGGCGAGGCAGGTTAAACATTGGAGGAGAACACCTAACAGAAATGCTAACAGACAATGTAACTTCCAAAGTAGGATGATATGAATCCTCTGGGACAGACAGGGATGACAGGGGATGACCTAGAGACATTGGCAATACAGTTGTTGTTAATAAATACAAGATCGAGTATTCTAATCGAATGATTAGAAATTGAATTGATCTGAAACAAAGGAAGATCAAGCATGGCTTCTAAGAAGTCATGCTGGGCAGACGGTTCAAGATAATTTATGGAGTTGGATGAAGACCAGAGGAAATCAAAGTCACCCAGTACGATAAAAATATCATTGTCTTGGATATGAGCAGAAACTTCTTTAATACAAGTTAGGTGTTGAAAATAAACTTGAATGTCAGAAGAAGGAGGGATTTAAGAGCAAGTGATGTAAACAACATGTGAAGGGAGAGTTATTTTAACAGAAATAATCTCAGCATCATTAATGGCAAAAAAATAGAAATGTTCCGACTGGAGAGTAGCTTTAACAGCAATTAATACCCCACCACCTCGGCGAGTCGGTCGATCAGCTCTATAGACGATAAAATTATTTGAAAAAAGTTCACAATTAGAAATACTTGGATTTAACCAAGTTTCAGTAAAAGAAATTATATCTGAATGGAACGAAAAGCTATTCAAAAACAAGTTTCTAAGTTTTAACATTCTGATAAATAATAGATATTTCATTAGAATTTAGTTTTTTAGGATGACAGAGTTATTATTTGAAAAGGTTGTAGCTGGAAGATTGACAGGAAAAGGCAGATTTTTTTTGCAAAAGCTCATGAGCAACCGTATGAGGGGGCCAAAATTTGGGATCACAGATTATTGAAAACGATTCTAGAGAGACATTAATTTTAAAAGATGATATTTCGCGAGGAGAAGAAAAGTTAAATTTCGTTATAGAGACGCTAGCTTTAGTTTTGCTAGCAATATAGGCAGCAACAGCATCACAAGTAGTTTCAGATAATGATAGAATTGGAGCCAATTCCACGGTATCAGGCACGGGTGAAAGCGACGAGGGTGAAGGGGCAAACATTAATGGAACATTCAAAATTCTGACTCCAAACGGCGAGTAGACAATGACTCAAATTTAAAATTATTCAGAAATTCCAAACTCGAATCAATGTCAGTCAGTAGCATGCTTGCCGTCTTTTTTAGTTTTGAAAACTGATTTCTCACAGAATTATATATTCTAGAGAAATCAATTTGCTTATCTGTGCACTTAGGACATGACCAACGCGCACCACTACAGCCGGTCTTGGCTACAGCAGTGATCTTGCCACACTCACGCCCAGTAAGACCTGCACATTTAGCATGCATAAAACTCTCACACAACCACTAATTAGCAAATTGAGGCCGTGCAGAATCGTCGGACTGCTTAAATGTTCAAGATTTTTGAAGCAAGACACATTTACAACTGGCGTCAGTTTGCATTTTCGAGAGGAAAGCATAATTTACTAAAGTTGTGAGTTCTAATAAATTGGTCGTGGTTGAACGATTTCTTACGAAGCCGTGTTGAGCAAGGGATAAGACTGATTTGCAGAAATGTTGCAAAGATGAAGTGATAATTTTTTCAAATAATTTAGGGATAGCGGACAATTTTGCCATGCCCCTATAATTTTCAATATTGGACTTCCCACCTTTTTTGTGAATAGGGATTATAAAAGATTATTTCCAAAGAGATGGAAAGACAGAAGATTCAAAGGATAGATTAAAAAGCTTAATCAATGGGCGAAGAAGAGAAGCACTGCACTCTTTAATAAGACAACTAGGTATATTGTCAGGTCCAGGAGAGAAAGAAGACTTTAACAAATTTAAAGCTGAAAACAGAGTGGACTGAGAGATGGTAGGAACAGGCATATAATTTGTAGAAGCAATGTTATAAGGGTAAGGTATGTTAAAAGGGGATGCAGAAGAGTAAGTTGATTGGAAAAAATTAGCAAAAAAATTAGCGGATTCGCTATAGTTGCTAGATTTATCCATCCCAAACATGAAAGATGACGGCAAAGTGGAAGATTTACGCTCAAAATTGACAAAATAATAAAATTGTTTGGGAAATCCAAACATGAAAGATGACGGCAAAGTGGAAGATTTACGCTTAGAATTGACCAAATAATAAAATTGTTTGGGATTTAGCGTAAATTGTCGTTAGCAACAAATAAGGTAATTCTCATAGCACTGGGAATTCAGGAGAAGAAAGTTTGATTTGGTTATAATGTATTTAGACAAGTCAGCACTCATGCCAGACCTGCTAAATTTTTATAATACTTAGATTTATTATTTTGTAAAGCTGATAGTCTTGGAGTGAACCAAGGGGGCTTAGAAGAAACGGACAATGGAGCAGAGTAGGGGACACATTTGTCTAATAGAGAATTTAAGGTGCTATAAAAGATTTTAGGGCAATATTTATATCAACCGAATCATATATAACAAGTAAGAAGGCTCTAGTCGGGAGAGTCCGACTAGAAGATACCCTGAACCCAGTTGCAATAAATATATTTAATTTATATAAGACTTTGGTATACTGGCTTAGCTTTCATCGATTAAGTTCAATATCTCCGGTGTTTCTCAACCGATTTGGACGACATTTTCATAAAAGTTCTATCATTATCCATTACTTCAACCCTCATTTTTAGATTTTCCAAATTCGATATTTTATTGTTATAGATATTATGTGTGTATCGGAAACCAGAATAGTTATCGATAATTTGAAGCAAACTTGTTCTGCTCATGGTATAGGAGAACTTAAATACAAAATCAGAAGTCTCTAGCTCTTGTAGTCTCTGAGATCCACGCGTTCATACAGACAGACAGACGGACAGACGGACAGACGGACATGGCTATATCGTCTAGGCTGTTGATGCTGATCAAGAATATATATTCTTTATAGAGTCGGAGATGCTTCCTTCTGCCTGTTACATACTTTTGCACAAAACCATTATACCCCTATTTAACCATTTTATGGGTTAAGGGTATAAAAACCAATCAGTTGCCAGAATACGTTGATTTAACAAAGAGTAATTTCCTTTGCGAATGCAACGGCGAGGCAGGTTAAACATTGGAGGAGAACACCTAACAGAAATGCTAACAGACAATGTAACTTCCAAAGTAGGATGATATGAATCCTCTGGGACAGACAGGGATGACAGGGGATGACCTAGAGACATTGGCAATACAGTTGTTGTTAATAAATACAAGATCGAGTATTCTAATCGAATGATTAGAAATTGAATTGATCTGAAACAAAGGAAGATCAAGCATGGCTTCTAAGAAGTCATGCTGGGCAGACGGTTCAAGATAATTTATGGAGTTGGATGAAGACCAGAGGAAATCAAAGTCACCCAGTACGATAAAAATATCATTGTCTTGGATATGAGCAGAAACTTCTTTAATACAAGTTAGGTGTTGAAAATAAACTTGAATGTCAGAAGAAGGAGGGATTTAAGAGCAAGTGATGTAAACAACATGTGAAGGGAGAGTTATTTTAACAGAAATAATCTCAGCATCATTAATGGCAAAAAAATAGAAATGTTCCGACTGGAGAGTAGCTTTAACAGCAATTAATACCCCACCACCTCGGCGAGTCGGTCGATCAGCTCTATAGACGATAAAATTATTTGAAAAAAGTTCACAATTAGAAATACTTGGATTTAACCAAGTTTCAGTAAAAGAAATTATATCTGAATGGAACGAAAAGCTATTCAAAAACAAGTTTCTAAGTTTTAACATTCTGATAAATAATAGATATTTCATTAGAATTTAGTTTTTTAGGATGACAGAGTTATTATTTGAAAAGGTTGTAGCTGGAAGATTGACAGGAAAAGGCAGATTTTTTTTGCAAAAGCTCATGAGCAACCGTATGAGGGGGCCAAAATTTGGGATCACAGATTATTGAAAACGATTCTAGAGAGACATTAATTTTAAAAGATGATATTTCGCGAGGAGAAGAAAAGTTAAATTTCGTTATAGAGACGCTAGCTTTAGTTTTGCTAGCATATAGGCAGCAACAGCATCACAAGTAGTTTCAGATAATGATAGAATTGGAGCCAATTCCACGGTATCAGGCACGGGTGAAAGCGACGAGGGTGAAGGGGCAAACATTAATGGAACATTCAAAAATTCTGACTCCAAACGGCGAGTAGACAATGACTCAAATTTAAAATTATTCAGAAATTCCAAACTCGAATCAATGTCAGTCAGTAGCATGCTTGCCGTCTTTTTTAGTTTTGAAAACTGATTTCTCACAGAATTATATATTCTAGAGAAATCAATTTGCTTATCTGTGCACTTAGGACATGACCAACGCGCACCACTACAGCCGGTCTTGGCTACAGCAGTGATCTTGTCACACTCACGCCCAGTAAGACCTGCACATTTAGCATGCATAAAACTCTCACACAACCACTAATTAGCAAATTGAGGCCGTGCAGAATCGTCGGACTGCTTAAATGTTCAAGATTTTTGAAGCAAGACACATTTACAACTGGGGTCAAACTAACAAAAATAGCTTGCGAGAGCACAGAACGGACAAAACGGCACACAGAAAATTTAAGAGCAGACGCACAAATTAAGAGGAATCGTAACACAAATACTTCTTGTTTAGAGCCATAAGCAACAACAAAAATGTATTAAAGCACGACAGGCAGATAACGCTTAAGCGAACAAACACACAAATCAGTGTATGCGTAGCGAATAATCACACAAACAAGAGTATGCGCAGCAAACAAACACACAAACAAATGAATGCACGACTTAGCGACAAATTTGCAGAATAACAAAAACAGACACTAACAACCACACAGAAATGACGCCGGATTCTGTTCAGTTCGTCTGGCAGGCAACATCAAATATTTTCTCAAAAAATAATTTTAGAAACAAATACAGGCAACATCAGAAATAAAATAAATAAATTTGTCAAAACTGAACATTACTCGTTGCTGTGCACAATTCACAGACTTTGGACGCTGTTGCGTGCAGTGTCGGCAAAAGCTATACAACCACGAACATTAGGAAAAAGTGTTTAAACAGTATATCCAGCCCAACGGGCACATCGGGCACCCAGCCGTTTTTATCGACTGTGCAGTGTCTGAAGCTATCAAGTATGGATGATAAAACTCTTACGCGCTCAGAATCTAGTCAGTCTAAAAAAGCGATGATGTCGGTAGCTGGCATATCTCAAAAGGACCTTAGGGCTCAGTTGTTAAATGATATCACAATGAAGATAGGATCCAACAGCAAGACTTCCAACGCAGAGAGCAATGTGCCTGCATCTACTGCACACCCATCTGCCAAGCAACTGACGTCAACAGCCGATGTGTCATCGAGGGCTGAGTTAGTCAGCAAATTGACGACAGTTACCAATAAGTACTCTGGGCTTAAGACAGGGATAAGTAGCTCAATAGCTACGAACATTAAAAGCTCCCACGAACACGATGATGATGATGACCAGACAGCTGCTACAGCGGCCCGCATGCATGTCTCGCAAGCGAAGAAGATCGGTAAACGGAAAGGACCCTACACAACCTCTCCCCCAGCATCACGCCGCAAACATAACATTGCTGACGTAGTACTAAACACGACCAATAAATTTTCTCTTTTGGCCGAAAAAGATGACGACGGTATGGACGTCGAGAACGCTACTGAGATATATGAATCTTCAGAAGATGAGTCACCAAATCAGGCGGACCCCTTGGATTTGGGAGCATCAACATCTGCGCAGCCTATAGCCACCGCTGTTGGTAAGAAGCCACCCCCTATTGTAGTCAATAACATTGATAATATCTATGACGTGTGGCAACTTCTGATGAATGTTGTGGATGAAAATAGATTGGTTATTAAATCCAATATGGGTAAAACCATGCGACTCCTTGCCAGCGATGTGCCCACCTATAGAGCTATAGTGAACAAGCTTAACGAGCACAAAATTGAATTCCACTCATACCAACTCCATGAGGAGAAGCCTTATCGCATTGTCATTAAGGGACTGCATCACTCTACGCTTAATCGAGAGATTATTGATGAGCTTAAGAGCAAAGGTCACACAGTTCTCCACTTACATAACCCAAAAAAGAAGGACTCTAATGAGCCTATGAACCTACACTTTCTTAATATAGAACCAGCGCCTAATAACAAGGGGGTTCTTGCTATTAGGAAAATGTGCAAACAGGTGGTTAAAATTGAGACTGCTCGTAGAAGTCATGAAGTTGTGCAATGCCACAGATGTCAGGAGTATGGACACACAGCCAAATACTGCACAAAGCAGCCTAGGTGTGTAAAATGCGGCGATAACCATCGGTCTACTGAATGCACCAGGTCACCTGACGTGCCAGCTACATGCGTACACTGCTCTTGCAGCCACCCGGCAAATTATAAGGGGTGCACGGTTTTCATCGAGTACATAAGGCGAGCGGGAGCTCCTAAGGCCATTAAAAACGCCAACCTAACCCCAAAATTGCCAAACCAGATCCGGAGAATCAGAACACATGAACCAGAGCCAGTAAACGTTCCAAGTTCATTC
This sequence comes from Scaptomyza flava, assembly GCA_030179655.1. NCBI lineage: Eukaryota > Metazoa > Arthropoda > Insecta > Diptera > Drosophilidae > Scaptomyza > Scaptomyza flava. The sequence goes on along the minus strand of JARNME010000029.1, from coordinate 26,237,759 downwards.
ATTAAGGAACAAGTTGGAGGGCAATCATATGCTGCTGTGGCTAGACGCGGCCTGAAGCAGCAGCAAGAACAGAGTCAAACCCGACAACAAGTTGAGCAACAGATGCCAGTCAACGGAGATGAGATCTCTTCTGCCATCAAGGATATGACTCGAGCTATTGAGAGAATGGCAGATATGCAGCAGCAAGTTTTGGGGATGCAACAGCAAATCCTCACGCTTATGACCGCGTTGCTGTCAAAATGAATTCACCACTAAAGGTTCTTATCTGGAATGCCAACGGCATTTCAGGTAAAGTACTAGAGCTTGAAGCTCTAGTACGAAAACATGACATCAAGGTCATCCTCCTGTCAGAAACCAGGACGAATGGCTTATCATTTCCAAGAATATTTGGCTTCGAGGTGTACCCAGTACATTGGGTTGATAATCGTACAGCTGCAGGGGGCTGCGCTGTACTCGTTCGGAGCAATCTGATACATTTCCCTCAGTTGACTTTAGTTAATCGGGCTTACCAGTATTCAACGGTTAGAGTTTCGACAGATGCTGGAGATGTGGTTTTTGGAGCTATCTATTGCAGGCCAAATGAGAGGATATTGATTAATGATTTTAATAATATTCTTAACTCGGCTGGTAACAAGTACTTGGTGGGTGGAGATTGGAACGCTCATCATTGGCTGTGGGGTGGACGAAGCAGCAATGCACGAGGCATACAGCTTGCTGGGAGCCTGTCTCGTAGACAAGCAAAGATCCTTGCAACGGGATCACCAACAAGGTACCCTTATGGAGCAAGAGGTACTCCTTCCTGCATTGACTTTGCCATATACCAGGGGATTCCAGACCAGATTCTTTCCATATCTGATGATTGGGACCTCCCTAGTGACCACCTTGCCCTGATAGTTACTTTGGATAGCAGTGCAAGAATGGTCAGTGGACCACCAAGGCTCATCAACGCACGTACCAACATTGAGGAGTTTCAGAGACGGATTGGCGAAAGTATCGAGCTTAACACTACCATCAACACTGGATTGGATGTTGAAAATTCCATTGATTTGCTAATCGCCAAGATCCGGTCGGCTGCAGCTGAAACCACCCCGCCCCCTATGGTAAGACGCCAGGATAATTCTGGAAACAGACTCCCAGCGGATATAGCAAACTTGCTCAGAATCAAGAGGCAAAACAGACACAGATACCAGACAACGCATAGCCCTCAGGACAAGGCAGTATGGCGAAGATCTGAGAGGGAGCTTAAGGAGGCACTACGCAGGCTTAAAAGTGAAACTTTTACTAGAAGGTTAGAGAGTATGGATTACACATGTGATGCTGGTTACTCTCTGTGGCGTGCCACACGTAGCCTAAAGCGCCAACCTTGGAGAACTGTACCGCTTCGCTGTCCTGGAAACGGGCACTGCCAAACTGACGACGAGCAAGCTGAGACGTTTGCAAGTCACCTTGAAGAACGCATTACGCCGCTTGACCTAGCTGATCAGAATAGCCTTAATGAGACCGCCCAAGCACTGGAGACTCCTCTGCAGATGTCTTTGCCCATCAACCCCATCAGAGTGGAGGAGGTCAAGGAAGCTATTAATATCCTTCCTAGTTCTAAGGCTCCTGGCCATGACGGTATTTGCCACACCACCCTGAGGGCCCTGCCAATTCGAGCGCTTCTCTTTATAACGTTGATTTTCAACGCTATACTAAGAACCCAGCACTTTCCTGCCCAGTGGAAGTTAGCAAGGATCCACATGATTCATAAGTCGGGTAAGCCGGAGGATGACCCTGAGTCATATCGACCGATCAGCCTCTTGCCATCTCTGTCTAAGGTTTGGGAGAGGCTTATTGCTGCACGGCTTGTTAGGCTTATGGATAATATGAACATTCTTCCTGACCACCAATTTGGGTTCAGGAGAGGGCATGGTGCAATTGAACAGGTTCACAGAGTGGTTAACCACATACTTAAGGCATTCGATGACAAGAGCTATTGCTATGGTATCTTTGTGGATGTCCAGCAGGCGTTCGACCGCGTCTGGATTAGAGGTCTGCTTCAAAAAATAAAAACGCGCCTCCCAGCTCCCTATTTCATGCTAATGCGTTCATACCTAACGGAACGCAGGTTTGAAGTCAAGGTGAGGGCTGCGATCTCTACCACGCGGGAAATGAAGGCGGGCGTTCCGCAAGGCAGCGTACTGGGCCCTTTTCTATACAACCTGTACACGGCGGACATACCCACTCCTGATGATCTTGAAGACCTCGCCTCACCAGGTAATTTTCTCATTGCCACATTTGCTGACGACGTGGCAGTATTCCACTCTGCCTCTTGCGAGTACGAGGCTGCTGACGGAGCCCAGGAGTATATCCACATCCTTGAGAGCTGGGCTCGCAGGTGGAACATCAAGCTCAACGCCTCGAAGAGCCAAGCTGTCAACTTTACACTGAGACGTGGAGAAGCACCGGCAGTCTGGCTTGATGGGAGTCCCTTGCAGCCTGAAAATCATGCTCGATACCTGGGGATCACATTGGACAAAAGGCTCTGTTTTCGCTCTCACTTTGATGGGCTCCTTAAGCAATGTCGGTGCAAGCTGTCAAAAGTTAATTGGATGATAAACGCCAATAGCGCCTTGCCGCTGCGCTGCAAACGGGCAGTGTACAACACTTTGGTTGCTCCGACTTGGAGATATGGTATACAGATTTGGGGCATTGCGTGTCGGACAAGTCGACGACGTATCCAGACACTCCAGAATTTGGCTTTGCGTCGAATAACTGGTGCTGCCTGGTACGTACGAAATTCAACCTTGCACAATGACCTCAGATTGACTACCATAGACAGCCAAGTTGGAGCTTATTCCATCAGATACAACGCACGTTTGCAGCGGCACCGAAGCCGGCTGGCTAGAGAGCTTGCGGGGAGAAGAGTCGTTAGAAGACTTAAGCGCAGGTCATTTGGAAACCTAATACAATAGCCTGGTGACGATCCAAAGGAAGTCAACCTAATCCAAAAGACCTACAACTACGCCTGAAGTCAACCAGGCTTGCCGAATTTACTAATGAAGATCACTGTGTTGTAATAAAAACTAACTGTGTTTTTGGTCCAATACATTAAAAAAAAAAAAAAAAAAAAAAAAAAAAAAAAAAGAAATGACGCCGCAATAGTTAAAATATAATAATTAGCAAATTAAACGACGCACAACAAGAAGCACTTTGCACAGCTTGATAAGCCTATGTTTTACGAAACAGTAGACTGCAAAAAATAAATTAAAACCGAGCTCGGGTTCGTAGTCATTAAGTTGACAGTACCGGCTCAGTGTAACATTCCTGATTAACGCGAATCTGGTTTTGAATGCCCGACCCCATGAAGGCTGGTGTCAACCCTAGCGTGGCCTCACTGCTTGCATAGTTAACCACGGGATTGCAACGTGACGGCACAACGACCGGAGACAACGGCCCAGGAGGACGTGCAACGGCTTTGTACGCAGTGCCAATCTGGTGGAGAGCCGTATGCCATTGCCGGTATAGGCGCTTCTTACCGCCTTTGCGCTATAAGAGTGTGCCGTACTTTCATACCGATTTCAGACGAGGCCGCCCTGGTCATCTCTGGCATGATACCCATCGAGGAGCTTGCCATTAAGTCGGGAGAGTTGGCTAGCCGCTCATCCGCTACTACAGCGCGTGCGAGCCGTCTGGCAGCAATATCCAGCACTTTGGAGAGGTGCCAAGCACGCTGGAACTCTTCAGAGAAGGGGCGTTGGACATTCGCCTTGATTCCACGGCTCTCACCATGGCTGAACCGTGGTCATGGTGAAGTTAATTTTTTTCTGACCCAGCTGCTCTCTGGACAAGGGTGCTTCCGGAGTTTTTTAAGGCGGCTTGGCCACGAAGCGATGAGTGCTTATGGTGCGGAAAAGGCTTACAGGAGGACGCACACCACGTACTGTTCACCTGCGGCCGGTTCGCGAACCATATACCACGCTTGAGCTTGCTTTGGGTGGTCCCATCACGATGGACAATCTAGTGCCAAGTATTTTCGAGTCTCCGGCAAAATGGAAACGGTCAGCGCATATGCGGCAGAGGTGATGAAGGAGCAGAGGCGAGTGGAACGACTTAGGATGACTTCTAGAAGCCCTTCTGGAATAGACGAAACCTGGGCTGACGGTTAAAAGTATTCTATCACCTGATGTTTCTGTGCAGATGTTGGTAATTTTTCGCTAATATTTTTACTCTTGAGCGTCATTTACTTGTTCGTGTACGACAACAACAACAATTTGACATGTAGGTACTTGAAAGTGCACGACAGAGACATCAATTGATAGTACGATATGGTAAATTTGTATGGTGGCTATGTCGTAGAATGCTCCGATCGGGATGAAATTTCATAGTGAACAAACCCGACATGGTCAAAGCAATCTGTGAAAGTTTCATCAAGATCGGTTCAGCAGATTGGCCGGAAATCGTGTTGAAACAGACGGACGGACGGACGGACGGACGGACGGACGGAAATCAATTCCTGAGCTCGTCCTGATCATTTTGATAAATAGTTTATGGGGTCTCCCATCATTCCTTTAAGGCGTTACAGATATATGACAAAGTCAATATACCCTGTTTCACATGTGAAGGTTACAATAAAATAATAGAAGTAAAAAGCCTAGGCAGAGAACAAAAATGTCTAATAACATCACCGACCGATGGGAGTGTTTTATTTGCCGGTTCGGCCAGCTATGCCCCTTTTCACAGCCAAAATTGTCAGTGACATTATAGACTCTATGACTCTAAGATGTTAGTAGAAAATAGAAAAGAAAAACTTAATTGTGAAAACTAAAAATAAAAATTAAAAAAAAAAATAATAGTAAATTAAATAGAACAAAAAAATATTTATATACATATGAGGGAGGTAAAGAGTTTAGCCAGTCCAGCAAGCTAAGCTCCGTTTCATAGCTGAGCGCGGCCATCAACTTCCCGAAGATAAACTGAAAGCAATGATTTGGATAAGGAGAGAGAGAGGTTTCATTAGAGAACACGTGGTATAGGCTATTAAATTGGACGCATAAAACACGAAATGGACTGTGCATAGCGTAATCTGTTGGCACGTTTTCAAAAATAGCGGTCGAATGTTTCTAGTAGGTCTGGAAGGAAGAGAGAAATGGAGATGAGCTAAAAGAAAAGAAGAATCTATATCAGCATTAATCAACTTGTGCAGGAAGGTAACACCAAGGACTATCCTACGATTTTTCAACGACGGGAGGTTAAGGAGAAGAAGTCTACTGGAATATGAAGGCAAGCGAAGATTACTATACCAATTTAAGCCTCGTAAGGCAAAAAGCAGAAACTGCTTCTGAACAGATTCGATACGATCCTGGTTATTTCTATACTGGGGGCTCCATATACAAAAGCAGTACTCTAGGATAGGGCGAACAAGGGAAGTGTACCGAGTTTTCGTAACGTAAGGATCATCAAACTCTTTATACCAACGTTTAATGAAGCCAAGAACACCTTTGGCCTCATTAACAATAGTGGAAATATAAGAGGTCGAATGAGAGTTTGGAGTCAAAAAGAACACCAAGGTCCTTGACTGTAAAAATACGTTACAATGGGGTACTGTCAATTGAGTAGCTGGTAATGAAAGGGCTATTTCGGCTGAAAGTCATAAACATACATTTAGAACAGTTGAGAAGCAACCGATTAATCTTACACCAAAGTTGCATTGAATTTAAATCATCTTGTAAGTATGATTTAGAGAGCTACAGTAGGAGAAAATAAGCTACACATCGTCTGCGTACATGAGAATGCGAGAATGTGATAAGACAGAGCGAAGACCATTTATAAAAATAGTGAAGAGTAAAGGACCAAGGTGACTACCCTGAGGTACTCCAGAAGTAACCTGAACTTGTTTCGAGGTAGCCAATCTTAGGAGTACTCTTTGGGTCCTACCCTTTAAATAAGAAGAAATGCAAGAAATTAGTGAGGGAGGGAAACCAATACAGACAAGCTTGAGAAGTAATGGTCATGGTGTGCAGAGTCGAAAACTTTACTGAAGTCTGTGTAAATGACGTCAGTTTGCATTTTCGAGAGGAAAGCATCATTTACTAAAGTTGTGAGTTCTAATAAATTGGTCGTGGTTGAACGATTTCTTACGAAGCCGTGTTGAGCAAGGGATAAGACTGATTTGCAGAAATGTTGCAAAGATGAAGTGATAATTTTTTCAAATAATTTAGGGATAGCGGACAATTTTGCCATGCCCCTATAATTTTCAATATTGGACTTCCCACCTTTTTTGTGAATAGGGATTATAAAAGATTATTTCCAAAGAGATGGAAAGACAGAAGATTCAAAGGATAGATTAAAAAGCTTAATCAATGGGCGAAGAAGAGAAGCACTGCACTCTTTAATAAGACAACTAGGTATATTGTCAGGTCCAGGAGAGAAAGAAGACTTTAACAAATTTAAAGCTGAAAACAGAGTGGACTGAGAGATGGTAGGAACAGGCATATAATTTGTAGAAGCAATGTTATAAGGGTAAGGTATGTTAAAAGGGGATGCAGAAGAGTAAGTTGATTGGAAAACATAGTGGCGCATAGTTAATTTTGGCTATGCCAAGACTATGATACCCTTCACACAGCCAAATCAATACTCCCCCCTCTTATGTTTCTGTGCAGTTGTTGGTAATTTTTCGCTAATATTTTTACTCTTGAGCGTCATTTACTTGTTCGTTTTCGACAAAAACAACATATTGACATGTAGGTACTTGAAAGTGCACGACAGAGACAACAATTGATAGTACGATATGGTAAGCAACATGATCTAAGCAATCTGTGAAAGTTTCATCAAGATCGGTTAAGCAGTTTGGCCGGAAATCGTGTTGATATGGTAAATTTATATGGTGGCTATATCGTAGAATGCTCCGATCGGGATGAAATTTCATAGTGAACAAACCCGACATGATCTAAGCAATCTGTGAAAGTTTCATCAAGATCGGTTCAGCAGTTTGGCCGGAAATCGTGTTGATATGGTAAATTTATATGGTGGCTATATCGTAGAATGCTCCGATCGGGATGAAATTTCATAGTGAACAAACCCGACATGATCTAAGCAATCTGTGAAAGTTTCATCAAGATCGGTTCAGCAGTTTGGCCGGAAATCGTGTTGAAACAGACAGACGGACAGACGGACAGACGGACAGACGGACGGACGGACGGAAATCAATTCCTGAGCTCGTCCTGATCATTTTGATATATAGTTTATGGGGTCTCCCATCATTCCTTTAAGGCGTTACAGATTCATGACAAACTCAATATACCCTGATTCACATGTGAAGGGTATAAAAATTAGCAAAAAAATTAGCGGATTCGCTATAGTTGCTAGATTTATCCATCCCAAACATGAAAGATGACGGCAAAGTGGAAGATTTACGCTCAAAATTGACAAAATAATAAAATTGTTTGGGAAATCCAAACATGAAAGATGACGGCAAAGTGGAAGATTTACGCTTAGAATTGACAAAATAATAAAATTGTTTGGGATTTAGCGTAAATTGTCGTTAGCAACAAATAAGGTAATTCTCATAGCACTGGGAATTCAGGAGAAGAAAGTTTGATTTGGTTATAATGTATTTAGACAAGTCAGCACTCATGCCAGACCTGCTAAATTTTTTATAATACTTAGATTTATTATTTTGTAAAGCTGATAGTCTTGGAGTGAACCAAGGGGGCTTAGAAGAAACGGACAATGGAGCAGAGTAGGGGACACATTTGTCTAATAGAGAATTTAAGGTGCTATAAAAAGATTTTAGGGCAATATTTATATCAACCGAATCATATATAAAAAACCAATCAGTTGCCAGAATACGTTGATTTAACAAAGAGTAATTTCCTTTGAGAATGCAACGGCGAGGCAGGTTAAACATTGGAGGAGAACCCCTAACAGAAATGCTAACAGACAATGTAACTTCCAAAGTAGGATGATATGAATCCTCTGGGACAGACAGGGATGACAGGGGATGACCTAGAGACATTGGCAATACAGTTGTTGTTAATAAATACAAGATCGAGTATTCTAATCGAATGATTAGAAATTGAATTGATCTGAAACAAAGGAAGATCAAGCATGGCTTCTAAGAAGTCATGATGGGCAGACGGTTCAAGATAATTTATGGAGTTGGATGAAGACCAGAGGAAATCAAAGTCACCCAGTACGATAAAAATATCATTGTCTCGGATATGAGCAGAAACTTCTTTAATACAAGTTAGGTGTTGAAAATAAACTTGAATGTTAGAAGAAGGAGGGATTTAAGAGCAAGTGATGTAAACAACATGTGAAGGGAGAGTTATTTTAACAGAAATAATCTCAGCATCATTAATGGCAAAAAAATAGAAATGTTCCAACTGGAGAGTAGCTTTAACAGCAATTAATACCCCACCACCTCGGCGAGTCGGTCGATCAGCTCCATAGACGATAAAATTATTTGAAAAAAGTTCACAATTAGAAATACTTGGATTTAACCAAGTTTCAGTAAAAGAAATTATATCTGAATGGAACGAAAAGCTATTCAAAAACAAGTTTCTAAGTTTTAACATTTTGATAAATAATAGATATTTCATTAGAATTTAGTTTTTTAGGATGACAGAGTTATTATTTGAAAAGGTTGTAGCTGGAAGATTGACAGGAAAAGGCAGATTTTTTTTGCAAAAGCTCATGAACAACCGTATGAGGGGGCCAAAATTTGGGATCACAGATTATTGAAAACGATTCTAGAGAGACATTAATTTTAAAAGATGATGTTTCGCGAGGAGAAGAAAAGTTAAATTTCGTTATAGAGACGCTAGCTTTAGTTTTGCTAGCAATATAGGCAGCAACAGCATCACAAGTAGTTTCAGATAATGATAGAATTGGAGCCAATTCCACGGTATCAGGCACGGGTGAAAGCGACGAGGGTGAAGGGGCAAACATTAATGGAACATTCAAAAATTCTGACTCCAAACGGCGAGTAGACAATGACTCAAATTTAAAATTATTCAGAAATTCCAAACTCGAATCAATGTCAGTCAGTAGCATGCTTGCCGTCTTTTTTAGTTTTGAAAACTGATTTCTCACAGAATTATATATTCTAGAGAAATCAATTTGCTTATCTGTGCACTTAGGACATGACCAACGCGCACCACTACAGCCGGTCTTGGCTACAGCAGTGATCTTGCCACACTCACGCCCAGTAAGACCTGCACATTTAGCATGCATAAAACTCTCACACAACCACCAATTAGCAAATTGAGGCCGTGCAGAATCGTCGGACTGCTTAAATGTTCAAGATTTTTGAAGCAAGACACATTTACAACTGGGGTCAAACTAACAAAAATAGCTTGCGAGAGCACAGAACGGACAAAACGGCACACAGAAAATTTAAGAGCAGACGCACAAATTAAGAGGAATCGTAACACAAATACTTCTTGTTTGGAGCCATAAGCAACAACAAAAATGTATTAAAGCACGACAGGCAGATAACGCTTAAGCGAACAAACACACAAATCAGTGTATGCGTAGCGAATAATCACACAAACAAGAGTATGCGCAGCAAACAAACACACAAACAAATGAATGCACGACTTAGCGACAAATTTGCAGAATAACAAAAACAGACACTAACAACCACACAGAAATGACGCCGCAATAGTTAAAATATAATAATTAGCAAATTAAACGACGCACAACAAGAAGCACTTTGCACAGCTTGATAAGCCTATGTTTTACGAAACAGTAGACTGCAAAAAATAAATTAAAACCGAGCTCGGGTTCGTAGTCATTAAGTTGACAGTACCGGCTCAGTGTAACATTCCTGATTAACGCGAATCTGGTTTTGAATGCCCGACCCCATGAAGGCTGGTGTCAACCCTAGCGTGGCCTCACTGCTTGCATAGTTAACCACGGGATTGCAACGTGACGGCACAACGATCGGAGACAACGGCCCAGGAGTTGGGACCCAAAAAAATAAGTACACAAACAATCCCCAAAATTGAAGGAGAATGTGAGGCTTTTAGGATTCTTTCACAGAACCCCTGTGTTGGATTTGCTAGAAGCAGTAAGGTCACCCACCAAAGTTTCGACGCCTGCCGTACAGGAGTTACACCGTGGCACGAGTTAGCCTATGGAGCAACACAACAGAACACCGCTCAGCGACCTTGGTGAAGAAATCTCCAAGCTGGTCGTGATGATGCAATATGGTAAGAGACGGTCGATCCATCAGCCGATGCGTAACTCAATCGAGAGCATCAGGGCCCTCTACGAGCTGGTAGCTATAAAGCTACATTTCAATAGGGCGAAGGCCGTGATAGGGATGCACCAAGCTTCCCAGACGTCGCCAATCTTCGGAAAGTCCATCGAGTCCAAGAGGAAGCAGAATCCAGGAGCGTGTGCTCCCTCTACCAAGAGGAGTAAAGAAGTGGGGACGACTAAGGCCGGAGAGTGCCACGAAAGCTCTCCCAAGCAAAGACAGTGAAGGAGAAAAATAGACCACGATGCGAAAAAAGAAAAAGAAGGAGAGCAACCCTGGCAATAGAGGTATGGCGGAGAAAAGCAGACCAGACGCCATAGTCATATCTGCTCAAGTCAATCTGCAATTTACTCCGAAATGCTTCCAAAAGTGAAGTCAGACGGAAGGCTAAGCGGTGTTGGCCAGGTGGTTTCAAAAATCGGGAGAACCCAAAAACGTTAAATCCTAATTCAGTTGAACACATTAGGAACCTTCTTGGTGAGTCCCTCGGGGAGCAAGCAGAAGATTGCAGGGATTTGGACGAAATCACCACCAAGGAGGACACATGCGAGGCCTTGAAAAAGTAGCTGCATGAAGAATCTATCTTGGTGGAAGATATCAATTTAAGAAAGCCTTACGGTTCGACGCAGACGGCTTCCATCAAGCTGCCTGTGGATGAAGCTAGGAAGGCTCTTGCCGCTGGAGCCGTTGGGCTGTCTGGAATGGGAAAGTGGACCTGCAGAGGATATCTGAAGCATTGCATCAAGCACAGTAAAGCCAACTGAGTCATTAAGATTGTCTTTTAACGTTTCGCAATATTCAATCATCATACATTTCACTGTTTCTAAAACATGATCTTTTCGTTCTTCTGATAAAAAACTCAACTCTTTAAACCGAGTGTTTGTACACAAAGTTACAAAAAAAAATGAAACTTTTAAGTATATACCAGAATATTTACCAATATATTTACTAACTTTCTTTGCGGGTGCCCACGGGTACCCGATAAAATCCCGGCCCTAGTTGGAGCTCATGGGCTATGTGTTAACACCTGTTTGTTGGTGTGTTTGTACCGCTATTAATTCTATGAGCACGTAGAATATTTTATTGAATTTGGGTTTACTTATTGAATTTGGGTTCATTCTATGAGCACGTAGAATATTTTATTGAATTTGGGTTTACTTATTGAATTTGGGTTCATCATTCGTCGGTTAATTCTCTTATTAAACAAGTCCGCTATGTTAGTCTATAAGTGTGTGTGAGTGTGTGTGTTCACATAAGAAGCAGTACAGAACTGCACTAGTCCAATGATAAATATCAACAAGGCGCGCTGGAAAAGATGGGTAAGGATTGTCTGAGTTTTTTTTAGCGGCCAACGCCACATTAACACATTGATGCGCGATGAAATTTTGAAGATCGTCAAGCTGCACGAGGCAGCTCTAAAGCTAAGCAAGCCTCAAGAAGCAGCTGGCGTTACCCAGACGACACCAAAAATCTCGGACTGTCCTCGCTGCAGTAACATGGAGATAACAGCCTACCGCCCTGGCGTTGTCCGAAGCGAAGGTAGCAAACCAACGCCTAAGCGACAAAGAGAGTTGCCTGATCAGCGAAACACTCCGCCTAAAAAAAACTAAACTAACTATAAATCCCCCCAGGTGGCACCGAGAGAACTATCAGTGGCACCAAAAGCGGCACTAATAGCGGCACCAAAAGCGCCAAAAAAACCGCCACCAAACGCAGCACCAAACGCAGCACCACAGACGGCACCACAATCGACCTGGTCGAAGGTGAAGCCAAGGCGGCAGTCACATAGGCGAAATCGTGCGGACGCAATCGCAATCTCTGGGGTTGACAGCTGCAGCTACGCAGACATGCTTCGCGTCGTAAAAACTGACTCATCCTTGCGCCAATATTGCGAGGATGTACAGGGGATTAGGCGAGCAGCCAATGGTGACCTGCTGCTGCACCTAAGTAAAAAGCCTTTGCACAGATCTGAGGAAGTGCAAGCAGCCATGGCAAAAGCGTTGGGGCAAAACGCTCGTAGACGTCCAGCGAGTCGAAATCCGCGACTTAGACGGACTATCAACAAAGGAGGAGTTAATCGAAGCAGTCCAGAAGGCCATAGACGCCTCAAGCCTTACGGTCGACGCAGTCCGCTCTGTTCGTGCCCTTCGTAGCGGCACATCGTCGGAAACTTTGGTGCTTCCAGCCGCTTTAGCCGGACGGTTACTGGATTTGGGTAAGATCCGCGTGAGATGGGCTATTGGCCACATACGGCCCATAGTGCAGCCACTGCGGTGTTATAAATGCCTGGCGTTTGCAGCGAAATGCACAAGCAACGACGACCGAAGAGGTACCTGCTACAGATGTGGCGAGGCTGGCCACGAGGCGGGAACATGCAGTAAGCCACCAAAGTGCTGGATGTGCTCTTAGCAGACGGAGCACACTACGGGTAGCTTACCTGCCCGGCTTACAAAGCAGCAGAGCGAACGAAATGTTAAGGTTACTACAGCTAAATCATTACATGGCTGCTTAGTCGCTTCTGGAGCAGTCAACTACCGAGCATTGCATTGATGTATGCATATTAAGCGAGCCTCATCGGGTGCCGATCGCACCATCAGGTATCTGGGCATCGGACACCAGCAATAAGGCTGCGTTGTGGGTATGCGGTAAAACCCAGCAGATGACTGAAGTGCAGGAGTTTGAAGGTTTTGTGATAGCAGGACTGGGCAGCTTTTGCATCTACAGCTGTTACTTCGCGCCATGCTTGTCACTCGCCACTTTCTCAGCAATCTTGGAGCAACTTGTTGACGATGCCAGGGGTCGCAGCAGAATTATTCTCGCGGGCGACTTTAATGCATGGGCACTGGAATTGGACGGCGTTCTAACGAACTCCAGAGGCAGTGTGCTCTTGGAAGCACTGGCTTCACTGGATCTCGCACTACTCAACAGTGGCAGCGGGCACACCTTCTCCAGAGCTGGGGCTGGCTCAGTAATAGACCTTACTTTCGTTAGCCCCTCGCTATTCAACGCAGCGGGCAATAAGTGACGTCTATACAGCAAACGACCATAACGCCATAATATGCTCACTTGGTGGCCAGCGAGAGCTTACTGTGCATAGCGCACCAATCGATAAGCAATACCTACCGGCAGGACACCTTCGATGCTCTGGTGTTCTCTCGAGCAATCGCGCAGCTCCCTACGTCAGGACCTGCAGACGATCGTGCAGCTCAAATGACAGATCAAATATCCTCGGCCTGTGATACCAGTATGGCACAGCGACATTCATACATGCGCTCCCATAGCACGCCACGCCTGTATCAGGGCCAGAATGCTAAGCCAACGTGCAGCTAATAGGCTGCACTGTGCGAGAAGACGGGAGGAGTACAGACGGGCGAGAGGTGCTCTGAGAAACGCTATCAAGGCGAGCAAGAGAGCAAGGTCCGTGGGGTCGAGCGTACAAAACGGTGATCAAGCGCATCCATGCAGGGAATCAACACCATCCTTCGATGAAGCCCGACAGGATGAAGGAATTCGTGGAGTGCTTGTTTCCACGTGGCAGTCCGCTGACCTTGCCCGCAGCACTCATGGAGCACCAACATAACACCTGTAGTAGGACGGTTACACATAAGTTACTATCTATAAGTGCAACACTGTATTACTCTGTAACATTTATATTAATCCTAACATAAGTCTGTAGAAAGGAGGTAGTTCGTAGTCTGTTAGCAACAAGAGCGTTCGATCGTGGATAAAGACATTAATAAAGAGCTCGAACAAAAGCGAAGTATCTGACGTCTACAATTAAGTGTGGGATAAAACTTTTCGCCATGGATGATTTCAAAGTCATCCAGTTAAGGAAGTGGCTGCCCTTGTTAAAATTACCAACGAAAGGTACTAAAGCAGAATTGGTTTCACGATTGAGCCAAATTTCGCCTGATCGACGTGGATGTGCACCTGACTGGACAATGACGGGGAGCCCGAGGACGCTGCAGACATTCAAGGCAATCTGTACGTCATGAAAAATGAAAATGTTAATTACGGCGGTGGCGAGATCGAGTTTGAGATCGGTGGCGCGGGCGGCGGCAACATTGGACAGGGCAGCGCCGACATCGCGGAGTGCAGTATATCAACTCGACAGGGTAGAGAAGATGAACTGATTCATATAATTCAGCAGCTACAAGCTGAACAAGTAAGAAGGCTCTAGTCGGGAGAGCCCGAAAAAGCGCGGGACAAGCATCGAGGTTGGCGGCATAAGTGGTGGCGTCAGTGGTAACACTGTTGCTTTAGAAAATGGCAACGCTAATAGTGAAGATGGCGGCGGTGGAATTAGTGGCGATATTTTGCCAGTAGAGGGCGCTGGCAACATACCAGTAGATGGCCTTTACAATGTTACCAGTAGTGTAATTAATCGCAACGCGGGTGTCACAGCTGATATCAATAATTTTGGCGACAATGCAGTCGTGGAACAGCCGAGAATAATAGAAAGCAAATTTTTAGCTAAATTTAGGCGTTAGCAAAGGAAGCTACAGCCGACTTTAATGGTGGCACAGGCGTCCAAAATTGGATTATTCAAATAAAGAATATTGGGCACATATATAATCTGGACGAAGTGTGCCTGCGCAAACATTTAATAGCTTGTGCGAGAAGCTTGTCATGGCATATGGAAGCAAAGCTACAAAATCGGACATGAGTCGAACATTTCAGAAGCGGACATGGCGATTGAAGGAAACATTAATCGCATATTATGAGGAGAAAATGTTGTTAGCGCAAGAAATCAACGTTGACGTAGAAGAATTGCTGGAACAATTAATAGAAGGGATACCAACGAAAAATATGCGTGACCAAGCTCGAATCCAGTGTTTCTCCAGTCCAGAAAAACGTTTGAAGACGCTTGCGAAAATAAGTCTGGAGGAGAAAGAGCCGGTTAAGGAGGACGAGAGTTTGGTTATGAAGCGACGAGATATCAATAATATGGTGCGATGCTACAACTGCAACGCAAGAGGCCATACAGCAAAGAATTGCAGAAAGCCAAAGCGCGATGCTGGATCGTGTTATAAATGCGGAACAATGGAGCATTATATTGCGCAATGCCCACAACACAGTGGAGAGATGCCAAACAACTTTGTAAGGTGTTTTAAAGTATTTTTTAATGTATTTTTTTTTTTCGGTAAACAGGGCTCAGTTTGCCGCTTAATCCGTCATTGATTATTAGAAAGAGCCATGTCTGTATCGGCTAAGGATACATAAATAATTAATGTTTATGAAGTTATGATAACAGGTTAGTGAATTGGCGCCTTTTCAGCCGCCGTATAGTAACCTCCTGTACTAGATTCCTGGCCAGTCTATTGTTATGAGTTTCCAACCTTTCTCTGTATTTTCTGCTGAAAAAGTTAATTTGTTCATCAACTTTCACCAGTTTAAGATCCCTATGAAGTGTAGAGTTACGAACGGACCGTCTTGGAGCGCTTCGATTTATTTTGGAATCTTTGTATTCTCTGTCTACTTGAATTTGATGCGATTCACCATATTTGCATTCCGTGTTTCCACGTTGGGGCAATGATTTGATTGTAAATATTTATTTTTTAAAGTAGTGACATCTTACTTTTTGCGTTCATCATCCATGACAGTTTTTATACCCTTAACCCATAAAATGGTTAAATAAGGGTATAATGGTTTTGTGCAAAAGTATGTAACAGGCAGAAGGAAGCATCTCCGACCCTATAAAGTATATATATTCTTGATCAGCATCAACAGCCGAGACGATATAGCCATGTCCGTCTGTCCGTCTGTCTGTCCGTCTGTCCGTCTGTATGAACGCGTGGATCTCAGAGACTACAAGAGCTAGAGACTTCTGATTTTGTATTTAAGTTCTCCTATACCATGAGCAGAACAAGTTTGCTTCAAATTATCGATTATTATTCTGGTTTCCGATACACACATAATATCGATAACAATAAAATATCGAATTTGGAAAATCTAATAATGAGGGTTGAAGTAATGGATAATGATAGAACTTTTTTGAAAATGTCGTCCAAATCGGTTGAGAAACACCGGAGATATTGAACTTAATCGATGGAAGCTAAGCTAGTATACCAAAGTCTTATATAAATTAAATATATTTATTGCAACTGGGTTCAGGGTATCTTCTAGTCGGGCTCTCCCGACTAGAGCCTTCTTACTTGTTTCATTTTCGAGCGGCAAGCTGCTACCACTTAAGAAATATGTTTTTTGAAGGTGAGACGTTTGTCAAGTGTAATTCCCAAATACTTGGCATCACTGCGTTGGGGCAAAGCTTGACCATAGAGAAAACGCTCAGGAGGGACTTTCCTTCTTAAAGAAAAGCAGACATTCACACTTTTAGAGCAATTAGTTCCAATGTTCCTCCTTTTAGTCCAGGCCACAAAGCTGGTTAAGTATTGATTAACTCCATCCGCCGAGTCATAAACGCAGTTTGACGAGTATAAAGACACACATCATCAGCAAATGTGGCAAGCAGCATTTAGCCGTCGCGTCCCATATGTAAAGATCCCGGGAGGGGAATATCGGCTGAGAAGCAGGAGTACAAGGCTGGTCCAAGTACACTTCCCTGTGGAACTCCAGCCTGAACTGGTTGCAGGTTCGATGAAGCCCCTCTAGTTTTAACTGCAAATTTTCATCCCTCGAGGTATGATTTAAGCACTAAATAAAAAGGAGCTGGAAGCATTCGATTTAGTTTTGCCAGTAGACCGGTGTGCCAGACACGGTCGAAGGCCTGCTGTACGTCAAGAAAGACTCCATTACGGTACTCCTTCTCTTCATACGCTCTTAAAATGTGGTTGACAACCCGATGTAGCTGCTCGGACGTGGCGTGTCCTGTGCGGAATCCAAACTGGTGGTGAAGAATTATGTTTTGAGTTTCTAGGGGCTATTCCAGACGGGTGAGGAACAGTCTCTCAAAAAGTTTGGAGAGGCAAGGCCGGAGACTTATAGGTCGGTAGGAACTGGGATCGTGTTCGGGCTTGCCAGCTTTATGGATCATGCTTACATGAGCATTTTTCCACTGATCCGGAAAGTAATGCAACTTAAGTATGGCATTAAATATTTTATTTTTAAGGAACGTTCTGTTGCAAATGCCGTCATGTCCAGGAGCCTTAATGTATATCCTAAATTATTTTTGGTTACAGAATGCCACATAGACTCTGGTAGTGCAGTATCATTGATAAAAAAATCATTTGTTCCTGGAAACATTATTAAATATCCAGTATTTGAATCCTATTACGGCATAAATAAAATCCGTCTTGAAGTTTATGGAAAAATCTTTTGTTATATTATAAAAATATCAATAAAAGTTAATTTTGAGCTAATCGTGGTGTCTGCAGAGTCTATTAGTCATAATGTTGTCCTTGGGCGGGATTTTATGAATGTGTGTGGTTTGGATATTGATAAATCTTATGTTACGGTTCTAACAAAAAATACTGAAAACCCAGATGATAGACTAAAATGTGATGGTGCAGAAAAATCCATAATTATGCAAGTTGAAAATGTAGTTACTGAGGAAATGGATGCAAACGGTGGCGATAAGCAATTTGTTTGCGAAAATGAAAGAAGTTTTTGAGGATATTGTGACGATAAATGAAAGTGAGGTTATGAGTAGTGTGTTAACTAAAGAGAATAATTTTATGAATAAGGTGTTAAATGAAGAAGATAGAGTTATGAAACAGCAATTAGATGAAAAGCAAGACGAAATACATAGTAATTTAAGTGAGGAACAAGATAAAAGTTTTGAGAAAAATATGTTATGCCTTAATGTGGTCGAGGAAGAAATTGAATATAGTTTTGGGAAAAATGTTGATCAGAAAGGCCAACTGATCCTTTGGTAAAATATGAGATGAAAATATGTGAAGAAAAGTCAAAACCATTTAATTGCTCACCAAAGAGACTCTCCTACACCAAAAAAGATAATTTACAAAAAAGTTTAAACGATTTTTTAGAAGAAGGAATCATCATGCACAGTGATTCAGAATATGCTTCACCAATTGTGTTAGTAAAGAAGAAAACGGGAGATTTGCGTTTATGCATTTATTACAGGAAATTGAATAAAGTATTAGTTAAAGACAATTATCCGTTACCTCTTATAGACGATTTGTTGGATAAATTAGTAAACAAGAATGTCTTTTCGAAACTGGATCTGAAGAATAGATATTTTCATGTGAGGGTAAGCGAAGAGTCTATTAAATATACACCCTTTGTGACACCGCTTGGGCAGTTCGAGTTTATGAGAATGCCAATGGGATTCAGGAATTTACCAGCAGTGTTTCAAAGGTTTGTCAATAAAATATTTGCAGATTTAATAAGAGAAGTGGTGGCAAGTACAGATAAAAAAGAGCCCTTGATGACATCAATTGAGGTGTTAAGGAGATTGGTTCAAAATAAATTAGAGCAACGACTAGACAAGTTTGAATTTATGCAGAACAGTATTAAATATTAAGGATTTTTTTATAACAAATGAAGGTGTTAGAGCGGACGATAAGGGATTAGAAGCAGTAAAAAATTTTCCAATACCTGACAAAACACAAACTGTGCAGAGATATTTAGGGCTATGTTCATATTTTAGAAGATTTATTAAAGACTTTTCAGTCATTGCGAAGCCATTATATGATTTATTAAAGAAAGATACACAGTTTGTATTTGGGGAAAACGAATTAGAATGTTTTAATGTTATTAGAGAAAAACTTATGCAATCGCCTGTAATAGCGATTTGTGATCACAGAGATGAAGTTCAGTTACATTGTGATGCTAGTGCAATGGGTTTTGGTGCAGTGTTGATGCAAAAGAAAAAAGATGGCAAGGTGCATCCTATATTTTATTTTTCAACAAGTAAGAAGACTCTAGTCGGGAGAGCCCGACTAGAAGATACCCTGAACCCAGTTGCAATAAATATATTTAATTTATATAAGACTTTGGTATACTAGCTTAGCTTCCATCGATTAAGTTCAATATCTCCGGTGTTTCTCAACCGATTTGGACGAATTTTCAGAAAAGTTCTATCATTATCCATTATTTCAACCCTCATTTTTAGATTTTCCAAATTCGATATTTTATTGTTATCGATATTATGTGTATATCGGAAACCAGAATAGTTATCGATAATTTGAAGCAAACTTGTTCTGCTCATGGTATAGGAGAACTTAAATACAAAATCAGAAGTCTCTAGCTCTTGTAGTCTCTGAGATCGCCGCGTTCATACAGACGGACAGACGGACAGACAGACGGACAGACGGACATGGCTATATCGTCTCGGATGTTGATGCTGATCAAGAATATATACACTTTATAGGGTCGGAGATGCTTCCTTCTGCCTGTTACATACTTTTGCACAAAACCATTATACCCTTATTTAAAAAGGATATAAAAAGGACGTCTGAGACTGAGGCAAAGAAGCATAGTTTTGAGCACAAAGCGTTGGAAATTATATATGCGCTGCGCAGGCTAAGGGTTTATTTGCAAGGCAGGAAGTTTAGGATTATAACTGACTGTTATTTATTAGCGTGAACGCTTAACAAGGAAGAATTAAATCCTAGAATAGCGCGGTGGGCATTAGAGTTGCAAAATTATGAATATGAATTAATTCATAGAACAGGTGACAAAATTAAGCATGTAGATGAGTCGAAGCACAAATACTATGATAATAGAAACAAATAGTTTCGAAGATAAACAAGTTATATGTCAGGCGAAAGATCCGAAGATAACAGATATTAAAAACAAGTGGAAACGTTGCAGTCAGACGCAACCGACTGCGGTATACTCGATATCAGTATTAAAACCGGTAAACACAGGCCTGATTGCAAAGGGGTACGGATGCGGCAGGGGTATACGTTGCCTTAAAGATTCTCCGATGCAGATAGGGATTCCACTAGCTGTCTTCGTTGCAAATTTGGTGACTCTAGCTCAAAGTTTGTAACAGGTGGAGAAAGGTGGGCTGGGGGCGTTATGGGCGGGTGTGGCATCCAAATTTTTTATGCAGATCTTTGTGGAATGTCAATTGCTATCTTCATACCAAGTTTGGTGACTCTAGCTCGAAAATTGTGAAAATAAGGGAAAGGGGGACTGGGGGCGGTATGGGTGGGCGTGGCATCCAAATTTGTGATGCAGATCTATTTGGAATGTCAATTGCTATCTTCATACCAAATTTTGTGTCTCTAGCTAAAAGTTTGTAAAAGGTTGGGAAAGGGGGGCGAAATGGGTGGGCGTGGCTCCAAAACTTTGAAGCAAATTTTTGGGGGTCGTTGCCAGTTATCTGTCTACCAAATTTGGTGGCTCAAGCTTCACAACTCTGGAAGATAAACGCACTCCCGTTTTTCACGAAGCGTTGGGGCAGATGGGGGTGGCTAGGGTGATATTTTGGGCGTGGCATCCAAACTTTTGATGCAGTTTTTGGGGTATCATCATCACTTATCTTGGCACAAAATTTGTTGGCTATAGCTCAAAAACTGTGGGAGATCTGGGCTTTTCTGTTTTCAAAATGAGGGGGGAGGGCGGCTGTTGGCGGAATGGGTGGACGTGGCTCCAACACCTATCTTTGCACTAAATTTGGTGGCTATAGCTCAAAAAGTGTGGGAGATATAGGCTTTTTTGAATGTAAAATGCGGGGGGGCTGGGGGCGGAATGGGTGGGCGTGGCTCCTAAATTTATGATGCAGTTTTTTGGCGGTTGCTAGTAGCTATCTTCTCACCAAATTTTGTAGTTCTAGCTGTAAGGATGTGCGAAATATGTGGATTTATCGGTTTTGAGTTATCGAATTTATCGTTTTGCCAGCCCCATTTATCGTAGAACCCCAATCTTGACACTTTCATTTACTATCCCATAGATAAAGAGAATAGGAAAGTTTCAAGTCTCTAGCTTGAAGGGTATGGAAAAAACTAGCAACCATACGGACGGTCAGACGGACAGAGACCATGAAGGACATTGCACAAAACCAATATACTTTTTAACTTCGGTATTGAATATAATTATTAGAGAAGAACGAACATAAATGGTTTGAAATGAGGAATGGTATTGTGTGTAATAAAGCGGAGAATAATAGATTGTTATTTTATGTGCCGGAGGGTAGGAAAGAAAGTGTTATGCATAAATACCACAATGAGGAAGGGATAAAATGATTGATAATATTACAATAAGTTATTGGTTTACAAACACTAAAGAAACATGTAAGAAGGTTCTAGTCGGGAGAGCCCGACTAGAAGATGCCCTGAACCCAGTTGCAATAAATAAATTAAATTTATGTAAGACTTTGGTAAGCTGACTTAGCTTCAAGCGATAAAATTCGATATCTCCGGTGTTTCTTAACCGATTTGGACGAAATTTTCAGAAAAGTTTTATCGTTACCCATTACTTCAACCCACATTTTTAGATTTTCCAAATTTGATATTTTTTTGTTATCGATATTATGTGTATATCGGAAAGTGGAATAGTTATCGATAATTTGAAGCAAACTTGTTCTGCTCATGGTATAAGAAAACTTATATCCAAAATCTGATGTATCTAGCTCTTGTAGTCTCTGAGATCCACGCGTTCATACAGACGGACAGACAGACGGACAGACGGACATGGCTATATCGTCTCGGCTGTTGATGCTGATCAAGAATATATACACTTAAGGGGTCGGAGATGCTTCCTTCTGCCTGTTACATACTTTTGCACAAAACCATTATACCCTTATTTACCCATTTTATGGGTTAAGGGTATAAAAAGTACAAACCATATCTAAAATTGTTTTAAAAGTGTGGCTTTTTCGCCTAAGTCAGGAAAGCTAGAAGGATTTCTTAAGAGTATACCCAAAGATGATAAACCATTTGATTTGATACACATTGATCATTATGAACCAGTTGCGGCCGGAAGAGCAAACAAACATATTTTAGTATTAGTTGATGGGCTTACAAAATTTGTCAGGTTATATAGAAAGTAATAATATAACTAAAAGATTATAATCTTTAATAATAATATTAATAATAATAATTGTTAAATGTTTATTCGTTTCTTGTTCTTCTTTCTACTTTCCGTCATATTTTCTTCATACTTACAAATAATTCTTATTCCTTTTCACTCTAATTACAAAACTGGTCTTAAATCTCCCGATGCGATGAGCTTTGTCCGCTTGACCTACCTTACAAAGTAAAATACTATTTAATATTTATTTGGTACATATTAACGAATATATAACAATAAAATCATAGTTTAAAAAAAAAGTACTGTGCGTCGGACCACAGCACAGTGGGCCAGGCTGACCATCTAGCGGAACTTTAGTAATAACTTGCGTAAATGAAGGCATATTCCATTGAAAATTTTAATTTTAGATCCGCTCCATGTATTAAACCTTTGTGTACAGATGACGGCATATAATACCATGGATATTTGTCGACGCACATTTCAGCTCTTTCCATGGCATATGAACTGAATGAATCAGTATTGACTTGATATCCACAAGCCATTACCCTAAATGTATAACACTAAACATATATATTAGAGCTTCGCTAACTCTAGTAATTCCGGCTACCAACTTTGATTGGCTAAAAAACCGTCTGGCAGTATTTCCATTGTTGGTATTGCCACTACTACTCACTGGAATATCTACCAATAAGCCCATCTGCTTTCTATGTTGCAATTGGATTTCAGATTTTCTAGCTTCTACCTTTTCCTTATCTTCACCTCGAGCTTGCCATTTTTATACCCTAACCCATAAAATGGGTAAATGAGGGTATAATGGTTTTGTGCAAAAGTATGTAACAGGCAGAAGGAAGCATCTCCGACCCCATAAAGTATATATATTCTTGATCAGCATCAACAGCCGAGACGATATAGCCATGTCCGTCTGTCCGTCTGTCTGTCTGTCCGTCTGTATGAACGCGTGGATCTCAGAGACTACAACAGCTAGAGACTTCTGATTTTGTATTTAAGTTCTCCTATACCATGAGCAGAACAAGTTTGCTTCAAATTATCGGTAACTATTCTGGTTTCCGATATACACATAATATCGATAACAATAAAATATCAAATTTGGAAAATCTAAAAATAAGGGTTGAAATAATGGGTAACGATAGAACTTTTCTGAAAAATTCGTCCAAATCGGTTAAGAAACACCGGAGATACCTAATTTTATCGATTGAAGTTAAGTCAGTATACCAAAGTCAATTATAAATTTAATTTCCATATTTATTGCAACTGGGTTCAGGGTATCTTCTAGTCGGGCTCTTCCGACTAGAGCCTTCTTACTTGTTTTTATTGGAAGTCTGTTAGCATTATGTAGAACGCGTTCAAAAAGTCGTATCCACGCATGCTGAGTTGATAAGCCATATTTTAGGAGATCTGCACCCATTCTATAACTTTTACTAAACTAATATCATTCATATTCTTTGGTACGGCTCTACAAATTCCACATATCATAGAAGGGGCTTCTGCAAGGATGGCCAGCATGGTCATGTAAAATTCGTGCGTAATTGTATATAATTTGGTAGTTGTTGGTTTCATTTTGTCTATTTGGTTTATTACATGATGGCTCTCTGATGTAATTAATTCGCTTGTTACCTTTTCGCAAATAAGTTTTAAAGGCCTACAATAGCGAGTTGAGGAAGGTCGCGGGTTTTTCCACAAAACTTTTGCTCCAAACTGAATTTGTAATGGTACAAGGCAAACTGCAAAAAGGTGTTGGTCGAGCATATTGGTTTCACCATTTTGAAACTTTTTCCGGTATGTTGCGTGTCCACTGCTTCCATCACAGCCCCATTTATGAACTGCAGTTAAACTTATTTTATTATTATTTTCCAAAAACTGGTTATCAAAAACCGGAGAGTTCGCCTGTATAGTTCGACTAACGGTATGGTCGACTAAGCTTTGCAAAGTTATTTCAGCTGAATAGTCTGAATATTTCGAATTTCCTGGATAGCACATAACCTTAGCTGAATGCAACCTTTGGTAGCTATATATATATATATATATACATATATATCAGCATTCCTCTCCTTAGCACTACATCGCATTAGGATGTGTGCTTCGTGTAGCCTTCATCCATATATAGAGCCAGAGCTTCTTCAGGTGAGTACGGATTTGGCAATTTTACATGTGCGTCCAATGATCTTTTAATTTTTTGTCCTCCAGTCTCGTTTGTATTAAGTACTGTAGCAATTTTTGATGCGGTTCGCATTCCAGATTTATACAGGCTGGAGCTTGTTGCCACCATTAATTCATCGCACGTGGTTCCGTTTACCAGACTTGACACTTTTCTGATCTGTGCTTTATGGCAGAAATCACCGAAATCCTTCTTGGGTGGACCCATCTCTGAATTTGACGTAACACTATACAAAACAAGTAAGAAGGCTCTAGTCGGGAGAGCCCGACTAGAAGATACCCTGAACCCAGTTGCAATAAATATATTTAATTTATATAAGACTTTGGTATACTGGCTTAGCTTCCATCGATTAAGTTCAATATCTCCGGTGTTCCTCAACCGATTTGGACGAAATTTTCAGAAAAGTTCTATCATTATCCATTACTTCAACCCTCATTTTTAGATTTTCCAAATTCGATATTTTATTGTTATCGATATTATGTGTATATCGGAAACCAGAATAGTTATCGATAATTTGAAGCAAACTTGTTCTGCTCATGGTATAGGAGAACTTAAATACAAAATCAGAAGTCTCTAGCTCTTGTAGTCTCTGAGATCCACGCGTTCATACAGACAGACAGACGGACAGACGGAAATGGCTATATTGTCTCGGCTGTTGATGCTGATCAAGAATATATATACTTTATAGGGTCGGAGATGCTTCCTTCTGCCTGTTACATACTTTGCACAAAACCATTATACCCTTATTTACCCATTTTATGGGTTAAGGGCATAAATAGCGCATCATCAAGCCATTTCTGATTTTTTTTTTTCGAAAAGTGATTTGTTGTAATGGCATGCCTTCCATTTTTCTGTAAGACTGCTCACAAAGTTTGTCAAATTCTTGGTAATTTCCTCGATATGCTTTATTGAGAGGTTGCTGTTTTTTAAAATTGTACCAAATATAAGTTTTTTTACAACTACAACTTTCTTTGCGGCGATATTTTTGTCAAGCCAAGTGGTATACAGTAAGCGCTTTGGGACCGACATATCACCTAAAAAGTGTAATAGACTTAACAGATGGTCGTAAATGGCTACCATTTTGAACATCTTTATACCACAAAGACTCACACGATACATAAATGCTAATCATAGCTGAATAAGATTGAATAACGTAAGTTATCGTCCAGAGATGTTAGTATAATTTAAAACAAATCAAAACACATCAAAAATAACATTTTACTTTATGTGAATGAGATTTGACTAAAGTAAAGAAATATTTCTTGCGCACAAAATTGAGACACAGTGTTGTTTGGGTGTTTGTAACAAAGCTACACCAAATTCATCTAACCGGCTTTATGTTTTAGGTCACTTTTAAGCTCACTTTATTAAGCGCAACTAATTTTTTTCAGCACAACTCGTATATAAATTAGTTTGTTTTAGAATGTATTCGATTTTTACTGCCCGAGCGCAAAATGTTTACACACCAAAAACATTAAACTAGCAAAAAGGCGCGTACATGCACGCATAAAACACACACACACACACACTTACAGACTAACATAGCGGACTTCTTCGATAAGAGAATGAACAGACGAATGATGAGTGTTGGTTGTTGATACCCTAGCTAGCTTACTTGCTATATTAATAAATAAAGTAATTAGTATTATTAAGCTATTTTTATACTCGATACCGAAGGTAAAGAGTATATTGGTTTTGTGCAATGTCCGTCATGGTGTCTGTCCGTCTGTCCGTCTGTCCGTCCGTATGTGTGCAAGTTTTTTCCACACCCTTCAAGCTAGGGACTTGAAACTTTCCAATTCTCTTTTTCTATGGGATAGTAAATTAACTCAAAAACGATAAATCCGCATATTTCACACACCCTTACAGCTAGAACTACCAAATTTGGTAAGAAGATAGCTACTAGCAACCCCCAAAAAACTGCATCAAAAATTTTGGAGCTACGCCCCCCCATTCCACCCCCAGACCCCCCGCATTTTAAAGGCAAAAAAGCCTATATCTCCCACAGTTTTTGAGCTAGAGCCACCAAATTTTGTGCCAATTTAGCTGATGATGACCCCCCAAAAACTGCACCAAAAGTTTGGATGCCACGCCCACCAATACCGCCCTAGCCGCCCCCAGATGCCCCAACGCTTCGTAAAAAACGGGAATGCGTGTATCTTCCAGAGTAGTGGAGCTAGAGCCACCAAATTTGGTAGGAAGATAGCTGGTAACGACCCCAAAAGAACTGCATCAAAGTTTTGGAGCCACGCCCACCCATCCAGCCTCCAGCCCCCCGCATTTAGAAATCAGAAATATCTCCCACAGTTTTTTAGCTAGAGTCACCAAATTTGGTGCCAAGATAGATGATGATGACCCCCCAAAAACTGCATCAAAAGTTTGGATACCACGCCCACCAATAACGCCCTAGCCACCCCCATCTGCCCCAACGCTTCGTCAGAAACGGGAATGCGTGTATATTCCAGAGTAGTGGAGCTAGAGCCACCAAATTTGGTAAGAAAGATAGCTGGCAACGACCCCGAACAATCTGCATCAAAGTTTTGGAGCCTAGCCCATCCATTCCGCCCCCCTTTCCCCACCTTATACAAACTTTGAGCTAGAGTCACCAAATTTGGTATGAAGGTAGCATTTGACATTCCACAAGGACCTGCAGCAAAAATTTTGATGCCACGCCCAACCATACCGCCCCCAGCCCCCCTTTCCCCACTTTATACAAACTTCGAGCTAGAGTCACCAAATTTGGTATGAAGAGAGCAATTGACATCCCACATGGATCGGCAGCAAAACTTTGAAAGCCACGCCCACCCATACCGCCCCAAGCCCCATAGCCCCCCTTTCACCACCTTTTACATGCTTCGAGCTAGAGTCAGCAAATTTGGTATGAAGGTAGCATTTGACATTCCACAAGGATCTGCAGCAAAAATTTCGATGCCACGCCCAACCATACCGCCCGCAGCCCCCCTTTCACCACTTTATACAAACTTTGAGCTAGAGTCACCAAATTTGGTATGAAGGTAGCATTTGACGTTCCACAAGGATCTGAAGCAAAAATTTGGATGCCACGCCCAACCATACCGCCCGCAGCCCCCCTTTCACCACTTTATACAAACTTCGAGCTAGAGTCACCAAATTTGGTATGAAGATAGCAATTGACATCCCACATAGATCGGCACCAAAAATTTGAATACCACGCCCAACCATACCGCCCCCAGCCCCCCTTTCCAAACTTTTACAAACTTTGAGCTAGAGTCACCAAATTTGTTATGAAGGTAGCATTTGACATTCCACAAGGATCTGCAGCAAAAATTTGAATGCCTCGCCCAACCATACCGCCCGCAGCCCCCCTTTCCCCACTTTTACAAACTTTGAGCTAGAGTCACCAAATTTGTTATGAAGGTAGCATTTGACATTCCACAAGGATCTGCAGCAAAAATTTGGATGCCACGCCCAACCATACCGCCCGCAGCCCCCCTTTCCCCACTTTATACAAACTTCGAGCTAGAGTCACCAAATTTGGTATGAAGGTAGCATTTGACATTCCACAAGGATCTGCAGCAAAAATTTGGATGCCACGCCCAACCATACCACCCGCAGCCCCCCTTTCCCCACTTTATACAAACTTCGAGCTAGAGTTACCAAATTTGTTATGAAGATAGCAATTGACAGCCCACATAGATCGGCACCAAAAATTTGAATACCACGCTTAACCATACCGCCCCCAGCCCCCCTTTCCCCACTTTTACAAACTTTGAGCTAGAGTCACCAAATTTGTTATGAAGGTAGCATTTTACATTCCACAAGGATCTACAGCAAAATTTTGGATGCCACGCCCAACCATACCGCCCGCAGCCCCCCTTTCCCCACTTTATACAAACTTCGAGCTAGAGTCACCAAATTTGGTATGAAGGTAGCATTTGACATTCCACAAGGATCCGAGCAAAAATTTGGATGCCACGCCCAACCATACCGCCCGCAGCCCCCCTTTCCCCACTTTATACAAACTTCGAGCTAGAGTCACCAAATTTGGTATGAAGGTAGCATTTGACATTCCACAAGGATCTGCAGCAAAAATTTGGATGCCACGCCCAACCATACCGCCCGCAGCCCCCTTTCCACACCTTATACAAACTTCGAGCTAGAGTCACCAAATTTGGTATGAAGATAGCAATTGACATCCCACATACATCGGCACCAAAAATTTGAATACCACGCCCAACCATACCGCCCGCAGCCCCCCTTTCCCCACTTTATACAAACTTTGAGCTAGAGTCACCAAATTTGGTATGAAGAGAGCATTTGACGTTCCACAAGGATCTGCAGCAAAAATTTGGATGCCACGCCCAACCATACCGCCCGCAGCCCCCCTTTCCCCACTTTATACAAACTTCGAGCTAGAGTCACCAAATTTGGTATGAAGGTAGCATTTGACATTCCACAAGGATCTGCAGCAAAAATTTGGATGCCACGCCCAACCATACCGCCCCCAGCCCCCCTTTCCCCACTTTTACAAACTTTGAGCTAGAGTCACCAAATTTGTTATGAAGGTAGCATTTGACGTTCCACAAGGATCTGCAGCAAAAATTTGGATGCCACGCCCAACCATACCGCCCGCAGCCCCCCTTTCCCCACTTTATACAAACTTCGAGCTAGAGTCACCAAATTTGGTATGAAGGTAGCATTTGACATTCCACAAGGATCTACAGCAAAATTTTGGATGCCACGCCCAACCATACCGCCCCCAGCCCCCCTTTCCCCACTTTTACAAACTTTGAGCTAGAGTCACCAAATTTGTTATGAAGGTAGCATTTGACGTTCCACAAGGATCTGCAGCAAAAATTTGGATGCCACGACCAACCATACCGCCCGCAGCCCCCCTTTCCCCACTTTATACAAACTTCGAGCTAGAGTCACCAAATTTGGTATGAAGGTAGCATTTGACATTCCACAAGGATCTGCAGCAAAAATTTGGATGCCACGCCCAACCATACCGCCCGCAGCCCCCCTTTCACCACTTTATACAAACTTCGAGCTAGAGTCACCAAATTTGTTATGAAGGTAGCATTTGACATTCCACAAGGATCTGCAGCAAAAATTTGGATGCCACGCCCTACCATACCGCCCGCAGCCCCCCTTTCCCCACTTTATACACACTTCGAGCTAGAGTCACCAAATTTGGTATGAAGATAGCAATTGACATCCCACATAGATCGGCACCAAAAATTTGAATACCACGCCCAACCATACCGCCCGCAGCCCCCCTTTCCCCACTTTATACAAACTTTGAGCTAGAGTCACCAAATTTGGTATGAAGAGAGCATTTGACATCCCACATGGATCGGAAGCAAAAATTTGAATGCCACGCCCACCCATACCGCCCCAAGCCCCATAGCCCCCCTTTCACCACCTTTTACAAACTTCGAGCTAGAGTCACCAAATTTGGTATGAAGGTAGCATTTGACATTCCACAAGGATCTGCAGCAAAAATTTGGATGCCACGCCCAACCATACCGCCCGCAGCCCCCCTTTCCCCACTTTATACAAACTTCGAGCTAGAGTCACCAAATTTGGTATGAAGGTAGCATTTGACATTCCACAAGGATCTACAGCAAAATTTTGGATGCCACGCCCAACCATACCGCCCCCAGCCCCCCTTTCCCCACTTTTACAAACTTTGAGCTAGAGTCACCAAATTTGTTATGAAGGTAGCATTTGACGTTCCACAAGGATCTGCAGCAAAAATTTGGATGCCACGCCCAACCATACCGCCCGCAGCCCCCCTTTCCCCACTTTATACAAACTTCGAGCTAGAGTCACCAAATTTGGTATGAAGGTAGCATTTGACATTCCACAAGGATCTGCAGCAAAAATTTGGATGCCACGCCCAACCATACCGCCCGCAGCCCCCCTTTCCCCACTTTATACAAACTTCGAGCTAGAGTCACCAAATTTGTTATGAAGGTAGCATTTGACATTCCACAAGGATCTGCAGCAAAAATTTGGATGCCACGCCCTACCATACCGCCCGCAGCCCCCCTTTCCCCACGTTATACACACTTCGAGCTAGAGTCACCAAATTTGGTATGAAGATAGCAATTGACATCCCACATAGATCGGCACCAAAAATTTGAATACCACACCCAACCATACCGCCCGCAGCCCCCCTTTCCCCACTTTATACAAACTTCGAGCTAGAGTCACCAAATTTGTTATGAAGGTAGCATTTGACATTCCACAAGGATCTGCAGCAAAAATTTGGATGCCACGCCCAACCATACCGCCCGCAGCCCCCCTTTCCCCACTTTATAGAAACTTCGAGCTAGAGTCACCAAATTTGGTATGAAGATAGCAATTGACATCCCACATGGATGGGCATCGAAATTTTTAATACTGGTATCGAGTATACCGCAGTCGGTTGCGTCCGACTGCAACGTTTCCACTTGTTACTAATGTCTCAGTGGTTGCAATTATTGCAAGTTATTGAACTACACACATATCCACAGTAGCACTTACATTATATTAGGGTATCCAACATTCTCCTTTCTCTTATTATATAAGTCTTATACTATGTTTATCTGTTAGTGTGTGCGTGTGTGTGTGAAGCAAAACAATTGGACTTGACGAATGATGAGTGATGAAGTTGGATACCCTAACCAGCTTATTTTCTATATTAATAAATTATTTACTTAATATTATTAAACTATATTAAGTAATTTCTCATTTGTTTGCTAAGCGCCAACATATGCTTATCAAAATATGCAACTTTTTTCAAATATATTATGGAACTACATATCCACAATAGCACTTATATTTTAATTGGGTGTTCAACATCATCATTCTTGTTGCTAAACAGCAGAGCTGCGTGGCTCGACAGTCTCGGTGGGCCGCTTCTCTGCCACTGCACCAATAATCATTTGCAGGCAGAGATATTCTTGTACAACAAAAACATATTGCAGTCGTGTCTGGATATAGTGAACACCCTAAATAGTGAACACCTCGAAATAGTGAACACCCAAAAATTTACATGGAGTACTCTAAATAGTGAACAAACAAAAAACTCGAAATAGTGAACAAAATTTTTTAATAAACTTTAAGCAGAAAAAGAAAAATATAACACACAAAAGGAAATTCGCAGCAACCACTGAATTAAGAAATAACGGAGTTACAAAAATGTCTAAGGCGTGTGACAGTGGGACAAGGATATAAATTTCATATTGTTTTTTAATAGTACATAGTTCATGAATTATCTCATAGAAGTCATAGATATTGTTATTTATTTCAACTATAGCAACCAATACTTAAATAAAACATTCCATGTCCTAGTTCAATTACAAAATATTTACACTTTTTTTGTGTCTTTGGCTGCAACCGCTCACTGTGCACTTCATTGTGTTTTTTAAGGGTTGCCAAACAACGTAAAACTCAATAGTTTTGCTTATAATTTGTATGGCCTTAATTTATGTAAGAAAAACGTTATACAGTGGCAACTCTTCGAATGAAACCAATGCCGTATTATAACGGGAAAACATCTATTCATTTTTGGGTATTTCCATAAATTGTACATTTGCTGTTCATTTTAACAAAGGCAGTTGATACTTTTAGTTAGCGTCAGCGCTTGTTTTGATATTTGTCAAGTGCAAATCGGTTGCTTTTTGGAATACAAAATTTGATAGCACGATCATGTCTTCCAGGAAGTTTCTATCCTTAAGGGAAAAATCTCAAATCGTTGAAGAAATCGGGAAAGGCGTTAGTGTTTCATCATTGGCAAAAACATACGGAGTGGCCAAATCAACAATTTCCGGAATAAATAAAAAAAGGCGAAATATTATCTCTTGTTCGACGATTGGAGCTTCTAAGAGGAAGACTCTTAGAAAAGGCGAATATCCCCGCATGGAGAAGGCACTATACAAATGGTTTGTTGAGCAACGCAAAAAAAACTGTCCAATCAGTGGCGAAATGCTCAAGGAAATGGCTATAAGTCTGAACGCTGACATTAGAGAATCAGACGGTGGCTTTCATGCCAGCGCCGGGTGGCTCTCTGGATTTAAATCTCGTTTCGGGATTCGATTGTTAAAAGTGTCTGGCGAAAAACTGTCTTCCGATACCCACGCAATTGAACCATTTCAAAAACAGCTGAGCAAAATCATTTTTGAATTGAAGCTGTGCAAGGACCAAACTTACAACGCAGACGAGACCGGATTGTTTTGGAAGATGCTTCCTGAAAAAACTTACGTCACCCAAACTGAAAAAATAGCCCCAGGAAGAAAAGCAGAGAAGGCCAGAATAACGTTTCTTGCATGCACTAATGCAACCGGGGAGCATAAAGTCAAGCCATTAATAATAGGGCGTGCAAAGAAACCGCGCTCTTTTAAGGCATTTGACATTCCAGTGGACTACCGAAACTCTAAAAATGCATGGATGACTGCAGACATCTTCAGAGAATGGTTTCACAATTGTTTTGTCCGTCAGGTACAATAAATAACGGAATAACAATTTATAAAACTTATTTTTCGTTTTTTATTGTTTTAAGGCTCAAAAGTTTTTGCAACAAAAGGGCTTAGAATCCAAAGCTATTCTATTGCTGGACAACGCGCCTTGTCATCCGCCAGAAAATGAGCTTAAAACTTCAGATGGCTTAATATTCGTGATGTTTATGCCACCGAATGTTACGCCATTAATTCAGCCCATGGATCAAAATGTGATTCGCATAACTAAACTAAACTACAAAAAGCATCTGTTATTATTAGCAGTGGGAAAGGACGACATCACCCAATTTTTAAAAAGCTTGACCCTAAAAGATGCGGTTTCATTTTTAATGCTTGCATGGAATCAGCTGGAGGCAAATGTAATTGCCAAATGTTGGAAGCCTGTATTGGAAGCCTACAATGCAACAGCTAAAAATCAAAATAGCGATAATGATGACGATGACGTTCCGTTGAGCTTACTTCAACAAAAAATATGCAAAGAAAAATATGCAGAAATTCATGACATACAGCGATTACTGGAAGTTGTTATCCCGGAGGTAGTTTTATTTAATGGTTCTTTCGTCTTCCTGTTAATTTAGTTTAACTCTATTTATAGGTAAATTACACCGAAACCGATGTTGAGAAATGGAATTTAATCGAAGACAACGAACCAGTTCATATTGAGAAAGATGAACTTGAAGATTCGGATGATGATGACCAAGGGGCAATCCAGATCGGAAATACTATTATGGCTTCAGAAGCCATAGAAAGTTTTGACAAGGCTATCGCATGGGCTGAGGCCAACACTACTGACTTTTCTGCAATTCAAAAAATGCGCAGTCTACGTGAAAAAGCTGTCCAAAAATTAATGTCTGGACGCAAAGAGCAAACAATAATTCGCGATTTTTTTCAATAAAGATACATATTTATTTTAATTTGTTTACAAATTTATTTAATTGTTTTAAATCAAGCATTTCCATACACAAATGTGTATTTTGAGCAAAAAATCTTAGTCTCGAAATAGTGAACAACCTCGGAATAGTGAACAGGCCTTGCAAAAATTAGTTCACTATATCCAGACACGACTGTATTTCAATATAAGAACGCCGTTCTACTGTCTGTGAAACACAAAAACAGAGATTTACAGGTTTGCATGTCAGAGTATTGTGGTTCGCTCAACCCGTTTCTTTAGATGTTTACACATACAAATAAAACACTTGCACCAATACACTCTCATAGAGCTCACACCAATAGCGTATTACTTTTCAAGCATTTCACTGCCCCGAAAGCAAATATGTTTACGCATCAAAAAATCAATGGATCTCTTATAGATCTCGTTACTAGATCTAGAAAGATCTAGATGTTATTAGTTTTAAGTTTAAAAAAACAAACAAAAAAAGCTTTAAAAATTGTGAAGTTAAGTTAGTGAAGTTAAGTTTTGTTCTTTATAATTTTCTTTATTAATACTAAATTTTTGTGTTAAATTAGTCGTGAGGTGATAAAACGAAGAGATTATTTCTGTTAGTTTAATCATAAAAAGAAAATGGGACATAAACTAACATAAAACAGTCGGTTTCAATTCAAGAATGATTTATTAAATTATTTGAATGAAAACATCGAAAAAATCGATGTTTCAAAACATCGGTGACGAAAACATCGATGTTCTGCTGCTGATTGCATTGTTCCCGCTGCACTGTCAAGCACTTTTCTGCGGGTTCTCCTCTTTAACTACAGCAGCAGCAGAAAGAAAATTGCTTGTTTTTTCTCCATTTTGATTCACTTTATAAATTCTTGGCACAAACATTAAGCAAACCTCAGCTATTCATAGCTCATAGACAGCTGCTTTACAAATTCGAAAATTCGAACATGTTGTTCACGCTGACATTGTAAACTATCAGCGTACATTTCAGATTTTTAAAAGCTTCAATCCAAGCCAAGCTCCCTGACCTTGCAAAGTATTTTTAGCGTTACAACTAGAATGAAACCTACCGCGCATCACTGAGAGAGAGGATCGCTCACCGAAACAAGTCAAGGAGAGTCTGCACTTGCAGAAAATGACACACGCGCTGCGTGAGACAGAAAGTTCACGCGGCAGATGTATCGAGTGCGGATTTAAGAGCAAAACACAAAAATGAATCTTGGGTAAGCTGGCCTGAACTTAAAAGTGAGCAAGGTTTGGTTTAAAAGTTGCTAGTGTTGGGGTGAGGTGATGGTTTTTACTTTGTTTTTAGCCATCAACAGACAAAAATAAAGTATAGAACAGTTAAAGTGTTTAAAAATAATACATCTCTGCATTATTCAAGAGTCTCGTCGTTTTATAAATTTATTGCTTAAAACTCTGGACTGAGTTTCTACCCCAGGCCAAGAAAGCTTCTTTACAAAACCTACCAGGACTACCCAAGATAGCCTCATTAAATAAATTAGAGAAGTCCCTGGAAACACTCCCCCATGGTGTATCCCAAAACTTAAGGAAAGACGTAGTAGAACTCTCCAACTCGCAAATCAAACAGAGGAGAGAGTTTGAGAGTTACACTTCACCGGGTCCAGACGGGATATTCCTGGCCACGCTGCCGAAGGTCAAATACTCCATGGCTGAGGGAAATATTTGTGGGATGTCTTAGTTATGGCTGTGTGCTGGTGGCCCGGAGGACGGCACGGGTAATTTTTCTGCCCGAAGCTCGAAAATGTAGCCACGTGCTGCCTAAAGACTACAGAGCCATTAGCTTGACTTCGTTCTTGCTATAAATTCTAGAAAAACTGATAGATCTCCACATCAGAGAGAATACAGAGATGACTCTAGAACAACACGCATACACGAACGCTACACTCCTACATGGAAACAGAAGCATGGAATTCAGCAACACTAAGATGGACAAACAACTTTGACTGCAAAATCTCTAAAATAATGTTTATGCAACGACAAACTAACGCAATATAAGCTAAAGCTTCAAAGGCATGACGGGCGAAAAGGCTAAGCATAATATACAATGAGGAATGTCAAGGATAGCTAGAGCACCTGCTTTACAGCTGCTTCGCACTGGCAGCACAACGACTTCGCCACTTTCAAATTCTATTTTTAGCTTCGCTCAAAGAAGCCAGCAAGCAAGAACCTAATAAGCTTCTAGCGTTTGCCTGAAGCACAAACACTATCGTAGGATTACACACTAAGATACACCCAACCATCTCCAACCATTTGCCCCACTAAGGACACTTTTAGCGGTCTATGTGTGACGCTCCCGTGGGAGTGTCAGCCGATCTAACCTAACCTAACCCAATGAAAATAGAGTTTTTTTAAGTTTGTTGATAAGTTATTGTTGAACTGCCTTCACAAAATAAAACTTTTGTCAGATCTGGGAGTCCGATAGATTTTAATCCGAAGTTACTTTGGTTTTGTTCGGGAAAAGTGAGCTCTTGTCAAGTCAATATCTTAACATGTGAAAATATTGAAGTCGGACGTATCCGACTCCGGTATACTCGATACCTGTTTAAAAACGGGTTTCAAGAGACCTGATTGCGAAGGGGTTCGTTCAACATTGGCTGATGCAGATATTTCGGGGATGTCACCAGTTATATTGCCAGTTATGGTGACTCTCGCTCAAAAGCTGTGAAAGATACACGCATCCCGTTTTTAAAGAAGCTGTGGTTCTTGGCATCAAATTTTTCCCGCACATCTTTTTGGGATACCACCAAATATCTTCCAACCAAATTTGGTGACTCCAAAGTTTTAATGCAGATCTTTGGGGATCGTTACCAGGTACCTTCTTACCCAATTTTGTGACTCTAGCTAAGAAACTGAAAAAGACACACGCATTCCCGTTTTTAATGAAGCGATGGGGCAGCTAGGGCGGTATTGGTGGGCGTAGCATCTAAAGTTTTGATGCAGTTTTTTTTTAGAGATCTTAGCACCTTTCATGACACTTAATTCGGTGGATATAGTTTAAAAACTGTGGATGTTATAGGCTTTTCTGATTTCAAACTTCCGGGGGCTGGGGCGGAATGGGTGGGGGCGGGTCCAAAAACGTGGACACATTTTTTGACGATGCCAGTTGCTATATTCCTACCTGATTCGGTAACTCTAACTCTAAGGGCGTAGGAAATAAAAGCATTTATCGATTTTGGCTTATCGAAATTATCGATTTGCCAGCTCCCCAGCCATCGTAGAACCCCATTCTTCACATCCCGGTCATGGAAAAATATAATTGCAAGTTTCAAGTCTCTAGGCTGAAAGGTGTCGAAAAAAGTTGCGAACATATGGACGCACAGACGGACAGACACCATGAGGGACATTGCAAGAACCCCATATACTCTTTACCTCCGGTATCTATTATGATAACTGTGGCTGCAATTGCTTTAACTCATCCTAGCAAAACTCACACTTGCGACCGCGTTTGTTCAAAAAACTGGAAGAGCTACAGACTCCAGACTTTATTGCTCGCACACAAGAGTTAGATGAAGTTGGAATTGAAAACTGCTATAAACTGTAGACTTCTCCAGTTCTCCCCACTTTACCATTTTTTATCATGGTATCATTCATAATTCATAATAATAATGTTTCACGCCGATTCAAATAAAACGAAAAACATTTTTAAATGTTACAATTTTGTTTATATATTATTTTGATTTATCAACTACTGTTACGGTAATTGCATATTAAATTGGTTGTTTTTGGTTGCTTAAACTTTAATAAGTGTACTTGGTTTTTGCTGCTTCGCTTTTTGTTGATTTCTTTACTCTTTTTGTCAAAAATTATAGTTGTAAAAAATATATATACCATACATATATATATTATATATATATATTTGTTTTAGATTAATTAATCATATATGTTGTTTATTAACTACGATAATGAACAATCTCGTTTTGTTATCAACTGCTTGTTTTTCAGTTTTTGTTGGTGTTGTTCTTTTAGCTTAAAACTTAATTCTGCTGGATTTTCGGTTCGTTTTGCTTATTTTTCGCACTATAATAACGCTTAACAAAATATAAACATTAACTATGGTTCGCCTTTTAAATCCTCTAGGCGCATTTATTTCTTTCATCTTTTTGTATCGTCCGTTTATTTATTACTTCTGTTATTTATAATATTTATTGCAAGATTGCTCCTTGTTGTCGTTTGAAAAAATTTAACTATAATTTAAGATTTTTTTCGTTAGTTGTATATATATAAAAATATATATATATAGATATATGTATTTGAAAGAATGTATATATGAATATATATAATCGATATACATACATAAGTGTTTTTTTGTTAGACTGGCTAGGTGTGTGTAGGTGTGTTTTTTAAAGTGTCATTTATTTATTTACAGCGTTCGAAATTCTAACAGTACACATACGTTAATACGTGCAAATGTGTAGGTGTGTCATCATGTATGTATATTAGTTAGTATAATTTATAATATTTTATTACAATTAATTTCATATTGCACGCTATAAATTGCGCACTACGTTTTTATTTTTTCTTTATTTGTAAATAGCCTTACAGGAGGTATATCATTTTTATGTAAAGCGCAGTCATGACATCTACATGTGTAATATACTATGTTCTATATAAATCTTTTTAATCTCTCAATAATGGTGATGAAGCTGGAGTAAAATTCTTGGAATGAATTGATTAATAATAATATATTTACACAATTGAATCTTAAATAAAATTATTTATTTTATTCCGATCGGACTACTATATGTATGTATCTTTCTATGTTGTATTTAAAGCTGCCATAGGAGCAAATAGTTTTTATACCTGTCTGCAAGGGTATTTTAGGTCGGCTGGCCGTACATACTTGTTTTAAGTGAAGTTAAGTGTTAACATAAAATTTGACTGTTGTTAAACGTTGTTTGTCATTTTTTAGAGTTAATGCTTTGTTTCCCCAGAACCATATATTTTCGCATATACATATGTAAGAACATAATATGTACTTGTACTTATATATATAAATATATTTTTTTATTTTTTCTTGCTTACCACATTTTTTTATGGTATTTATTTTTGGTTTTGATTTTCGAATTGTATTAATATATTATCTGCGTTTCGATAACGCCATAGTGCTGCCAGTTTGGCACATTAGCGCTGCCGAACGACATACATTTAGTTTATTGCGTTTCTTGTTTATGTTTTAAATACGACTTTCGGCTTATTGACTGTAGCTTGATTTTACGCTTTGCTTGTTGACATATTAAAAATATATAAATATGTATGTATGCTTGTATATTTGTATATCTCTGCTAGATGTACAATGTATATTTAGTTAGTTTCGTTTAGGGGAGGAGGCAAGTCTATTTTCATTGATTTAATTGCTGCGTCTTTTACGATGTATTTTTTGTTTGTTTTACTTTTTGTTATTAATTTGAACTTCTTTTAGAACTACTAATGCACTGTAACTTGTTGCGTGTGATTTATGAGTCTTGAGGCACAAAAAAGTCAAACCAGAGTAATGTGAAGAGTACAACAAAATAAAACAATATGTAAAACCTTGGCATATATATGTGTTATATTTGTTATGCATATAAACGTATGAATATATAAAATAATAATATTATATTTTTCATTTATCCATTATTTTTTCTAAAAACGATTTTGCATTATTTTACACATTTAATTTTAAAATTAATTATATATTATAAACATAATTAATAATGTATAAATATTACTATATAAAATAGTGTTGCTTTTTTATTTTTTAACTCAATTTTAAAACTTACGAAACAGTACAAATTTTGCCTTTAAATTAATTTTATAAAAACCATGCTTACATCAATTTCTAACGACTTTGTTAAGTTTTTCTTGCTTATGCTTATGTACAATATTTTTAATATTTTATTTTCTGTTGCTATTTGTTGGTGTTTTAAGGCTCATTCACGTTTTGGCCAGCACAAATATATATACGAATAAATGTGCAAACGACAAAAAAATTATCTAGCTTAAAAATTAAAAAGCCGTTATAAAACAGAATTTAACTAAAGTTTGCTTTTTTTAACTTACAATCTAAAAACATAATTAATAATGATAGAATAACTTTTAATATAATATAATTTTGTGTACGTGTTCACGTTTTAAAATTAAGTATAAATAGCAAGCTAACATGCGTTAAAAAAAAGAAACCCACTAAAAATTGAGCGTAAGGAAATAATTAAATAGAGTGCATAATGCTTATGTTTAACAAAAAACTGTCTTACTAGAAATTAACAAAACAAAAAACAATTGCTATTTGCGGATGCTGGTGTCATTGCTGTTGTTGTTGGAAGGTTTGTATTAAATAAACTTTTGAATGTGTAGCTGTCTTGCTGTTGATTGGTTACAATATAATGTTTGTAATTATAATATTTATAGTTCCTAATTTGGCCTGACTTTCATTTAGA
The DNA here is from genome assembly GCA_030179655.1 of Scaptomyza flava. Lineage (NCBI taxonomy): Eukaryota > Metazoa > Arthropoda > Insecta > Diptera > Drosophilidae > Scaptomyza > Scaptomyza flava. The sequence continues at coordinate 26,197,615 of JARNME010000029.1, read as the reverse complement.
CACATTTGGTGGTGTTGATTTTGCTTGCGTTGCTGATGACGTTTTACTCGATAGTGGGGCGAATTTTATCGCTACTGCAACTGAGTATATGTAACAGAATCACGTAGCGTCTTGAGGCCCGCCTGAACATAGCGAAACACCTCATGCATGGTGCTATGTAGCGTCAGTGGCCCATTTTCATGATCCAGCTTACGAATAAAATCTACAACAAAATTATTACATTTAAATTTGTATAATCGAGTTAACACGTTATATAACCCACCTATGTGATTTCCTGTGCGAACCAACCGATCGGCTTGATCCCACAGATCGTGTGCACTTGTCACATAGGTAAGATACTCATTTTGCCTGCACAGCTGATTGTGAATGTCTTGAGGCACTATTTTTCCGGGTGGCGTATTTGAACCAGAGCCCTGATAAAAGAGTAACAAGATTAGTTTGCATATCACAAAACTGTATTATTGATTAAAAACAAACCTGCGAGCCCACTGAGTTCGATGGTGAAATAGAGGATGGCGTATTGCCATTTAATATATCTCCTCTGCCAGTGCGAAAGAATTCAGAACAGTTAGCGATTATCGCGCGACAGTTGGCACGTCTTAACTTGTAAAGCTTTAAGGAAATCAGTGATTGGCAGCGCAAACTGTAAATAAAAAGAATGCAAATTACATACTTCTACAGAATTATTTAAGCGTGTAATATGAAATACTAACCTGAGTATGGCCACTATATTGTGCGATTCGTGCTTTCCATTCGTTGACTGTTGGTACGGTCGATTTTTCGAGGAAATGTACCTGAAAGCATATAAAATAAGATAAGTAAAAATTCGTGAAAATTTAATTATTAACTTTTCACATTGCAATAATGAAAAAAAATAATTTAAATAGACGCAATAGATTTTTTGGTAATGGTAACCCTTCTGGCTAGAGCCCTTCTCACCATCACAGTTAAACCTGTTGCACAACTTTTTTTTTTTAATACTAAGCATACCGTCACGATACATGGAAACGCCTTGATCTAGATCCGCCAAATTTGATGGCAATACAGCCCAATGATCGGCATCAAACCCACATGAGTGATAATTAATTACAAGACTAGGGTAAAGCATTTCAAGGGACAAGGACAGTTCAAGAGTGGGGTGGTGTCTTGCGACAGCATGAGGGATAAACTCTACCTTCATAACTACAAGCTGAGTCCGAAACAAACATTAAATCTAACGTTCTTCTACTACGACTATGCACCTCGTTATTTTGCGTTAGTCTCCACTCAAGAAGGCGATTGATAAAATCATTAGAAGTAGTTGGTAATTGCGCTGGAGATATATTTTATATAGACCATTTGACAGATGAAAGTCACTAAACACTATAAGGTGATCCATATACGCCAACAACGAAAAAAATTTTAGGGCACTCAGGTGGCATGAGTAAAGGTTAATGGCAAAATAGGTAGGAATATAGGATCGGGTGATAAACAGGATACCAGTGATATTTGAGCACATAAGAGCTAAATATATATCTTAAAGTTCATGTGATTGAACCTATTCAAAGGGAAGACAAGAATCAACGGCAATGAGCACACCACCCTCCTTGCCAAAGGTTCGATAGCATCTGTAAAAGTTTTATTTCCTGGAGAAAAACGGAATTATCGGAAATATCCAATTTTAGCCAGGTTTCTGTAAGCGCACCAACTATTTGTGAGTCAATTGATAGGCTGTTAACACATCAGTTAGCAATTTACGAATTAAAGCCTTTTAGACTTCATTAGGTCAAGCTTATTACCACAGAGGAAGAACCTAACCACCCTGTGGTTGGCAGGCGGCGCACTACTATTACTCCGCCTATTTTCATACTCCAACACTACGAGCCGCTGCGGGCAAAACATTTCAAACCAAATAGTTGAAGTATCAGATGCCCGCCGAAACACAAAATAAAACTTTAATGGAGGCAAAACTACTTAGCCTCAGCTGCACCTATAGTGGAACCAATAGGCACAAAAATGGCTGAACCTAGAGTGTTCAAGCATAGATAGAACTGGTATTCTAAATACAACCGAGTGGTAGTTTGTTAATGGACTTCTTGCTGGCGAGTTAAATACGAGTATCATTCATACAATAGCAACCGGATCCGTACAGATATTATTGCTTGCCATCAGATGTCACTTGACGGGCAAGACAAGCAGGACAGTATACGGGTAAGAGCCCGAAGACATTTTGCAATTTGGACAATATCTTGCTGTTGAGCATGTAGATGTAGCTTATCAAAATCAAAGTGCAGAGCTTTAAATTGCAGGTGTATTAATACCATGTAAGGCTTGAATCAGCAACTAAGGAGTTCATTTATGTAAATCATATTTTCGCACAACATACATAATATATAAAATGTTGGTTGGCTGCACCAACAGTTTCGCAGACGAGCATGTGAAGATAATTAAAAATTAAATACTTTAAGTTTGAAAAATCCTGGTGTTTGGTACACTTTACTCACTTAATTAGCGTTAGGGTGTCCTTGTACATTGTCCACGTGGCGTCCATGTTGCCGCGTTCCATGGCTTCCGCGGTTAGCAAAAAGTAAACAATCGCTTCCAGGTAGAGTGTCATTTGCTTAAAAGAGTCTCGTTCAGAATCAGCCGCACGCTTCCGTCTGATTGCCTCCTGCAGCAGAAAGTCAGTTTTCCTAATATAAAAATTAAAACAGTTTTATCAATAAATAAATTTACTAATAAACGTGTATCCTAAAGCTGTTTATTTAACACTCTGATACTAAGGTGCAATGTGCGACATGACTGTTCTGCTCCCGTTTGGCTTTCCATGTGGGCCAGTACCATGTAATTTTTTATACCCTTAACCCATAAAATGGGTAAATAAGGGTATAATGGTTTTGTGCAAAAGTATGCAACAGGCAGAAGGAAGCATCTCCGACCATATAAATTATATATATTCTTGATCAGCATCAACAGCCGAGACGATATAGCCATGTCCGTCTGTCCGCCTGTCTGTCCGTGTGTCCGTCTGTCTGTCTGTATGAACGCGTGGATCTCAGAGACTACAACAGCTAGAGACTTCTGATTTGGTATTTAAGTTTTCCTATACCATGAGCAGAACAAGTTTGCTTCAAATTATCGATAACTATTCTGGTTTCCGATATACACATAATATCGATAACAATAAAATATCGAATTTGGAAAATCTAAAAATGAGGGTTGAAGTAATGGATAATGATAGAACTTTTCTGAAAATGTCGTCCAAATCGGTTGAGAAACACCGGAGATATTGAACTTAATCGATGGAAGCTAAGCCAGTATACCAAAGTCTTACATAAATTAAATATATTTATTGCAACTGGGTTCAGGGTATCTTCTAGTCGGGCTCTCCCGACTAGAGCCTTCTTACTTGTTGTACAGTAAAACAATGCTTATCTAAAAATAGCTGATAAAAATTTTTTTGAATAAAACGTCTTTCAATATATTCAACATAGATATAATTTAGTAAGAATTTTATAATGAGCAATTACAATGATTTTCCAGTTTTTTGAGAAATTGAGTAAATTTTTTCAACACAAATTTTTCCAAAACTGTAGAAAATACTATACATTGATCGCTACTTAGTGTCTATCGAAAAAGAAAAGTGCTACCGAGTTAGTGCCAGCGTGTTTTTCATGAACATTTATTCCAAAACATTTGCTCTTCTATGTAAACAAAAGGTATATATTTTTGTTTGTGGACTTAAGGCTTATAGACTCTGAAACCGCTAAACCGATTTCGATGAAATTTTTGTGAGTTATTGTGATAACGCCGGGATGGTTTGTGACAAAAAAAAAAAAATGAATGAGTGTAAGAGCTCACGGGCGTTGTGTTAACACCTGTTTGTTGGCGTGTTTTTATCTTTAAAAAAAAAAATAGTATTTAATTGAATTTGGGTTTACTTTTGGAAATTGTTTTCATCATTCGTCAATTAAAAAAGTCCGCTATGTTAGTCTGTAAGTGCGTGTGTGTGTATGTGTATTTACAAACGACGCAATACTGAATTGCACAAGACAAATGATAAATGTTGGATACTCTTATATTGTTGGAAGATGATATGTTAAAAAACTGTTTTTAGTTATTTGTCAATTGTGTGCTAACGCCAGCCTTTGCTAATCAAAATAATTAATAATTAACTACATATCCACAATAAAACTTATATTTTATTGGGGTATCCAACATTCATCGTTCGTCTAGTGCATTTCTGTTTTGCTTCTTTTGTGAATGCGCACAAACTCACACTTTTTATTATAGCTTAATTTAATTATTGCCAACCCATTATTGTCTATTATAAATAAATATATTAATAATTGCCAACCTAGAATCCCTGCTGCTACAAATAAATAAGCTTGTACGTAATAATAGAAGTAGTAGTGGTTGTTTGTGGGCATAACATAAACAGCACAACCGCGTTACTAGACCGTCTCAGTTTGCTGCTTCTCTGCAACTAAGCACAAACAAAAGCAAGCGAATGCAAAGCAACAGACACAGCGTTCGTTAATTCACGAGCGAGACGTCGTCTTTTACCACCATGATATTTGTTTACAAGCAGAGACAATTGTTGTACAACCACATCCTGTTTCAATTTTTGACTGCCTATCTGTGTGAATTACGGCAGCGACATCGCAGCAAGTTAACGCAGCGAATTAACGCAGCGAATTGAAGCAGCGAGTGTGACTTAAAATACTTACGCTACCGCGCGTGTAGATGTTAACACATCAAAAACATTTGCCACGCCCGCATCTTACGCCCACTTTGTCTTATCAGGCATTATTACTTTACAAATTATTACCTTACAAATATTTTAACAGTAAAGACATTTTAATAAAGAGTTTTTCAAGAGTTATAAATTGTTCGAAATGCCTCCAAAAAATCATCAATTGAGAATTTGAGAAAAACATCGAAAGAAAAGCAATCAAGTGGGCATTTGAGAGGTGAAACAGCAAAAGAACGATCATAGCAAACGCGAAAGTCTAAAGTTTAATATTTGGCTGTATCTTAATCGAGAAGAGCTTTAAATAATTTATTACAAACTTTTTCTGCCTATGGTATGTATATCAAAACTTATATTCAAAATCTGAGGTTCTTAGCTTTATTTCTCTGAGATAGACGATCTGATACAGTGGGCCATGACATAATCGACTTGGACATCAACTACTATACTTTTCTGTCTGTTACATAAATTTGCAAAAAACCATTAAAGCCTCTTTTTCAAACAACGTGTTCAGAGCATAAAAATAAATACTATTCAATTCGGCTTACCTGAAGAAAAGGTTTGAGTTCAGAAAAAAAAAAAAAAAGCCGAATGAAGAACTGTTTCCATATGTTTATCCCCAATTTATGTTATGCTGCTTTTACCTGAAATCAGGACTGGGATGTTCCTCCTCATTATCAAAGTGGGAGCGAAAGACAAGCCGCGGCGCTGGCGGTGTCGCCGCTGGTGGTGGAGTTGTTTGTACCGCTTCGCTGCAGGTGTTTGGCAGTTGTGATGTCGTCGTTGACGTTTGAGCCGCACTTGTTGTTGATGTTGGCTTAAACTGTAGTATATGTTGTTGCTGCTGTTGTTGTGGCTGCTGTTGTTGATGTTGTTGCTGCTGATGTGCCTGTGACAACGGATAATGGCGTTTGGTAGGGCTGCCATTGGCTGTGTTAAAGCTCTCCTGTTGAAGAAGCTCTAATTTGTCCATCGATAATCGCTCGTGGTTGTTGGCAGGTAGCACCACTGGCACTGGCAGCAGTTCTTTACTGCACTGATCGGACTTCTCCTTTTTTCGCTTTTTTTCCTTGTATGGACTCGAACTCGAGCTGGAGCTGCGTTTGCGGCGACGTGTCGGTATCTCCTGTTTGGGGACAAACTCCTGTTTAACGCTATTTAGTTTATACTTGGCCTCGTAGCCAGTATCCAGCTCCGGCTCGGGCTTAACGCCATGCTCGTGTTTAACGCCACCTAAAAATTTGTTAGGAGCACCACCTGATGCTGATCCTTCACTTGTTACATAGCCATTGGGCATAGTACCGTAAGCTTGATGCAGTTCTTTGGGAGTTCGAGCACCCTCGGCAGAGCGACTGCTGAGATGTCCGTTGTGTTGCAACTTTTGAAGCTGCTGCTGGTGAGGGAGGTGCGGATGGTGTGGATGGTGCGGATTGTGCAACTGTTGCACATGATGGTGATGCTGCTGGCGATAGCTTTTCTGATACCATTCTGGAGGCACACGCGACAATTTGCTCAAATCAATCTTGCACATAAGAGATGTTAAATGTGGTGTGGTGGTGCGTGACGGTGATGCCAGTGTTGCTCCTAAAAGCTGTGTGGGCGTGGCACGCGGCTTCAACTCTTTGGCCTGTTGCTGCTGCTCCTGTTGTTGTTGCTGCTGCAATTGCTCCTCCGATTGATCGATGATTACCACCTGACCCTGTTTTTTGGCACCCCCTTCCTTGGGATTGAAGATGCGTGTTAGTGTGCAGATTTTTTTCTTATCGCTTTTGCGTTTGCTACTGCCACGATGCGCATCATCCTCATCACTGCTACTGTTGCTGCTAGCGCTGCTGCTATCGCTACTAGCGCTGCTGCTGCAATCGGAGCTGCTCAAACGTTGCGCCGGCTGCTTAGCTACATCATGCGTTAATTGTTGCTGCTGTTGCTGCAGCTGTTGCTGCAGCTGCTGTTGTTGCTGCTGCTGCTGTTGTTGCTGCTGCTGCAATTGTTGCTTTTGATGCATGAGCAACAGCTGCTGCTGTTGCGGTTCTTCAGTTTCGCTGCTGCTAGCATTACTGCTGCTACCGACGCTGTAGCTATGTTTGTTTTTGCTGCTGCTGCTGCTGTTGGTACTGCTGACGACTTTTAATTTATTAATTTTGACAATTCGCTTTTTAGCGGGAATTGATGCTGCTGTTGATGTTGCAGCAGTTACTTCAGTATCGCTACCACTACTACTGGTGCTGCTGGACTTGGTGCTGCTACAGCTGCTGCTGCTGCTGTCCTCATCGCTACTACTGCCAGCGGGAACAGTTGGCGGCTGTAGAATTACTGGTGCTGCGTGTAACTTTTTGGTGGGCGTGTTGCCGTTGGAACTGCTGTTGCTACTGCGCTCACGCTTGCGACTACCAGCAACTGTTGCTGTCGTCGAATTGACTGTCGCTGCTTTAACTAGCGGTTTTTTGGCCGCCGTCAGTGTTGGTCCCTTTGCCTGCGAACTGCTGGCCGAGGCACTGCTCAAGTTTCCGCTTTGCATTTGCAATTTTTGCTGCTGCGCCTGTTTGCGTGGCCTACCGCGCCCTTTTTTCACAGCTGGCAAGGTAGCCGATGACGTTGCAGGCACTGCTGCGATTGACGTGGCTGTTACAGCTGCTAGCTCTAAGGCATGCTTTTTATTGCTACTCGCCGGCTCATCTTCCTCATCACTGGAGTCTAAAGCCGGCGCCGTTGCTGCCGACATCTTCTTTTTGCGAGGTTTCTTCGGGCGCTGCTTAGGAGATGCTGGCAACGGACCAATTGGCGTCAATGTAACACTATTTGGTGGCGCCTTGTGCTGAATTGCCGGTGGTACTCGCATCACTGTGGTAATTGCTGCCGGTACTCCGGGGATTTGTAAGGTTTCGCCGGGTCCAGGCAGGGGCACAACTTCACCGTTGGTACTATCTGAGCTGCTGCTGCCACTGGCGCTTCCGCTAGAAATGCTGGCGGAGTCGGAAAGACGCGTTTCGCGTTTGATTTGGTTTTTTGACAAGGCGCATGCCAGCTCCAAGTGCTCGGCATTTAACTGTTGCTGCTGCTGCAGCTGCAATTGTTGCTGTTGCTGCTCTAGCTGTTCCTTTTTAACGCTAACACTCAACCCAACAGCATATCGCTGATGCTGCTGTTTTTGTTCGTTTGTATCGTCATCGTCGTCATCTTCTGAAATATGATGCTGGTCGTCGAGAAGCTTTTCGTTTTTAACAATTGCTGTTGTGACTTCGATGGACTCAGGTATTATTTGGGCACCTCCAGGAAGAATTCCAGGCACTTTCATGCTCACATTGCCACATGCAACATTGCCCGGTGACACACTCTCTGCGGTCGCTTGATTCGATGGTTTTGGAAAAAAACGACTTAGATTCCAGCGATTGCTGTCTGTTGGCGATGGCGTCTTGTTCGAGGAACTCGAGCTGCTCATATTGCCTATTCCACTGCTTGACCCACCCCCGCCGCCAGTGCTGCCGCTGCCACCACCGCCGCCCAATAAACTAGTAGCTGCATTGCACGTCGGGTTGACGGAAACACTTGATCCACCCAATCCACTGGAGGTGAGTAGACCGCTGATTGTATTGGCACCACTGGCAATAATTGTTTGGCTGTATTTCTTCTTGTTGTTATTGGCTGTAGCAGCCAAACGCTGTTGTTGTTTTTGCTGTTGCATCAGCAGCTGTTGCTGTTGTTGATGTAGCAATTGTTGCTGGTGTGCATCACCTTTATTACTTGCCTCGCTGCCCGATTCGCTAGAATCAGATTCGGAACTGTTGCTACTGTTGCCAGCAGAAGGACTACAGAAAAAATAAATGAGAATATAAGATTTCATTGACATGACAATGCTTGTGAAATCGTAACTTACCCATCCTTTTTGCGATCATCATCGGATTCCGAGAGCTCTAGATCGTTTTCAAGGCTGCAAGAAAAAACACTCAATATTATAACTTGAAACCAAGCATTCAAAAGACTAAAGTAAGATTTTCTTATATTTTTCTACCATTTGTTTCCATTCTTTGCAGTTATATAAATTAATAGAGGCAATGCAAGAAATAGTTAACCGTTTAAATTATGAGTTATGTGCTTTTTAGAAATTCTTCATTTAAGTAAAAATTTTAATACAATCAAGTATGCATAGTCTAGGCATTTATTAAAGAAACTATGCATTAGCATAGTCTAGGCATTTTTTAAAGAAACAAAGTTTCTTAGTGAATATATATTAGAACTATTGGCAGAATCCGAGGATGAAAAAAAATACCCGCTAATGTACATAAACATATTCTACTTGCCATGAATCCTGTTTTTCTAGCGTTTGATTCTTCTCCGTTTTTAGTGGCTTTATCGCTTGTGTCGTCGCGGGCGATGCCTTTGGGGGCGTTGGAATTAACTGCTGAATGGGCACAACGGCAGCGTTAGCCATTGAGCGGGGAAACACTGTTGTGGCGCCTGCAAGGGGTGGCAGTGTCAAAGGCAGCTGACTTGCCTGTGGTGGCGTAGTCAGCAGTGGGGCAATCGGCGCTGTGATTGGTGCTATGGGAGCCAGCAGCGGCGACATTAGTGAGGAGGAAGCGCCACTGGCCGCAGGCGGAGAGTTAAGGGGACCGATGGGATCCACCGCGTCAAATGCATACTTAAACTTGTTGGGCCCATTCAAGTTGTAGTTCTCGCGCGTCGGCGCATGAGGCGTTGCGGCTATCGACGTTAGTGGCGTCACCCGATAGTTGTTGGTCATTTCGGTTATTATTTTGCTTATATCCTTCTGGAAGAACAACAATAAAATAGAGACAATGACCGGATATTATTTATATATTTTCATGTATTAAAAGACAAAGCTTCTTGTTAAGCAATCAAACAAGAAAGAAAAAAACAGTTAGAATTCATCAGTATTAATACTGATAGTGATAAAAGCAGATCCTTATGCGGCGTCTGCACCTGTAATGCCAGGGGGATTGGTCTGGGGATTGGCGTCGCATTCATTGATGCATGTTAACTGCAGCAGGTAACTTGCCACCAAACTAAGTAACTCTGGCTCAAGAGTTGTGATAGATTTAGGCATTTCTATTTTGAAAAGTATGCATCAAATTTGGTGGTTCTTGGTAAAAACTGTGCAAGATATGGGTGTAAGTGGCATCAAAATTCTAATGCAGTTTTTTTAGGGAAGTCGCTTAAAAGTATATGACGCTGCACTCCCCTGCATCATTCTTAAAAAAGGCATTAAACCACAAAAAAAAAACCCTTGGTGCATTCATGACATCTCAGGCGCATTCAACAATGTGTCGGCGGAAGCTATAATGCATAGCCTTATAGCTGTGGTCCCGAACGAAGCTGTTATGTTTGGTAAAAACAGGTTTGGGACTTCACTAAAGTTACTTTTTAACGACTTAAGGCCGTTTTCTCAATGTCTGGTTAAAGTTGCAGTTAGTTCAACTCTGTATAAATTTAATGCTCGTGTTAAACAGTTTTTAACGAATTTGGTTTTCTCAATGCAAAGTTAACCTGTTACGTTAAGATACCATCGCGTTAATGGTGCTGCCAGACCTTACGAGCAAATCAGCTGTTTTGTATAGTATTTTCTTGTTTTGTGACTGCCAAATTCTTATTTTATTGCCACTTCAAAACTTAAATTTAATATTAAATGGAAAACAAATTGCCTTTAATGAGCCCGACTGAAACCCGTAAGCGGCAGCGGGGTAAAAACTTTTCTGTGTCTCAAGAGCATATACTAGTTGACCTTGTGGAGGCAAATAGTAACATTTTGGTGAACAAAAGGAGCGATGCTGTGTCTTGGAAGCAGAAAGAGAAGCATGGATGAAAGTGTCTGCTCAGTTCAGTGCTCGTATATTGACAAGAATCGTTTTGCATGCTGATTTTGTCAACTTGAACCGTTGCACAAAATTTACTTTATCCAATGCAGTGAAATAATTCGCCCTATCTCTATAATTTCTAGAATTGTTCACTCGTTGCTCCATTTTTCCCAATTCAATATCCATTGCGTGAATGTTAAAAATGCGCTTATGCGATGCCATTTTGCTTTAAAATAAAATAAATAGAATGCAAGTGTTGGTTTGAGTCAGCTGTTTGCCTAACGATGATTTTGCGATTTTTATATCGGCACTTAGGCCCAATATTTCAATGTCCGGTTAAATTTTCGTTTAGCTTACTGCCGCATTATTTTGCTGGTCGAGTTAAAACAGTTTGGTTGTCTCAAAGCCAAAATAACCTTTCATCGATAAGTAACTATCGCCTTAACAGCGTTGCCACATATATACACAGCGTTGCCATTTATAGCTAGCGGCTCAGCTGTTTTTTGTTATTGTTTTGGTAAGTGACTGGCAAATGTTGCATATTTTAAATATATAATATATAAAATTAAAATGAACACTCCTGATTGCAAACGGTTCCGTGGGAAAACTTTTCGCTTTCTGAGGAGCATTTGTTAGTTGAACGAGTGGAGTCGAATCAGAATATTTTAGAGTGCAACAAGAGCGACGCCGTTACGTGGAAGCAGAAGGACGAAGCCTGGCAGAAACTTGCTGCTCAGTTCACTGCGCAAACTGGTGTTAGTCGTTCGTGGCAAGCCTTGAAGGACAAATATGCTGTGCGATGCCATTTTTCTTTAATAACAAAATAAATATACAATTCAAGGGACAGCTGTTTGCTTTATCGATGATTCTTATCGATATATCGTGACTTTAACGCGCTATAAATTTTAACCGACACCCAGCCTTCCGGTTAGTTTGTTTCTCATATACTCCTAACCGAACATTCGACTAAACTTAGAATAAGTTGACTAACCGGACATTGAAATATTGGGCCTTAAACAGGTTTTAAATATTAAACAGCCCTCAGCCTACAGTTTAATTTATATCTCATTTAATCCTAACCGCACATTGAGAAATCCAATTTTGACTAAACTTAGGATAGTTACGCTAACCGGACATTGAGAAAACGGGCCTCAATCGCATCTGTCCATAAACAGTTTCTCTATTGATCAGCTGATGTGTCAGTTAACCAAATTTTTGCAACCTATTCCGTAATTTAAAAAGGAGGGTTCCCCAAAGGCTTTTAAATAGAGTCCTCTGTGATAGTCCAAGCAACATTTTACGTTATCGTTGTTAGGAAATTTCTTAGGTTAGCTGCAGAGCTGTAAAGACATCACTAATTTTACGAATATTGGTATTGTTGCGTCCAACTTGTTTCTTACTAACAAAAAATGTCAAGATAAATTTTTTACTTTACTTGAATTGCGTTCAAGCTCGTGATAGTTTCATAAATTCTCTTATTATTTTATGACTCTTACCTCTGGTGGCGGTGGCTGCAGTACTGCGGTGCTGTTGGCTGTTCGCTTACTGCTTGCCGCTGGAGGAACAAAGCGACCACCGTTGGACAACGCTGGCGCCGGTGGCCCAAGAAATGATTTTTCACGGCCATTCGGCATTTGCGTTGACATTGGCGGGCCAAGAAGAGTTGCTGACGCTGATGTTGATGCCGCTGATGCAACAGTGGCGTTGTTTGTGGCGCTGGACAAGTTGATGTTATTGTTGGATGCGATGGTGGACGATCTTGGAGGGCCGCGAGGCGGAGCCATGCCGCAACTCGAGGGTATATCGTTCTTCATTGGCTGACCCGGATAGCCACCACGTCCATTGTAGGGCGGCTTATTATCTGCCTGCTTTAGATAGGTGGGTGGCCTTTGTTGCTGTTGGTAGTGTTGCTGCTGCTGTTGTTGTGATGTGGAGAGCATTCCAGGCGCCGAGATTGATGAGGAAGTCGTTGATGATGACAATAGGGAGGAGTTGGTAACGGAGGTCAAGGAACTGATAGTCGGCGTTGGTTGGAGTCGCGCATTTGGAACGCCCGGCGCTTTACTATAAATGCCCACCATGTTTGAGTAAATGTCATCCTTGGCATCTGTGAATTCACCCAAAGCAGCTGTTATTTCCGCATCTCCCTCTCCGGGATTCAAGCGACGCGGCTCCCCAAAAAGACTAGTTTCCCGATCATCGCTTTGAATGCCCTGCTGACGTTCGTACTTTTCGCGTTCGCGTCTTTTGCGCCGCTCCGGATCCTCCATACTGAAATATTAAAAAACAATTTACATTAATAAAAGCAAAATTTTACAATAAACAATGGAACGGTCAAAAAACTTCACTTTGAATTCTGGTTAAAAATCTTTAAGAACAATGTTTAAACACATATTAATAACGTAAATACAAACATGACAGGCAACAACATGAACAACAGTAACACAACAACAACATCATCATCAAGAACAAACATGGCGTGCTGGGTTTTATGTGTAGCACTTTGACATGCGCTGTGCTCTGCTGAGCAGTGGGTGCTATGTACACTGTTTGACATGTACATATACACATATAAATTAAAAATTTCGAAGCGTCTCAAAAGGCTAGTGGTGGAACAGCGAACAGGAAAACCTTTTGAAATTCCTGTACTTATAGCAAAAATAAAGAGTAAGGGAAATGTTATAGTGGTGGACACTCCGTTTGTTTTTTGACATTAAACTGCTAGAAATCAAAGTAAAGCTTTACTGTTGATATCTTCTTCAATTGCTCATCGATCTGTCTAAGGCAATTTATACCTTTCATTCATTTTTTGATAGATGCATAACATTTAATGAGAAAAATCAAAATCACGATTTTCCAAAAAGTGTATCTAAGCTAACCTACCAAATAACTTAAATGTGATACCAAACCATGGTTTTGATTGCAGTTTTTATTTTTTATGGAATTGAACAATCAAAATCAAACGAATTACAGTAAAAATAAGTCGAGGCCGGCCAGAAAATTCAAAAATCCAAAATTCAATGAAAACCTTTTTTTTCGATCGAAACCAGTTTGATTGCGGCCAACAAATCCACTGGTGATATTATTTCGTTGCGTTTGGGACTCACTTTGATATAAGAATTTTAGAAAAGTCTATAATAATTAAAGAAAATCAATGGTGTCCGACTTAGAAATAAACATGGATTTAACATATCTTTATGTTAA